>OLMO02000262.1:1776648-1795599 GCA_900291935.2 Cassiopea xamachana | reverse complement strand
GAGCCACCTCTAACCTCGAAAACGCTGGACAAAAATGGTATTAAAATGTACTTCTGCAGGGCAATGTACTGGAGAAAGGACCATTGGTGATCTACTGTTATTAAGAATAAGGTCACAGACAGAAACGGCTTGCAGGGCGACCTATTTTTCAAGCGCAAGTTTTGACAGCCCCCTAAAAATTTAGAAGTTATGCCCCTGCCTCTACTCTTCAGTTCAGAATAATCACCTCCCCTGAATATTAGTTTTATAAAAAATTTTTTGCAACCCCAAACTTATTCTAACCCCCAAAGCTTATTCCAGCACCCCCAAATAATTAAAATTCAGGATTTCATGCGTGACATTGAGAAGAAGCTCAATGAAATAAAGTTGGTATCTATTTTTCCAATCTAACCATTTATTGCAACAACTATGATTATTGATTTTGAAGAACTTCTCTAACCCACCCCTATTATTCCCACCCCTAGTTATTTGGTACTTCAAACACGGCTTTATCCCCCCTCCCCACAATTTGCCTACGAGTGATGTCAGACAGTAAAATTCTTTAAAAATAACACTTTTATTTGCTCTCCAGTCTCCACCTATTATCCAGCCCCTCAACTATTTTCTATCTAGTAGTACCATGCCTATACTCAAGCCTTCTCTTTCACTAAGTACGTCATTAGGTTTACCAAATAGTACGTTTCATTAACCTTGTACCTCCTGCTGTAGCCAATTGGCAACACAATATTCAATATTCTCTGTCTGTAGGCATATTTTGCCAAATGGCAACAATCGGTAATACTGCATCAAAGTAGCATTCCCTAACAATTCTGTGTTCAGCTAAATGAGGAATCTTTACCATACGGGAATTTTTGATCTCGTCTTTGAAAGTTTCCTAGCGCTGACAGTAAGTTGGAGTTATTTGCTCATCATTGCAGGTAAATTTACAGCTTCATATACTTATAGCCAGAATTCGAAAGTACTCTGTAGAAGAGATCTTGTATAGTAGAATCTAGCATCTATGTCTCTGGAAACAAAGTGTTTAACTTTACATAAATTTTATGCAGTTCAATTTGATGTTGCCTTTTGGCAACAATAGGATGTTGTGCACATAAATAACTGTTGCCTCTCCATACATGGTGCTCTATTTGGTTTCGATTTAGGGCTGTTGGCAAGCAGTAGTGAATATAATATCTCTCTTGCAATTAGTAACAATGTTTGTGTTTTTTTTATAGGACTAGGAGTGGAGAAGAAATATGACATTTCCGAAGCTCTCAAATTTGTCCTCCTACCTGATGGCAATACAACTGATATAGGATTTTATGAATCCGAGGATGAGAATGAACACCTCTTTGAAAATTTTGATGATGACAATGAATTGCAAAATGTTTTGCCTATAAAGATTGGTTGTCTGGATTGGAAATTGAAGCAGATGCTAAGTGTAAGTTTGAGGGACCTTTTCAAATTGCATCCTCAACTTCAAAGCGTAACATCATCCTTTGAGGACGTGGACTAGCTTTGAATAAAGACTTTCTTAGAATTGCTTCTAATGGCTTATGATCATATTGAATAAGAACTTTCTTTCCTAATATGCATTTCTCAAGCTTTCTCATTGCATAAACAATACTTGAAAGTTCTTTCTCTATCTGTGCATAATTACAGTCTGTTCTTGTGAGGGCTCTTGAAGCATATGCAATTGGTTTTCTACCTTGGTTCAGTACTGTCCCTAGACCGGTGCTTGAACTATCTGCTTGAACTATACTATCCTTATTCACATCATAAAACTGTAAAACTCGCTGCTTCATAAGAACAGACTTAATTGCATTCCAGGCATCTTCATGTTTCTCTAGCCAACCTCATGTTTGCTCTTTCAATAAATCTCCTAATGGTGCTGTAATATTACTCTCTCCAGGAATATACTGTGAAGGATTTTTAACCAATCCTTGCAATCTCCTTAGTGATTCTAGACTGTCAGGTCTTTGCATATTGACAATAGCATTGATTTTTGCTGGATAGTGTATCATTCCATCTGAACTGATTATGTTTCCCGTATATTTCACTTCTTTAACTTTGTATTGCATCTTCTCTTTCTTGAATTTGATTCTTTGACTTCTAGCTCTCTCTGAGATTTAAAAAATATTTTATCATGTTCCTCTTCATTTTCTGCTGCTATTATGATATCATCCGCTATGACATGAACATTTTGTATATCACTAAAAATTGATTCATTTCTTTTTGCATAACCTCACTGGCACTACAAATTCCAAAAGGCATTCTTAGAAAACGTTTTCTACCCCAGTGGGTAGGAAATGTGCACAAATATGATGAATTTTCTGTAAGTGGAACTTGCCAAAATGCATGTCTCTCATCTATTACAGTAAAAATCTTCTTGTTTGCCAACTTTGAATGGACATCATCTGCTATAGGTAGCTTGTCATGCTCTCTCTTTATTGCTTCATTCAATGGTTTAGGATCTAAATATATTCTCATTGATTCATCAGATTTCTCTGTAATAACTAAATTGCTAACCCAATTGGTAGGTTGATCAACATCTGCAATAATTCCTTGTGCTGTCAATTTATCTAAAAGTTCTTTTAATTTAGCCTCGTTTTGGATATGGAACTATTCTTGTTGCTTGAATTGCTGCTTTTGCACCTACCTTTAGTCGTATATGATAAGGTTTTGAAAATGTACCAAGACCTTCAAATACATCTTTATATATTTCCAAAGTTTCTTTCTTGCTGTTTTTATTTACAATAACATATATACGCTTAACATATCCAAGATCTTCACTTGCACTCTTTCCTAATATTTTGCGATCATTTGGTGCTATTACATGAAATGTCAGCTTATGCTTTTCTTTACCCACTGCCAGAGTAACTTTCCCACTTGGTGTAATCATTTTACCTCCAAATCCTCTAAGCTTTGTCATGGTTGGTTCAATCTTCATAGTTGGTATCTTCAAGACACTCAGTATCTTTGAAGAAATCAAATTAGCTTCTGCTCCAGTATCCAATTTGCAAAGTACATTCTTATTCTCTGTAACAAGATTAGCTTCCCACTTATCATTATTTCCGTCTTCATCTCCATCAAATATGCCAACAAAGAAACTGTCAAAATTCTGCTCTATAGTTTCATTACCACTTGCTTTCTTCATATAGTGAACCTACTTGGTGCTCAAACATGCTCTTGAGAAATGATTCAGTTTACCACATGACCTGCATTTCTTGCCGTACGCTGGACTTTTAGGGTAGTCCTTTGGTTGAACCACAGGTGCTGATGATGATCTTGAAGATCCTGAAGCTTCAATTTCAGGCCACACAAATGTGTTGCAAACCTCTATCGCATCTCCTCCCGCACAGTGAAGAATCAGGGCTGCCTGCTCATCCTTTGGCTTGTTTCCATAACCTATCGAGTTAATATACAACTGAACTTATTGCTTCCATTTCCGAAAATTGTCCGATATATTACCATGCTGCAAATTCAAAGAAGGTGGGGGCTATATCATAGAAGCCATCCTACGATATTTGTAGCTGCAAAGCGGCCTAGTTAAAAAAAATTACACCAAGTGAACCAAAAATAATTTTTTACATCCAATTTAACAATTACTCCAACATTCCTGTCACCATGTTGTTTCGTGTAGCCTCAAGAACAGAGCATTAATAAATCCAACAAATAGTAAAGCCATACCGCGCTAATTCAACATCCAACAATCAAAACAGGAAGACCTCACAAGAAAACGAATTTTGCCAAAGCGAGGCAGCTCATTATAATACAACAGCAACAGTGGGCATCACTAGCATTCAAAAGGTGGTGGCATATGTGTAGTAAGAGGTACCCTCACACGAATAGTAGGAGGATTCTGTAAGCTGCCAAGGGGCACTGTACTTATGAATTAGTTAGAAGGAGATGCACATGGAGCCACTACCCAAATTTTTCTATGTCTATGCTATGCATAGAGATCAGTGAGCATCATTTTGTCCTTCTCTACTTATGAATTTTGGCCTTTCCAAAGCTCTGCAAGGTGTGAATCTAGAAACATTCACTTGCTCCAATCATATTCTAAACCTTGCACAATGACATAGCCACCGGGAGTGTGGAAAGGGGGATGTAATAACATCCAACTCCTTCAACTTGAGAAATATCAGGCAATTTTTTAAGAGTTGATGGCTACATAATGCTTGTACAACAGCTGAAAGAAAGCACCATTAGAAGAAGTAGTTACTGTATTTGCAAACTACAATCTCAATATAGCGTTTTCCAGCCATTTAAGAACCTTCATTTAATACATTTTTCTGCGAGCCCAATCATGGTACCCTATAGTAGACTCTGAATGCGAAAGAATACCTAACACAATTTCTGTGAATTCCCCATAAAAGGGTAGTAAAATTACTCTCTTACTTCCAAAAGCAAAATTCAAAATAGCGTTTTGAATTCAAAAACTACACACTATTACTACAGTTCTCTTTCTGTTTCAGCTGCCATTTCAACAATAGCAAACGCAAAAATAGTGCCTAAGGACTTAGCTAAAAAGCAATGCCTTGCCAACACATTTAAGTCACAGAGAAATCAACAGAAATACAGGAACATTTTGTGGGATCTCATCTTCGAAAAAGATCTGCCTTTCAAGCGGCAAAGGGGGACATATTCTTTTAGAGAAGCCTGGCTGTTAAACGCAGATTCAAGAATAACAGAAAGCAAACAAGCGGGAAGTAAGAGGATACCAAACTATGTGTTAAAATTAAGACCTGTGATTGCATGGGTATTATCGTAAACATATTGTAAGTGTGAATAGACCTTACAATGATTATGAAACGGAAGAAAAACAAAAACAGGTTGCCATAAAGCATGAAACTAAAATACACACAGAAGCACTCTATTTTAAGCCTTGAGAAGGTGGCCTTAATTGTACTAACAAAGACAGGAAATATAAGAAAAAGTTCACAAAAGGCTTCATTTTTCCTACAATTGATGAAAGGGGGTCCTAATAAGGTCCGGGGGTTGGAAAAAAACCAAAAAATTAATAAAGGGGAGGAGGCGTTAATTAGACACCTGAGAGTAGAGCAACTGTGAGGAGGAGTCTGCGTTGGCTTTTCATTTCTTTCACTTACATAATGTAAGCCCAATGTTGGAGGTGACACGTTTTTAAAACAGAGTGCACCTGATAAAATTTCATTTTAGGCTCTGATTTTAATGACTTCTACAAATGACACGACCTTTCAAATTTGATGGGCAATGCCCTTTTCTTGGGCAACTGTTTCACACCCTCTCAATGGAAGCACACTAGTTTCGCCCATGTCCATAGTATAAAACGAGCCCAGCGGTTTAGAACCCCAATTACAGGGTTTTTACCATGAATGTAATAAACTTGTACGATATCAAAATGTATATGAGAATAAATGATAGAAAATAAACATGGGGAGCCTCGTGTTTCAGTGGCAATGATAAAAAATAAACATGGGGAACCTCGTGTTTCAGTGGTTGTATAGAGGTTATTTGACCTTTCCAATTAAGACATTTCCAATTAGTATTTCCACCTTTCGGAATCTGAAAAGCAGTATTCCATGACCAGAACTTCTTTAAAATATTATTTCAGTATGCCCTTTTTCGTGGATGGAACTCCTGTCCTCTAAAAGTTGTACTTGCAAGCGTGTTAGATCAATTTGGCTTGCTCTTGCATGTCATGATGATGATAGTAATGCCTATGTTGCGTAGTCATTGAAATGATAGATATAATACGCAAATCACGAATGAAAATCATTTCCAGCAGATATGCATAAAAAACTCACCAATATCCTCTTTGCTGTAGGGCTCTTGAAGTAATTATATGAAGTATTAAACAACATTAATGTACCGGAGTGATGGCCAATTGGTAGAGCGTCTGCCTCACAACCGGTAGGTCGTGGGTTCGAGCCCCGGACGAGTCATACCAAAGACTTTAAAAATGGTACTCACTGCCTTCTCGTCTGGTACTCGACATATAAGAATGGAGTGGGAAAGTTAAACTCGCAGAGCTACCAATGGACCAGCCCCCTACTGTAGCTTTCACTGCATTCGCAGACGCGTGGCCTAGGGCTATAGAAACGGAGATAAGCCCCGCCCTATGCGCCATTAGGCGTGGGAAAGTACTTTGATGTTGACTTGAATGTGCACAAGGCATACATTTTCATAAATAATGGTTAGGTTTTGTCCTACTTGTCCCTCCTCACTGCCCCACCACTAAAAGAAAACCTTTCCATCAGTCGCTAGGCCCAATCAAGAATTTTGAGTTTCATAACTATTGAGCAGGACCTACAAATTCAATTGATATAAGCAGTAAAGATCGACACTTCACGTCACATTTTGAAAAGAATGCTAAAGCGTGCTGCCAAAAATATATATTTTTCCACAATAGACATTTTCCAAGATCAAGACGACATGGAGACATGTTAAGGAAATCGACTCCATAAAGATTATGAGAATAGAACTGATTTCAACTTTAATCTTAAGATTTGCTGCAACAGGATAATACTCAATTGATACTTGGATAATCGAGAATTCAGAAGAAAACAATTCATAGCGAATTATCTCATCTTTCTGGCCGAGTGTACACTGTGCTCCTTATTGTGGATAAGGACAGGTTTCTTTGATATTTTTATCATGTAGCTGTTGAGAAAGCCACCGAGAGAGGGGCCAGGGGACACATTGCTCCAGGGGTTCTACTAAAGGGGCCCCATAAAACCCAATGGTTCAAGGTCTGGGAGCCTAATAAACTAACACCAGTAGTAATTTTCCAACGCTAATTTCTGGACCCTGAAATCTTCTACTCGCCTTGCTAATAAGGGGCCTAGGTTTTCTCTTTTCTCCCAGGGCCTCTTAAATCTCTTGGCGGTCCTCGTTGTGGCTACATTCTGCTTTCTTTCAAGTGTACAAAGATACCATATTTGCCGACAAACACAATATTGGACCCAGAGAAGATAGAATAATCAACATAAAATGTAACAAATTGGAATACCAAATTCCTACAACCAGGCATCGCAATGTGTATAGTATTGTCATACCCTTTTGATTCATGGAAGCAGGCTAATAGGCAATATTGAAAAGGTAGGGAAAGAAGCTCTTTCTAAATTTCCAAACTCCATCAAAAACTGTGTGGGATTGGATTGACTGTCTTCCTTGCAAGGCGATAGATGATGGAAATTTCTGTTTTTCTAAATCCTTCAGGAAGAAATTACCAAACACTGCCAATGGTGACTCTTGAGGTATAACTTTCTCCAATAACATTGAAATATAGAAAAGGTATTTCCATTGTCTTCAGAGAGTCCAGAGGGTATTATCGGGAAAAATTTTTTCCAAGGCTTGGCCCCTTGAACCAAAGTTTTAGGCACATCTGATCTGTTTTTAACAAGGTGGAAGTCATTGGCTTCTTATATATTAGTATTTTGATACTCAAGTATTGCCTCTACATGAATAAGTAGCTTCACAAAACCACGAACTCAACATACTGTTGTACCCACTAGAACGTAAATCTTGCATTTGCTACGCATTGCATATTGATCATCATTAATGTTTCTATCAAAAAATTTGGCACTATCAGTCCCATTTTGACTGACCACCGAAAGGTTCTTAAAATATGCTTTGAATCTACACATTGGAATGGAAGACAGTTACCTAAAGGAGATCTGTCTACCTTCGAAATATTGTGAAGCTTCAGCAATGTTTGAACTGAGCAAAATCATTTTTGAGTTGTGCCTTGGACCACTCTGTGTGCTCTCCATGCTCATGAAGTAGATACATCATAATAGATAAACAATAAGAAAAGGTTTTAAAAGGAAACTCAGGAAAAAAATTAATGACGTCGCATAATGAAGTGGCATAATTGACGCGATGCATAATTGAATCCTACATTCATGGGAAAATTAGGCAGCTTAGATCGAGTAACTTTGCTGAAGAGCAAATATTCAACTTACTTTCCCATTTTATAGTAACATTTACCTGTATTATCTGTAAGTCAATGTAATTCTTCTTCATCTAGGTAGGTATGTCTCAAGCAAGATTCTGGATGTTAGGCCATGCCCTGGATCAATATTGTTTTTTCAACACATTATAGTCGAATAATTGCAAAAGCCCCAATGGAAACATGACAGATATCTATCTTTGCTGCTAGCACTGTACACAATTTCTGCATGAATTCACTTCAAGCTCAACTAAAATATTACGACAAAAAGCAGTAAAGCCTCAAAGCTGAAGCTTAAAAACCTCACTGCAAACGCTTCATAAAATCAAGGCAAAAGTTAATTTTGCACCAGAAGTTAATAAAATCCCGAGCCTACATTTTCTTGGTCAACGTCTAGATGGGAGACCAACCCAGTTTCCTCCAAGACACACACCACACTGTATCAACGGAGCGACTTCTAGGGCGACTTATATAGAGGAGCGCTTTTTTAAGTCACTGTGCATTTTGGGGATTCAGCTCCCTCCGCTATTCTTGTGCTGACGGTACATTTCAAAGAGTATTGATCTTACTTACAAAGTGTTTGGTATTGTATTGCTGTAATGAATTTAGCACTGCTAAATGGTTATTGAGATATTTCTAATTATTGGCTATACTATATCATGCATTTGCGGATGATAGTCACGACGAGCAACATTTTACATAATTTAGGATAGAATAACAAGGTTTATTCGTAGCATTGACAAATAGTTACATTATTGACAAATCCATTAAGACATATCCTGCACATTTCGGGATGACTTTGTAAAAGTCTGTTGGTACTACAGAACTTAACCACAGCACGAAAAAGTGGCAACATACTTAAAAGCTTTTTTTCGTCCGACACTCATCAGAGTATGAAAACGTCGGATAATGACCTAAAGGTTAACTGAAATATATATCCTAAAGGTTAACCGAAATATATATCCAGATGCAGTTAATGTGATAGGATACGTCTAATTAGCCCCAGGTGATACCAATTAGGACCTATTAACATTGTTTACTTGAAGAGTTCCAATGAGAAAACAAACTCTTTTTGTCTACACAAGACTGGGTTTTGAGTCTTGATGTAAACAGATTCCAAAACAATTAAATGAACAGGCAAGATCAACTTTTAAAGAAGTGAAAATTTTCTCAATCAACTGCCTCCGCTTACAGCAATCTCGAAACTACTAACTATAAGAAACGAATGGTGGATCATAACAAAAAAACGCTTGTGGCTTTAGCTTTGCTTGCAGCTGTTAAGAAAACTATAATGTACCTCCATTTATATCCATCTGTATCAAATTCAATAGCCAGCACTGCAATGAGTATGAAAACTCTAACAAAACTTTTAGCCATATGCTCAGCATAGCTGAGAATTAAACTTCAACGTCGAAAATACTCAAGATTTTCTACGAATTTTCCTGCAACCTTAGTATCCAACGAATGCTAATCGCTTATAGATTTTTAAAATAGTGCAGCTTCTTGTTTACAACGAAAGACTATTAAAACAAACTGTGAAAATCCATGAGAATTGTTGACTGAGTATTGATGCGCATGGTGAGATCTATGTGAAACAGTGATTAAATCTTCATGCCTGAAATTACCTATGTAACTTTACAGCCACTTTCTTCAACTTAATACTGGCTTAAAGAGGATACTTTAAATAGGGATCGGAACCTTGTCAGCTGAGAGAGCCAATAAAGTTTTATGTTTGTAATGTAGTTGTCAGCTAAAAGCATTCCGTGAGCCAAAGGGCAGGGCACAGTCATCAAAAGAGTCTTATCTGGCTCGGGAGCCACAGATTCCCAACCCCTGCTTTAATCCAAGCATAGGGGAACTTCTTTCTTACACAGGCTAAGTTTTTTTTCATCAAAGGCCGCAGGCCATACACAGAATACACGTGAAAAAAATTATGCGCATGCGCATATGTTCTTACAAGAAATGGGCATGTCAAACTCTCCGAGAACATTCTTATCGTGTAACTGGATCACAAGGCTTTGAGATGATATGTATTTTCCCTACATTGTGTGGATCGTGGTCTAGTATTCGACCAAAGCTCAACGGACATTCTTCAAGTACTTCCTCATGATTTTCTGCGTGCAGCTAGCAAAGTTCAACCATATTGATGAAACACACTTCCTAGTATGGTGTTCTTTTAGGTTTGGAATAACCCCTTATCATAAAACACAAAAACCAAAATTTGAAAAGTCTTCAAAACTTTATTGATTCACAAGGCGAGGACATCAAAAATTCTTTGTGAGTTGGATCAATACTTATCGCCGGCCGTAGGTCGCCAATGCATGCTTTACAACATCAAAAAACATGTTTCTTTCAAATCTAAGTTTCATTAGGTTTAATTTTGAATATTTTGAAAGAGCGGCTCTAACTTGCTACGGTATGTTGCTGTATTAAGCTCAAAACAATAGAGACTGTGATTTCTCCAATGAATGTAATTTGTCAACCATGATTTTCATATGATTGAGCTAAAGTATCATCTCTTCATCTGTAATAACCTAGGTAAGGTGGTAAATAGACCAAACCAATTTTATGATACTCAAGTAGAGCCCCGCTTGTTCAAAGCTTTTAGAAATCTGCATTTTTCTCAAAATATCTTCCGAAAAATTGAATATAAACTCAAAACAACCAGCCTAACCAGTAAAGCGATAAGGCAATGCAAAATTTAATTTCTGGTATACTAAAAACGTTTTAAAATCATGTGGATTTTTTCTGATACACTAACAACATTTTAAAATTATGTGGACTGATCCATAGTAATATAATATTCTATAAATATGTGCAGTAGTGTCACGCTGTCCATTAAGTACAAGAAATTAAGCCTTTTAAATGATTTCAACAAAGGGGACTTCACCCTGCCGAGCTCACCTAGAAGTTACCCTTGTTGATACCACCCGGTGTAAATCTTTTAGGAGACTGGTTGGGGTTCCCATTTAGACAATGACCAAGAGAATATTAGACCAGATATCATATTAACCTCCAATGCAAAACTAAAATTTGCCATAAATTTTGAAAACTTTCCATGAGATTTTGAAACTTTTCCAGATACCTGTCGGCCATCGTACTTAACAACAACAAAAAGGCATATAGTAATTCCCAGGCACATAAATTAGTATTCTTTATGCCAATCTTGACTAATGCATATTAATAGTGTCTAGAAATAGTGTCTGAATAACTTTGGCAAGCAGGAAATTAATATTATAAGAAGGAGCAGATGTAATTACTTACTCAGTTCAGACTGCATTTTGTCTTTCATCTCATTTATTTCTTGTTTCATCTCACCTCTGAATTCACTGAGCTCTTCTTTAAAGTCTTTCATAGCTTCTTCTATTTCTAAAAGCAAATAGTTTTTTCCACTGACAATCGTTATCTATTCTACGATAATTCCAACAATAATTCCAAATGCTTGTAATGATGCATTCACTACCCATTGAGGAAGTATTTATAAATGATGTAAATTCAGCTGGAATCTGAAAATATCATAATATCCATTTACTTCAAGCTAGTCCATGTGGCAAACATTTGTTTCACTTCTTATGAAATGAACCTAATGACAGATTTCATCATGTCTATGAGAAGTCAGATTTTCCAAATTGAATAGACTATGGTGAATGAACTCATATGATGCGTTATTTTAGGAAAACAATTTTTTTTTAAATTTGGCTTAAATGGCAAAATCCTTAGAATATCTTAATAAATTCACATTGTTTAATTCTAAAAGTCAGTTTATGTGCTTCCCATTACATCATTATTTCATCCAAACTGTTATCAATAAAATTTAGATTAGATTTAACAAGATTTGTACAGCAAAGATAACACATTTTAGCTGGTTTACATTCATACAAGTTGGGGACATCTTAAGAAAAAGTTTCAGGCTCAATTTCTGGAGAAGTTAAGTAAATTGAAACTCAAGCAATAAAGTAGATTTTTTATTGAAAAAGCGCAATTTATGCATGACTAGAATAGAAGTGCATTGGATGTATTTCCACACAATGCTTCATGAATTAGGAAACTTAAGACATCACGTTTGATAAGTGGCATGGATGGGGGCAAGGGAGTGATCGCTCCCCTCAATGATGAAAAAGTTAGTGCCCAAGAAACGCTTAAATCTGCTATGAAATCAGTACATTGATACATAGCTTTAAAATAGCAAATACCTTTGTCTGTCTAAAAAAGGGCGTATCTTTATGACCATAAGGGCATTTCTCTAATATTGAAAGGGTATGGTCAAAACCAGTGATATGCCGAGACACCTATTGGGGGGGGGGGCGCTCTGACCAATTGACCAACTATTGTAACTAAATTGTTACTAAAAAACAAAAAGGTCAAAGCAAATACTGTGGCCAAATCTCTTGCTGCCAGGCTAACTTTTGACCAACTTTCTTGCAATTTTCAGAATATTGGGAGCGTGACGCTCTCCGTGCCCCTATCGGCACATCCCTGGTCAGAACATTTACACCCATCCCTGTTTTCTCTTCCTAGCTGCATGATGCCAGGCGCACACTAGAGCTTCCTGTTCAGCAGAATGTCATTCGGGCCCGTGAGCTTAGCAGGAAACTCCTGTGTGCGTTCAGCATTTTAGAGCCTTTGCGCCATTCATGCCTGCTGACACAAATATTCATCATGTTGAATAATTTCCGCCACGAATGACAATCTCCTTCAAGTGTGCGTTGGACAAAAGGAGAAAGCTTAAGAAAACTCGGCAAAGCGCATGTGTTAAGGTAAACAACTGGCCAGTGTATTCAATAACAATCAGACCATAGAAAGACATGGAAGACCAAAGTTAGTTGCTACAATACTTGCCAAAAGTCCCTGGGATATTTTCAAAAAATTATGAAAAACAATAGCTTTCATAGCATTTCAATGATCACGCCTTGATGCAAACCCCCTTCCCCCTAGAACAATGTTGGTTTATTCCTGAGACACTTGGCGTTATTGTGCACAAAAAATTTTTCCGTTACCTCATGTACTTCTCTCAATAACCAACATTGTTTAGGGGGAAGAGGGGGGTGAATGCTCCGTCCAGATTAATAATATACAAAGCGTCCCAGGACTTTTGGCGAGTATTGTAGCTGGGGTACTTCTAGAAGATAAAATCGCAGGTCTATGGCCTGATTACCACTGCCTGTGCAATGTACGATAGCCCGATTTCAAAAATCGAGATATGAAGGAAATGGCCTATCTAGAAATCGCAGAAAAATTGGAGAAATCAGGTAAGATATACTTTGGTAATATTTAAAATCTTTCAAAACCATGCTTATTTAAATACTTTCTCCAATATTTACATGTTATTATCACATCCTCATCTGGTGCTTGCGGGTTTCGGGTGTGATAAGTTCCAGAGAAGGAGGGAATGGGGCAATGTTTTGGAACAAATCACTTCAAGTCAAATAAAGGCATGTTTGGGCTCCTAAAATATAATTATAGTAACTCTGGCTCATCTTCATGCACTCCTTGCTCTAAAGATAACCTTTTCGCATCAACCTTTGCTTCCAATTCCAATTTTGATGACCAAGATTTGTAATATTGCGTAATGTAATATTGCGTACAAAATCGTGAATGGTGGATGAGGACCATGAACGCCAGTGACCAGGTATTATATGTCTAGGATGGGTGCTACAGCTTTCTGTCTTAAATTATAAGGCACACACATAACCCTCTAAGCCTAATAGACACAACATTCAATGAGAAGGAAACAAATTTAGACAAACTATTCTTTCTTTTTAGTAAGTAATGCCGGGGAAAGGCCATAGGGCCTATAACAAAGCTTCGACAAAAGAAAAACTGAGAAAATGAGGGGAAGTTTAAGTAGAAAGGGAGACAAGATCAAGTTTGAGCAGTACTCCAGAGAAGGACGAATCTGGAATTTGTATATAATTTTTGGCTGAGAAGGTGAGAAATAACCACGGGCTCTAGAAAGAAAGCCAAGTTTCTGAGATGCATGCTTTGCTATGGAATTGATATGGGGTTTCCAAGTGAGATTAGATGAAATAGAATGGCTAAGTTGAGTGATAGAAAATGAAATGTTCAGTTTATGACCGTTCATGAACATAGGGGGTAAATCTTGGTGATGTTTACGTGAAATGACATGTTTTGTCTTTTCTTCATTGAACTCAACAAGGTTGTCACTACCCCACTTCTCTACATTTGTCAAGTCATTGGGAAGAAGTGAGGCTGCAGTGTTGCAATATGGTGAAATATTAGAATAGGTAAGGTGTTGAGGATTGGATTAAAAAGATGAACTTAAATAAGTGTCATCTGCAAAGGAGAAAATATTGGAAGATGTAGGGGAAAGCAGGTCATTTTTGAAGAGGATGAACAGAACAGGAGAGATAACAGAGCCCTGAGGCACACCTGAGTTGATAGAATGAGGATTAGAGAGGTAGCCATCGACCCTAATTGCAATTGACCTATCAGATAGAAAGCTAGAAATCCATTTAAAGAGGGTGTGGTGAAGACCAAACATTGGCAGCTTTGCAAGAAGACCATTGTGCTAGACACTATCAAAGGCATTGGAAATATCAAGAGAAATCACTCTACTCTCACCGTAGGATTCTAGAAAGTTGGAAAAGCTTGTTGAGAATAGGGGCGAGCTCAGGGGCATAGGACTTCAGAACTATAGCAGGTATACAATCAGGTCCACTAGATTTGGAGGTGCTGAGCTGAAGGAGAACTTTCCGGACTTTGCGTGTAGAGAATTTAATAGGGGACATTGTGATGGTGGATGTAGGGTAGCGAGGAGGTTGGAAATCGTGGTCATCAAAATTGGAATTAGAAGCAAAGGTTGATGCGAAAAGGTTATCTTTAGAGCAAGGAGTGCATGAAGATGAGCCAGAGTTACTATAATTATATTTTAGGAGCCCAAACATGCCTTTATTTGACTTGAAGTGATTTGTTCCAAAACATTGCCCCATTCCCTCCTTCTCTGGAACTTATCACACCCGAAACCCGCAAGCACCAGATGAGGATGTGATAATAACATGTAAATATTGGAGAAAGTATCTAAATAAGCATGGCTTTGAAAGATTTTGAATATTACCAACATATATCTTACCTGATTTCTCCAATTTTTCTGCGATTTCTAGATAGGCCATTTCCTTCATATCTCGATTTTTGAAATCGGGCTATCGTACATCGCACAGGCAGGGGTAATCAGGCCATAGACATGCGATTTTATCTTCTAGAAGTACCCCCAGCTAGCAACTAACTTTGGTCTTCCCTGTCTTTCTATGGTCTGATTGTTATTGAATACACTGGCCAGTTGTTTACCTTAACACATGCGCTTGCTGAGTTTTCTTAAGCTATCTCCTATTGTCCAGCGCACACTTGAAGGAGATTGTCATTCGTGGCGGAAATTATTCAACATGATGAATATTTGTGTCAGCAGGCATGAATGGCGCAAAGGCTCTAAAATGCTGAACGCACACAGGAGTTTCCTGCTAAGCTCACGGGCCCGAATGACATTCTGCTGAACAGGAAGCTCTAGTGTGCGCCTCGCTTGAGACAGCAGGCTGTGTTCCCCTCACCCCTGACACTATTTCCTCTTCCTCCTCAATGGTTGCTATGACAGGAGGCAGTGTCTCCCTTCCTACCCCTATTCTCTTCCTAGTTGCCCCCCAAAGGCCATGTCCTCTTCCCGGGCCCTACTTTGTTTTGTCCTCCAAACATGCGACCCTAGATACCCACTGTGCATGATAATTTACCCTTCAACACTTTCTCAAACTCATCATTGCGTTGCTTCTCTCTTTGAAGTTGATCCTTTAGCTGCTGTGTCATCTTCGTTGTAATGTGTGTTTGTACAATTTGATCGATGTCATTCTTGGCTTCGATGCCAAATATGTTCTTTGCTGCACTTTTGATCTCAAATTCTATGTTTTTGAAGGTAGTAGATGAGCATTTCATGGAGGATGCATGGGCAAAGAATTCATTTCTGATCTTCCTTATGACGTCAATCTCTTCACTGATAAGTAAAGGAGCAATCCTCTGACCATCAGGTCGACAGGTTGGGATCAAATTAAGTTTAGAGTGCAGCAATGCATATACCAATGTAGTGGTATCCCACTCGTTTTCTTTCCCTGATTTCATATTGTTGGCATATACTCCATTTCTACCCTTCTTCGCAGCATTTGGTATTTCATTAAGAACGAAGTTCCCACTCACACTGTCACTTTGCCACTTATTATTTGGATACTTCTGATTCCATTTCTCAATAAATAAGGTTCGTAAGTGCATTGGAACAACTTCCAAAATGATCTTGGTGACCTTGATGAAATTCACTTCCTCTGTAGATAATGAAGCTATGAAAGGACAAATAGCGAAATTCAGGAAAGATCATAAAGTCTTCTTAAGAAATAAACATTAATGTTTCCTTCATTGACAGTTCATGAGAACATGTACTGGCGCAAGTAATGTTACAATGAAAGTCTGCATATAAGAACCTATAGCCTTGAAATGAGCCTGTTCGTGTTCTTATGTGATGAGGTAGTTCCAGTAATCAGGGTTCAGGTTCTTACCACAGTATCCAATACAAATGTAAGAAACAAGGATAGTTGATCATTTAACAATGAAATACTACGGCAATGTACTTAACTGCACAACGCTTTGTAGATCAACACATATACACCAGCCTGCACATCTAAATTATTCATGCACAATTCTTGGAGGATCCATGAAAGAGGTTGACTGGCAAAGAGATTGAGCTTTTTCCCAGTAGATAACAAATGAGCCATTTATAGGAACCCAGTTAGAATATCAGGCTGAAAGTTTCTAGTTGTTTGACGTCAAATTATATAATTTCAGACTGTTGGTTCTTAACAAATGAAGGTTCTTACGTGCTGGTTTTCACTGTATCCAGCGGGAAGAAATGAGGTACAATTGAATGGGAATGGTAGTGTATTGAAAAAAAGTAAGTCAACATACAGCAGAGATACCTCAATGAAAGTAGGTTAAAAGATATTAGATAAAAGGAAATATCGATTGAGATTGCAAATAATAACGAGAATCAAGAAAGGATCTGTGTCGATGCTCCATATTTTGCTTAATTGCTTCGCTGTTCTGTTATTTTTCTGATATTGCTCTTTACCTAAAATGGGTTCTGTAATGTTTGCTTATAAAATTCATGTGATATCATCCAATTATCAGCTACTAGCTTAGCATCCTGGATTGAGAAAGATGGAACATTTAGGAAAAACAACTAAAATGGGATACTAAGGATATAAGGTAGTGTACTATTGGATTAAGGACTGACCATTGTAAAGCAGTAGATGATTCCAAAAGATTGGATTTCAAATGTCTATAGGTGATGACTTATCTCTTGATGGAAGTCTGGTAGGATCTTATCATCTCACAAACATGAATAATGGAACTACCTTGCGTATTTCCCATATTAACTGCAGTATTCCAATTTCAACACCAAATTTATTGCTTCGATATTCTGAATCCTAGAAATTAAGATTGGACATAATGATCATTGATAGTCATTGAAGGTGCAAAACAAAGTTGCCTAACAAATGCTGACAGCAGAATTAATGTCAGGAGTTCAGTAAACACTGATGAGGAATAAAAACTGATGAGATGATATTAATACAGAATATACGCATCTGCCAACAAAAACAAGAGCTTGCTACTGAACAAGGTAACAAAAGTCTTTCAGAGTGATCTGTGCTTTCCATTTCATATGCACACCGTGTTCATTATTTTTGTCTTACACAAATTACACTTAAATTATTCTATCATTCATCAATTCATCATGTTAGCTTTTGATTTTGCAATACCTGCTTTTATACCTGTACATTTGCATATCTTCTCCAAAATAAAAGGTAATAATTTTCTACCTCACAAATTAGTAATAAGCTACCTCACAAATACAAACAGAAAGCAAATATTAACAGCTCATATAGTACTTGGGAATAGATACAAAAATTAGGAGTGCCACAAGGATCGGTTCTAGGGCCTTTGCTATGTATTATATTTATGAACGATATTTTCTGGTTTGCAAATCACACAAAGATTTGCAACTACGTTCATGATACTGCTATCTTTGCATGCCATTCAGACTTCGGAATTGTTCTCCGGCAATTAGATGACTGTTCTGTGACTGTAACATGGTTTTCTAATAATCTTTTGAAAATTAATGATGAAAAATGCCATTTTATGGTATTTGGGGATAAAAACATAGAAATAATAATCAAAATTGGAAATTCAGAAATTAAGGAAAGTGACTATGAAAAGTTGCTGGGAATAACTTTCGACAAGAAATTAAATTTCATTCGTTTTACGCTTAATACTTGAAATACATGCACATGTAAAGCCGAATTTTTTTGTAGGTTCTTGCTAAAAATTTCGTCAGTCGAGCACCGTGAATTAGCTAACGTAGCTGTAGAGCAATTTTAGTTATTTTTCGGCTGTAAAACGTAGGGTAGCGTTATTTAGTACAGCATAGCCACAAACCATGTGCTCATATGCAATAAGTTATATACAATAAGCCAGATGCATGTCCCCTTTTAGAATACTTTACAGAGTTTGTTTGCATCTACGTAACTCTAAATCTCCTGTAAATAATACACTGGGTTGAACATAAGGTGGCAGGGGGCCATGGACATTCCCTATTGCTAGAGATAGTCTCTTTTGCCTAGTAAGATATAGAGTTTTGAGCGTTTTGCGCATCAGCGGCTGGGCATTGTATATAGAATTAATTCACTTTAGACATATAAAGCATAGGGTAATTCCAGTAGCAGTGAATGACAATGAGAGCCAACTGAACAGAAGTTGTACTATAGAGGTTGTGGAAGAGAAATAAGACGACTATTTGTGTCAATGAATATGAGCTATAAGTGTGGAATCGGCAGTTTGGAAGCTTAATAAAGGTGTCATGATATGATATGATATGATATGATATGATATGATATGATATGATTGATATGATATGATATGATATGATATGATATGATATGATAATGTATTATTTATACACGATTCTACCCTTCAGCTTTTTTATTTTA
>OLMO02000262.1:1765672-1776548 GCA_900291935.2 Cassiopea xamachana | reverse complement strand
CAGAGCATCAAGTTTGGTTTTTGGAAGGCTACCCCAAATTTCATTGGCATATCGTAAATGGCTTTCGATGATGGCATAGTAGACACAACAAAGTTTTGTTTGGGGAATAATATTTTTTAACTTTTTTAATGACGAAAGTCCTCCATAGATTTTACCTTTTAAAGTGTTGTATTGCTCAACCCAAGATAGATTCTCGTCAACTACTATACCAAGCGATTTTTTTTTCGTAATGGCTTCAATGGCTTCATCAATGGCTTCAAGACCCCTCAGATTTCCCAATGATATACCATTATACCAGAAAAGGGGTAGCAATGTATAGAAGGACAAAGAATTATACTATAGTGAGAGCTGGTTATATTGATCTTGCACAATTAATAGTGATACATACTACCGTTAGGTATCCATCTAGAACAACAAAATCCTATAAATAGTGGTAGAGCCACTGAAATGGATGGAAATAATCGCTTCCACTATTTTGAAAATGTAGTAAATGTAAGCATAGACTATAAATTTATTAAATAGCAAAATCGATATAAAGCTACTTAAATACAATTTGCGCTAATTTTGGCTCATCCAAGTAGCATGAAAATGTTAGAATAGGACTAGGCCTATGTTCATTTCCTGGCCATCTAGTGCTAAATATGATCTCATTTTTTATGAAATCTCATAACTTTGCCATGTCAACCATTTTTTCAGTTTTCATTAGCCTCTTTTGTGGGATTTTGAAGCTGATCAAACGCACATCAGATTAACTAAGTGCCTTTTTGGTTTATAGTAAAGTAAACTGACAACAAAATGAAATTATTTCTATTAAGCAAGTTATGAAAGCTGCTTGTGCAACAATTTTTTTTAAAATAACAAATAAAATTAATGCTACTCTGACTCTCCAGAGTTCACAAAATTTCTCTCATTATTTCTGCACGTCTCTTTTTGCAACAAATTGGATGTTCTTCGCATTCATATTGATTTTTGGAAGTTCAGCTCTTTGATGTATTAAACTGATTATGACATTTGCTAACTGATGGACGCGTACCCATTTGATAATGATGAAAGTCATTTAATCTAAAGAGGAACAGATCATTATTGCAACCAACCATCGATGAAAAGAGATGAACAGCTTACCAAGTCCTTCATTAATTCAAAATTAAAGTTCTTGTGGCCTGCCAAATTACGAGCTTACAGATATTTTGTAAAACATTATAGTCACAGTGTGCAACGAAGACATAACGTACATCATGTTCTCATGGCAACGTCGAATTCAAACTATTCATAAGTACAAACTGAATGGTGAATGGAAAAAAGGCTTTCCTCTTCAAATAGTGCAGATACTAGATTACATCTTTCCTAACACTTATCTCTAAAATTTTTATCCGCAGTTTTTCTAAGTTCGAAGATTTAAGTTGTTTTCAAAGGAATATGAAAAGATTTACATGAAAGATTTACGTTGCTAAGAACGCTTAATTGAGGCTGGTGAGAAAGAAAACTGCTCCACCAGTAAAACATATGAATTGATGTGCAGGTTGTTCATTGCAGATATCTAACTCAATCAAACTATTGGTCTATACAATACATAAGAAAGTAGATTACCATTGCTCAGGGGAGGCCTGATTGGTAGAAGTATTGATTAGCTATTTGCTTTAAAGAGAAAACAGTGGGTGCATCGTTTTACGCAGCGAGGCTGCAGAGTTAAAATGGTTAATCGTCATATATGACATCACTGGAAATCTACTGTTACATCTGCAATACTTTTTGATGTTGAGGAAATAGCAATATACTGATGGTTTTGATATCTCGCTAAAAAGACGAATGTAGTCATTTGTGATCTTTGTAGAAAATTTCATACTCTGATGAATGTCGGACGTAAAAAGCTTTTAAGTATGTTGCCGCTTTTTCGTGCTGTAGTAAAGTTCTGTAGTACCAACAGACTATCTCTATTTTTAGTTCAACTTTTAAGTGGATGGCAAACAGTCATATTTTGATACAATGTAACTGCTTATGTTCGGTTGGCACTACAAAGCAGAATAATTTTGTTGTAGTCAGGCACAAATCCTGGTGTTCAGTTATTTTGCTCAATTCTAAAGGGGCATCGTCTGTAAAGCTACGTTTTGAGCCCTCCTGTTAAAATGTATCCCTGATGATATGCTAAGATCGGTATCTAGTAGGAGTGAGTTATGTAAAGCTGTGCAAACAAGCAATGTCTAATTGAATTAAGAGTGAGGAGTAAACTAGTATAGACACTTTATTACCTAACAGACTAAAGTTCGTGCTCTATATTGTAGATATCCACATCATCTAAAGAGCTAATTCTTGATCATGTTGATGTATTATACTTCTTATTAATGCTTTTAATTTACATAACTTCTAATGTTGTGCTTTGAAAGTCTGATCAAGCAGTGCATAGATTCTACGTGCTCATTCAACCCAAAAGCATTCTGGGGGTTTATTGCATAACACGTATATGTATCAGTTTCTTCATTCATTATGTTAGATGTTTTGAATTTGAAAAGTTCTTGAAATAATATGGAAATTTGCTTTATCTTCGAATCTGGAGTCTACTTGTCTATCACTCCTGCCCATCTGCAATAAGTCACAAAATATTGCAACAGAGTTTCTCCAGTCGTGTGCTTTCCAGGGTAAGGATTAAAGCTTCCATTCGAGAGACTTCGGAGGTATAACATTGTTTACACGTAAAATTGATTGGAAATTCATGCAGATATTTTTGCAGCACATTCAGCATGCAAATGAGATC
Source organism: Cassiopea xamachana (assembly GCA_900291935.2). NCBI lineage: Eukaryota > Metazoa > Cnidaria > Scyphozoa > Rhizostomeae > Cassiopeidae > Cassiopea > Cassiopea xamachana. Next base: position 1,773,799 of record OLMO02000262.1, on the reverse strand, counting down.
AATAAACTTGGAAAACTTTAATTAATCATGGCTCTGCTATTTTTTCTACAAAATTGATATGACATTGAGAAAAAGTCTGTAGCCGCTTTTGGAAGCTCAATCTTTGATGATGACTGGGTACTCACTTACTTTACTTAACTCCTACTTAAAATAACTTGCATGCTCGGAAAGTAACTGAACAGTAGCATGACCGTTATTCACGCATCCTCAAATCGGTCTACCTTGAAAGTAGTCCACAATCTGGAGCAAAAAACAATTTCAAAACGCCGCCTCAAATAAGGTCAACCTTTGACAAGTGACTCCAGCCATTTGAGCTTATGTTGGTACACTCAGGGGTGGATCTATAAAATTGAGTTACCAAAGAAGAAGAACTCTGCATTCAATGGAAAACTGTATATTCATTAATAAAAGTCATATTCAAGGACAAAACTAGAATGCTTCCACTGAGGTTGTGGGGGTGGGGGGTGAGGACTAGATGTTGACAAAATGGCGTGTCCTGTCAATCATTAGAAAGACGATTTATGCCTTAAAGGCATTATATTTATGGCATGGCCTCAGGAGACAATGTATACACTGAGGGGTCAAAGAAGTTTTACTCCGGGTCACATTACTTGTATTTGTAGCGTCAAAGAAATAGTTTTTTGGCTTGAAGATTTGCAATCCAGCAAAAATTATCAGTTAAAGTAGTTGGTATTCAGCTATGGGATTTCATTGTGCGGTGAATAACGATGCGTACAAGTGGTTGGTTAATCAAAAACACTTTTCTGAGTGAAGTTAGTATACCCTCTTCTCTCTAAACAAAAGCACAGCCTTAATGCATATCTTTAAAGAGAGAGTAAAGGGTAACATCTAACGTTGTTTTGGTTGTCACGAAACAATCCTTTATCTCTATGGTGTTACAGGGTTGATGTTTAAATAAATCTAGTATTGGTTGACCTTGTAGGAATTTTTATACTATTTGGTAACCGACGCCATAATAAAGAACTGTGACCAGAACAAAATCACGTCTTAAAATATTGTTTTGCAAACCCAGATTAAAGACATCCTTGTATTAAAGAGTGGCTGGTATTTTTCATTCAGGGCATCTTGAAAAAGGACATTTGACGAATTTTAGCGGCAAAAAGTTAATACAAGACAAGGCCATACTATTAAGTTCTTGAAGGGTATTTTAAAGTGCTTAAATGCTCTTTTAAATTCTGTTTCACGATGCTCTTTGACATTTTATTTCAGATTTTGATGTCGAAGATTGGAAACCCTTGTAACCTTACGCAAAACGGTGAGTCTTAGGCGGGAAACTAGGATGGCATGAGACATTGGGAGGGAGGGCGTGTGACAAATTTTCTTCTAGCTTTGCTCGTAGGGGTCCTCATCTTTCTTTGCTCGGGAGCCTCAAAATTCTCTCAGCGGCCCTGCCTGCATAGTTGCCCAACAAAACGAAGGGCGTGAGACAGTTTGCTATCAATATCTGTATTATTTTTACCCGTTATTGTAAAGAATACGCTCCAATACATGGCTTTTTATAAGAAACTTTTTGGCTGAGGCCTAAATTCTCCCGGAAATAAGGCTGAGCAGTGGCAGCCTCTCTCATTACGTTGGGAAGACAGGAGCACATTTGCGACTTAAAGCTATAAAATTATAACAGTCGGGACGGGCCCATGGATACTGGGGGTAAGGGGCATTATCAAAATAATTTAACGAGGTTTATATAGATGATCTGTATAGAAGATATGGTCCTACAGTACTCAATTGTCAAAAGCTCACAACAGCAGGCTCAGAAAATTGTTCAGCTGCTTTTATCAAATAATTCAATAATCACTTGAAAATAACAAATCTTAAAGCAAGTTATTTAAAATAAATTCTACTTTTTTCGGATAACTATGCACTGATATTACAGCCAAATTCACTGGTTGAAAGAAGCCATATATTTTGTTTATGAAATCCCTCAGAATCTGTTTGAACTTACCAAATATTCCGCTTTCATTTTCTTCTTAGGCAATTTCACGACAGTGTGGGATATAACAGAACAGAAAAAAGAGCTTATGTTTGAGAATTATGGTTATTTTTTAAATTATACTGAAGCTTGGGCTTCCTGCTAGTCATGCCAGAACAGTAACATCTCGCAGTCGCAGTTCGAGATTTTTGAAAGTTTGCAACTGATTCTGGGGGCCAAATATCCTGCTAGAGGATGAAGGGTTTCCCAGCAATTTCAGAAATTTCTTCAGCGCTGGAAAAAGTAGGGCTTGTAAATGAAAATTACAATTTCCCACATCCATACCCTTGTCACAGATAGCCAATTTACCATTTCCATTAGGCCCATTACACTTCCCAAGAAACATTGAGATTAAATTGTTGAATCTTGGGAGGGAAAGTACAAGATCTCTGGTTTGCTTCCTTGCGTTCTCAGCTCACATTGTAATACTGTCGTTTTAGAAACAAATCAGTGCTCTTCGGAGGATACGACATCTTTGCAATAAGGTGCTTGCTAGGCTGAACAATGTTGGCCTGCCTAACCTTAGCTCTGCTATTTCGATAGCAAGCAAGTAATCATTGTTTCTAACGTAGCTTCTGATATGCAAATGTTACAGTGTATGGAGAAGTCTGTTTGGAGCGATTTTCTTGGCCGTCAGTAAAGCATGCTTTATATGTAAGAGTTTTCAAATTTGAGAATCTATGCTACTTTGCTGAGGGGCCATCTGCATAGTATGTACGCAAAATTTTCAGAGAGGGGGGCTTATTTGGAATTTCTGCTTGCAAATAGGAGCTTAACAAAGCCTTTATGGTGCTTAAATTATTTATAAACTTCAACGATTTCGAGTCTCAATATTCTTATAAGCGTTATTCCTTTAAGAAAGAGTGCATTCCAGCAAGATACAGCTATTTGCAACAATTGTATGTACAACCAATAACCCCTGTCTTCTAAATGTAACATATTGAGTTTGATGCTTTAGTTATGTGCTGTATTTCGTGCCACTTTAGTTATCATGTTGTGTGTTTCAGTCTTGCGTACCTTTGGAGCTCCGTTGCTTGTAGTAAACACCGTTTCCGGGCAATGTGTTGTCCTGTCAACGTGTATTGTAATCTTGACGTACCATGCATTGTAGCGTTCAGTGGAAGTCATATGTAGTGAGTGTTTAATTCATATTAGTCAGTCTTCAGTTGGCATCAAGAGATAAAACATCAAGAGTATAGTTTCAGTGCGTCACTTCTACTTTAGGCCTAGGCCTATGGCCTAGAATTGAGGCTGCTTTATAGAAAGTTGCCATATCTGGGTGCGGAGGAGCTCAGAAACAAAGGGGACTACTAATATCGTTTCAATAATTAAAATTTAAAGTGTTTACAAGTGATCAAGTTCTTCCATGTACCCAAGAACCTAGGATAAAAACGCTGTCGCTTGGATGAATAAGGAAAAGATAGTTGGGCATGTTCCCAAAACTATCAGTGTATGGATGGCAATGTTCCTGAAGCTTATGAACATTTCCATTGCTTCTAGAGTAACTGGGGAAAAAGGAAATAGAGGAGGTGGTGACGGACTAGAAAAGAAGGTGAGAAGAGAGCTGTGGACTGGCTTTTGCAAAAGGTTGAAAAAGAAAAATAATTATGTAAAAACCTAGTCTCTGTCAACCAAGAGCGAGAAAGTCGAAAAACAAATGGGCCATAGACATTAGACATGAACTTTAATGCAAAGGTACACTAAAACTCATTTTTGATTCATTAATCTTTAAATTCTTATTTTGAAGTAAAAGTTATCTTACTAATGCCCGCTTCAAAAAGGTGTATAATGCACTTGGGACAAAGACATACTGTCCACTATCCGTTTTAAGAGGTATCCGTGTTATAGAACATGAACATACAGCATTTCCTATTGGAGCTGACAGGGACTTCCGCAAATTGTCCGTCTTAACAAGGTGTCCGCTTTATAGAGGTGTCCACTTTGAGAGAGTTGACTGTATTACAAAACGAACTTTGAATGTTAGCAAAGATAGTCTTCTACTCTTTTGCGAAGCAAACTTATATGATTTGAAGGCACTTAGAAATTGTTAAAGCTAATTAACCACTAAGGTCAAGATGACCATGCTTTAGAAACTCTACTCTGATAGCACAAGTCAGAATTCTGCAGTTTGTAAAAACTTTATATTTCAAATATTCATATGGAAGAATTGTGACTTTCAGATGTTATGATCAATAGCACTGAAAAGAGTCATCAGCAGGCACAACAATTTTCTAAAAACTTTTGCGACATGTCAACAAATGGCTCTTAGGTGACACCATACCTAATTTCATTGTGCAGTGCTTGAAACTCTTGGTATCGATGGAAACAATACAGTTTGAGTTGGGAACATTGATGAAATCAATAACATTCAGCTCTAATCCATTCTTCCCAAAGTCTTGCTTGCAAGCTAAAACATTTTACCTTTTTCTTGTTGATATAATTAATCTATGGCAAAATCACTAAGTGAATTCCTTTGATAAGACAACTACTTCACCAAATTTTCGTATCTCTTCTAGTACCACTTCTGTGCATTGTTACAAGTATAGCTTAAGTAAACGGTGTGTTCAGTACAATACCAAGGATTGAACTAGAGCTATTTTACAAGATTTTAAATGACACGCCCTTTACAGGGCGTGGTTTCTAAAATTCTCTTTTGAGCAAGCCCCCCTTGTTAAACATTTAGCACTGCACCCCTGACTATAATCCATCCCCTCCCAAAACAAAGTTCTCCCGTGTTCGCCTACCATAAGATTCCAACAGACCTTACCAGAACCAGTATTGGCCAACAGAAATGTACGGAATTCGTCAAGACAAAGTTATCCGTTAAGAGACGATCCTCAAATGAAAGGGGAGGTCACTTCACTTGTAGGTGATATGAAATGCACTCCGTATTGCTGCAGCTATCAAATATAGTGTAGAAGATAGCCCTATCTGACGGAGATCATTCCATGACGCGACGATAGCAACCAATAGCGTTGTTCTGGAGCTGAATATAATTGCAAGAATGGCAGGCCTACTCTGACATTTCGATTCAAAATACGATACTAATAATATAGATCAATTAAATACCTGAATCGTCTCCAATAAGAAAACAACTAAATGCCCAGCCAAACTTCTCTGTGCTGTGCACACCTTGATCTGTGCATAAAGATGAGATGTTATCCTCCAGAAACAAGGCGCTTCAAGCATTCAACTTCCTCTTTCCAAGATCAGATCTGGAAGAAAGACTATGAAGAATCAAAGCTACGCCTGACTTCTATTCTTTTTTTATTAACACCACAATAATCCTTATGAGTACAAAGTTACTTGATATATCTCTCTACTGGAACATAAAATCTGTTGTTTCGGAGTTTTGCATATATGGATATATGAATCCATATATGCGAAACTCCGAAAAAACAGATTTTATGTTCCAGTAGAGAGATATATCAAATAACTTTGTACTCAATAAGGATTATTTTTCCTTTCAGACAATGAGAACAGTTTAGCAGACATCAACTAATCAACATTGGCCAATAAAATTGCAAATAGTTCATCTAAACTGAATTTACTCGATTTTACCTCCGTTTCCCCAATTCCTTGGGGCTTGGAGGGTGCCCCTGAGAGGACTTTAGTTCTGGCACGAGCAATTAGTACCGGATGCCCTTCCTGACGGCACCAATGGCCTGCGGAAGGCCTCGAACCCAGAACCACGTTGGTCTGAGTCGAGTTCTTCACCGCTAGGCCACGGCTGCTCTGCATCTAAACTGAATAACAACATAAGTTTAAAAATCCTCAAGAATGATAAGCCTACTTCCAAATTTCAATTCAAAGTATGACAGTAAACAGAAGCAACTGTCAAGTCTTTAAATCATTTGACTAATAAAATACGTCAGTTAAATACCTGAATCATCTTCAGTGAGAAAGCAATTAATATCCAACCGAACTTATCTGTCTTGTAACCAAGCCTCGATCTGTATTTGCGTTCGAGATGTTACCCACTAGAAACAGGATCTTCACGAATTTAACATCCTTCTTATGCAATTCGATCTGCAAGAACGACTATGAAGAATGAAAGCCATCCCCGCCCTCTATTCAGAACCATAATTTAAGGAATATGGTTATATCCAAATATGGCAGTCGCATTATAATTTATGCGAAACTCTGAACACACATTTCACGTAGATATACATCAGACACTTTTGTTATGGCTAAAGTATTGTTTATCCTGGAAGACAATGAGGATATTCAATACTGCATTCCAAAATGATAGTACAATTGCATAACAGTAGTCACATACAAAGGAATGGAAATAAGAGAGAACAGAGTTTAATGAGATGACGAAGGTGGATGGATAACATCAAAGCGGACATGTTGGAAAGAGGACTGCAACGTGAAGACACTCAAGACCGTGCCGTTTGGAGGTCGAAAATTCGCTGTGGCGACCCCTGTTACCAGGGAGCAGCCGAAAGAAGAAGAAGAGTTTAATGAGATGAAGTCCATGGTTTCTATACGGATAAAAAGATATCCTACAACCTGTTCAAACAAGCTAACCCAATGAAGGAAACCCGCTATTACATATGAATAATACACTATTTACGTACGCGTATATTCTATACCTTAAATCCAGATTATTTGAATGGAATATAATCTCTTTCAATTGATTGATTCAACGTACAGCGAGAGGTGAGAGAGATATAATAGGCGTAAAGTGGCCTATTACTTTGGGTAGACAAAACAAGAATGTATGACTCGAGATGAGATCTGAGAACTGACTCCTCATAATGCTTTTACAATGCACTTTATACATGCCGGAACTACTTAACTATTGACATAATTAACATACATTAAAACATACGAGCACATTGACAAGGTACAATTGATCCTACTACAGAGAGAGGGGAAAGGGAGGGAGAGTGAGTGAGTGAGTGAGTGAGTGAGTGAGTGAGTGAGTGAGTGAGTGAGTGAGTGAGTGAGCGAGTGAGTTTTAAACGGTGTTGTCATACACTATTATTTGAAACCAGCAATCTTTAATTTTGTTGTAATTTTATGGACACCGTGAGGGTACTGTAAGACCATTTTTTAATGAGACTTCAATTTTAGCACAGACAACATCTTTCAATACTGTCATCAACTATTAACAGAAATTCTTAAAACACAGAAAAATCAGTCTTTGTTAAAGAAAGAAGCATATTACTTTTCCAAGTGCTATTTCAGGTCTTTCTTTGTCTAATGGTAAGGGGAAGAGTTAAAACATATATTCATTTCAAAGGAGCAAATTTTTTGTTATTTACTTCTTTATAATGAAGTATGTTTCAGTTCATTTACCAATTTACAAACGAACCGTGAATGGTACTAAAGTCCTTCGTGTGTTAGATGTTATTGGATGCTGATAAGTGGGAACTAAGGCCATCTTTTCTTAGTAGGCTTGCAATAAATTCATTTTTTTAAAGCTGCTTGCTTTTAACTTCGAACTTATTTTTTTAGGTACTTAAAAGAAATGAGCAAAATTCAATGTTGGAAATGTTTAGAAGTCGTATTCCTGTTGGTAGTGGAAGTGGCAACACAGGGAACTCAAATACTGGAACATCTAAACAAGAATCCAGTAGAATCAGAAGATTTGAAAAACTGATCAAAAAACAGATACTTTAAATATGTTATTTTATTCTATCATATGAAAAGCAAAATCATTATTTCCGACCTTCTGTTACTTGAATTTCATGGAACAGATGGCTTCCTTGGAACGAATGAATATAGGAAATTATGATGAATATATAGAAGAACAATATTACCTCTCAGGTATCTGTTCCCTTCCTATTTCCCTCTCAATGTACACACATTCAAACTATCTATTTTTTGCTTCTTTTTGAATTAATTCGATCATTAGTCTTTCCTTTTTGGCAAAGTATTTTGTTTCACCTATCTCAGGGTCTTGTATGATTGTAGATACATTTACTTTCATCTTCTTTAAGGATCTTGACTTGCAAAAAATTTACTACCGATATTCATATCGTACAAACTTTCGGGGACTTTTGGATATGAGTTAGGTATTCATGTTCACGAAATATATGCACAATCTCTGCCAAAAGTCTTGGAACACTTGCGTAATTTCTGCTGCTCATTTAGTATTCTCCCCCTCTCCCCCTCAAAACAATGTT
>OLMO02000262.1:1721290-1743767 GCA_900291935.2 Cassiopea xamachana | reverse complement strand
GTATGTATGTATGTATGTATGTATGTATACATGTATACATGTATACATGTATACATGTATACATGAACGAAGACTGCCTTGGTTAGCGAAGGTCAGAAGACCACAAAACCGTCAACCAAAGGCCAGAAGGCCAAACAACCGTCAACAGTGGCTACGTAAATCAAGGAAATAGGAGGACCATCTCATTTCAAAACACAGCATTGCACCATGACCTTTCGTCTGTGACAATGGTGGTACAAAACGTATAGACTAATATGTCATGTTTCCATAAATACAGTAAAAGCCTGCATAATTCCAAGAATGTGCATACGCAAAACATCGTAAGTCAAAACTTTTGCTAAGAAAGTCTTAAGAAAGGTTTGGTAGAAGAATCGTGAAAAAGCTAAGAAAGTTTCAGTAATGGAGCGAAAAAAACTTTGACATAAAATGGAAAACGTGTATTCTAATAGCTTAAATAAAAACCCAACCAACACCAAAAAATTTCCAGACTCCTACTATCAGAATGGCAAGGCTTCTTAATGAGCCATCAGTAGTGTATGGCTCTATTCTTGTTGTCCCTGAACTAACTCACTGGTTCAAAGCAGATTTTCAAAATGTNTTAATAAGAACCAGCTCCTTCAATTATTTATTCAGATTTCTTGTATACGAGGCTCTCCAAAAAGGAGGCTCTTTTATGCGGGCTCTTACTGTAGTCGATGGATTTGATTGCAATGCATCGATGTAAAAACAACATCCCTTCCATTCTCTACATCGATAAGTATAAATAAAACCTTATGTGTATTTCCTATGCAATCCAGACGCTAAGCCTAAGTGATAAAATGATTCTACATCCTATCAATTTCATTCTCGGTAAATTTCCTGTTGGGAAACAAGTCACTAAAAGGCAACGTTATCTTCAATCTGTAGTCTATACAGCTCACTAACTAAACAGCAAAGATGACAACTTCAAATATTCGTATTCAAACTCTTAAAATCTCAACGACTTGCTTTCTCTGGTCAAATACTAATCTGTTGCTCATCACGTTCATTAAACTCCAGGTCTTCGAATATAGACAAAAAGTTACAACTGAAAATTTATGAGTTAACAATCAATGCACACACTAGTGGTTCATAATAATTTAATAAATATTTAATAATTTAATATATAATACATAAATAGATAACTGAGCTGGTCTGTTTTGCTTGAAATGCGAACAAAGTTGAGCCTAACATAAACAAGGCCATGAAAGAGTTTTTGAGGGGTGTACTTGAAAATAGTGCTAGGCCCAAGCTTCATTAAGACGAAAAAGTTTTGTGTATCCGAGTTATTATACGGCGGATGCATTAACTTTTGTGCTATTAATATAATATTTGTTAGTCTTTTCCATCTCTGTCATGCTGTGTAATGAGGTAAGACATTAACAAAACTTTGAATATACTCCTCTAATTTTCAGGCGAGCTACGCCTTAAGTACATAAAATATTNTTTAAAACCAAAAACATTTTAAAATACTGAGGCTAAGCGAAGAATTGTGTATTTTTAAATAAAAGTGTGTCACGGAAATTTCCACATTCAAAGAAAAAACTCTGAATGCGAATATCAATTATTTTGAGGCAAACAGAACTGGAATCATTACATGGAATATTATGGAATATTCTGGCTAGGGTATTCTCATGAAAATTATTGGTGCTGTCAAAAATAGTAACACCTCACCTTTTTTCCATCTACTACATGGTTAGATTTTTTGACAACTTTCTCAACTGCACTTGGGTTTACAAACGTAACAAAGCCAAAACCTCTGCAAATTAAAAAAATGCTGATTAAATAAGATATTTACTTGAACTGAACCTTCAAAAAGATGTTAGGAAAGTAAAAGTCATAAACTGATCAATTCAACTACTTTCAGGTAACAAATAAGCGCCCTCCCGCTCCAACCCCCGGACCTTATTAGGACCCCCCGTTTATTAACATATTTTACAATCTCCTCATTTCATTTCTTTTCTTTTTAGGACTATTTACGTCCAATTTTCATGGCAAAATAGCGTACTGGTTGTATATATTTAGTTTTATACTTTATGACAACCTGTTTTTGTTCTTTCCGTCCTTGTATAATCACCCAAAGCCATTTCTAAAATTCTAACCCCCGTTTACTAACTTTCGGAATTTTTTCCGACCCCCCCCCGTCTATTAGTACCCCCATTTATTTGGCATTTGAGAATAGCAATGCAAGGTAGTCGAGAAATCTAACCACTCCCTCATCAGACTGCTTCAAAGCCCATGAAAAGATCCGAACCCTCAATTCTGACACAAACAAAATTCTAAAAAAAAATTCACCAACAAATAGGGAACGGGAGCCTCGTCCATGCAATATATCCAAATTGAGGCTGAAGTAAAAAGCCTACTTCTAAAATTGCAGTGCAATCGATGAACAAAAAGCTGCTAAATGGAAAAATTGCCAGTTTTATCAATCAAAAGAGACTCTAGTCCTAAGTGCTTTACAACGCTCTTAACAATGCTATCAAATATTAATTGATAAGACAAATAAATCAATAGATGTATCAACATTGCAATAAAAACAAATCTAAAATGCACGTATGAAAAAATAATGAGACCAATTATAACAACCACAATTTGCAAAAAATACCTTCCAAACAAGATTTAGCAAAATCTTGACGAGAATTCATGTACAAATAAAAAACACAAAGATCCAAACAGCATCTTAAATTATTTGCAAAGGACTATTGAAAAGCAAATTAAATTAGGGAAATTTAATATCAGTAAAAGTAGTGAATCGGTGCCGGTTTACTACCAAAAACTAAAGTCGTTTTTAGATAACCGTCAAATTTCTATTGAAGCTACTGGCAATGGCATTGAAAAGCACCATTGGCAATTCAATGGAAAAACATTTTTGGTATTTCATTTCGTTGAATAGCTAGTAACTCAACTGTAAACATGGCAGTTGGAAAGAACACTCGAATGAACTTTTGGACGTAAATGTGCTACACATATTTTTATAAGAAACCTCTCTATAAGCAGATTAGTACTAGGTAGCCAAAACTTTAAGAAACTTTTAGAACTACAAGCTAAGAAACTTTAGACAAATAGGACTTTGAAACCGTTGCCCGGTTCAACGTAAAGCTGTACCGAAACAATGTGAATATGACATTGCTTTAGAATTTAACTCGTACTGACGCAATGTTTTTGCTATAGGGCAAATAGTCTGCTACAGTCATCTTCTGCATACGCTTTCACAGCAATTCAGTTAGCTAAATTAAGAAACTTTTAAGAAACTTTTAGAGCTAAAATGTGGCCAAAAATTAAGAAACTTTTAGTACTAGGCCTTGAGCTAGGTTTCTTATAGGATGAAAAAGTGTAATCACAATCACTGGACTAGTGTTCTTGGAAAATCTTATTTCCATCACTTGTGTTCCGTAATTCGATACCTGTATATCGGTCGTTGCTTCGTTCTTCGGTTACAGCAAAAACAAAATCAAACAAAGTGTTGTTTTGGGGGGTAATGCAAATACCTTGTACTTGTTATGACGCTATTATCAAAACCGTTGGGCAGATCACTTTGTGGCTGGGCTGGAAAAGTGCAAGACTGCACAACTGCTGGTAGGAAGCACCCTTAAACTGATATAGGGGCAAATTTGGAGATTTTTTGCATTGGACTGTATCTCATTTTAATTTTGAAAGATATATGGGACGCATTTTGGCAGCAATTTTCATGGACGTAGGCAGAAAATCTTTCCTTGTCCTACGTCAAACTTGAACAAGCAGTATGGTAGCAAATTTTAATGCTTGACCATTGTAGAACAGTATGAAGACAAGGAAAGTAATTCCATCCATAAAACCTTTTCGCAGATTCAAAAAATACATATTTGTATTCTAAAAGGCAGAAATGAAAGTCCCGTATCCAGGGGCCTTACTTCAATGTATTTGGGCGGTGTCAGAAATTTTGGCCTTGTGAAAATGAGATCTATAATCAAGCAGTTAACCACAGCGTTTTCCGTAACCTTTTTTCTAAGTAATAGTAGATGGTTGAATGGTCAAAACATTCTCAGTTGATTGACCTGAGTCCAGTAAATTGTCCTGCAAAAATACGCTGTACTACTACAGTTTCTACCTGCAAAATGGCAAATTTTCAAGGTTGGGGGGAAGTGAACCACCCCCATACCCCCTTACACTTCCTCCCTGTCTGTACTAATCTTCCAGTGAAGTCTCAATCGAACTTTTTCCTGCACAAACAAACTGAAATAGTAAGTTCTATTTTCGCAAGGTATATATTGATGTTTCTTCGTCTATATTTAGGCAAATCTGATCAGCTGTTGTAATATACGAGAATCTTTTCACAAATGCTGCCAAAAATAAAATCATGTCAACATCTGATTAGCCCAAACTGTTGTATTCCGATTGTATTTCTACCTATTCAACTCATTCGAGATATATCAAGGCCTATCAACTCTCTGTCGTCTCTACTATGATAACCAACCCAGACAGGTAGACACTGAATTTCCAATTAACAGACATCATGTCTTCATATCACTAAATGAAGACACGAACATCTAAAAAACTCAAAGCTGTTTTATCCACAACATCCTTTGCCGCTTCAAATTAGTCAAATTCAATGTCTTGACTAACACAAAATGGTTAAATTTTATCAATTACTAACACACTTTTCCCCAGTAAAATGAGAATTTTCAAGCAGACTAATTTACCCAACTAAAATCAGAAGCGTTCAAAGAAAATAGAGTTGAATCGAAATGCAAGATCACAGCTACGTTTTTCCGATTTCTAAAAATGATCCTGTTATTGGAATATTCTGATGGTATATTTCACAATTCTGTCAACATGCCTGTGCGATGAGGTTTACAAGGGGTACATGTAGTAGGGAAAGTAGGAAGATTTTAGTTTCATTTCTATCTTCATATAACAGACTGAGTGTAAATTTCTAGAAGAGTTTAAGATCTATGTTCAGTGAAATTGCGCTGCCATAAATTAGCTGGTTATCTAAACACTTGCTGAAATACTTGAGCTATAAGAAATGTAAAGAGAAAAAGTCTTCCTAATTTACTAGTTTATGATTCAAGTTTACCTAATTTATCAGCTAACTTATGGCAACGCAATTTCACTGAACATTGATCTTAAACTCTTCTAGAAATTTACACTCAGCCTGTTATTTTTGGATCTTCAAGCAAATCCTCTCAGACAACATATTCTCAGGCTCTTTAACTACGCCGAATTGCACGATCTAACGATCAAATTTCGGATTTTTTTTCACCACAATGCATACAAATTCCTTAATTATGACTCATTTCAGAAGCAAAAGGCGCATGATTTGCAGCAATGAAGCAAGTCAGATGACACTGAAGTGTAAAGATAGCATGTCAATTCTATCCTGAGTCGAACTGGGAGTGCCTGCAATAATACCAAAAACTTCTCCACGTACTCAAGTAGTGAAAATTTTTACACCCCTTAGTTTCTGATTTTTCATTAAAATGCAAAAAATGTACGATACGAATAGGACATTAAAAATCAAAAATGTGAAGGCCTAATTCATTTTGCTGCATAAGTGAGTAGTTAATTGGTTAGCAAGTGAGCCTACTGGTAAGTCAGGTAGTTAATTTGGTGGATAGCAACCACGTAGGTCGAGGTATCCTCCCGTTGGGGCAAAAGCTGCATTTACCATCACCTTTGGAAGTAAGACTTGCATTCGAAACTTTAATTTTCGTGTCAATAATTCTGTTGGAGAGGGGAACAATCATTCCAATGTCTCTATTTGGTGGGGGTACTCCCCTTCTGTCTCCCTACAGTTTGCGTGCCTGGTGGCATGCTACATCTCGTTTCATGCTTCATCTAGTTTCAAAAAACAAGTTAGAAATTGACATCAATTATAAATGCACAACTTGATGAGGAACAAAGCAACACGAAGAGAAATTATTGAAAAATATAGTAGCAAAACCAGTACCCTAGATATTTCAACTGGATTGTGGGGCGTATGGCTATAGAATCAACGAGTAAAATAGACAACGTGAAGGACTTTTATATAAAACTTCTGAGAATTATTGGGCATGGGCAAAGCGCCCGGCTCCCACTGTCTACGAACCTGAACAAAGAACAGGCTATACACAAACATATTGAATAGAATTGGCATTTTTCTGCCTTTGCATTCGTTTGTTAAATGTCTCACTATTGAACGATATGTATAAGTAAACGAATAGAATAATATAAAAAAGATAGAACATACAGACAATACAACTACCCCTAACGAAAACAGAAAATCTGTAAATTCAGGACAGAAACCTGAGCAAAAAAGAATTTCACTAAAAATTGGATGAAAATTTCCGAATCTTTCGGAAAAACAGGCCGAAATTTGAAGTCAAGAATCTGAGAAAAATCTGAATTCTTTGAGTGGAAAAAAATAAACTTAGAACCAAATTTATAACTACAGCCTAAAATGAGTCTCTTTATTCACAATGACAGAAATTCTGTTAGAACTAGTAAGTATTTCGTCTATGCTGCAATAAGGGGATTTGAACTTCAATAGAGACACTTTTTGCCCGCCATTCAGTCTTCCAAACACATGTTGTTCTATTCTGTGAGCTACCACATTGATTAGGGCCCCTAGGAATTATGGGAAACAATTGAACTCTCCTTTTTTACCAGTGCGAACACGAGCAAATTTTTTAAGGGAACTGAGAACCAAAATGGTCTCTGGAGAGAAATTCGGAATTTCTTTTAAGGGAACATTAAAGAAACATTTTTGGGAATAAGGGAGATTTTGGAAATTTTTAGGAAGTTTCGGAAAAAGGGATGTTTTGGAACATGGGAACACAGACTCGCCTGGGGGGCGCCTCGATGATAGTTGAGTCGAGAAAAACCATGACATTTGACGCTTGCAGTGAAAACGGTTGAAAATCACTGTAGAATTGCAACATGTTCATCATTATTTCGTCCCTGCTGCAAGGATGGGATGTAAACTTCATTAGAAACACTTCTTGTCCGTCATCCAGTCTTTTTATTCTGTTTTTGTTTTATTTCTGTGAGCTACCATTTTGTTTTATTCTGTGAGTTACCATGTTGATAGTGGAGTCAAGCAAAGCCATGAGATTTGATGCTTACAGTGCCAAGTCTCTCTACGCACGTGAAACTCTCGCCAAGCGTTTATTTTCACTAGACAGCAGCCACCTGTCTTGCATTCAAAATACACAGACCATATTCTGATAAGATTCAATTTACAAAATAACTGCGGACGAAAGCTGCAATTACATTAGGCCACTCCGACGCAGTCTATACGTCATGTAGAGTAGTCCTTGCGCAATTTTCAAAAATATGAATGTTCAAAGTAAGCATAGATATGTATCAGATAAGATCGAGCGTGTGTTTGCATGTATAATACTTCGTGTTCAAATAGCTTCAGTTGGTTCTGTGCAACACAAAATCTCACAGAGGCGGCTATCTAACACACAATCGTTAATGTAGCCTTGAGAAGGGCAATCTCCAGCCCACAAGTAAGCCTTAAAAGTCAACTTTGTTTGTACATTCGTCAGTTTGTCCCAGCCTGGCCTATCCCATTAAGAAACTAGACAATGTTAATTTTGTACCCATGGAACAACGGTTGGCCGTCCCCGCTATAGCCCAGCTTAGGGAGTTGTCATTGCCTTTGACATGTACCGGGGTGGAAGCAAACCATTGAAAGTATCAAAAGTTTTCATAGCCCATAAAAAATGCAGAAAGATTTTATAACCCCACAATAATATGCGAAAGTTTTGCATACCCCAACTTAGCAAAGTTTACTCCCATGCAAGAACACCTTTAGTAACAAGAGGTATCTTAATCTACAGCCAGGGAACAGCCATGGTGATGGAAGATTCTTCATCATCAATTTGAGACAATTCTGATTTAGAAGAAATAGAGCTTAATAAGTACTATCATTATGCAGTTCATTCTAAGATTCTGAAAATTTGTTTTTGGTTTCATGTCTTCAAACATTTTTCAAAAAAAAGCCTTTGAATCACAAAAATAATCTTTAAACAATTCTTCCACCCTGGTATCTGTCAAACTTAATGACCACTCCCTTGCTTATCCACATTGCTTGCCATTTACTTTCATACAGAGTATTACGCATGATTGACAGTGCTCTATTGACTATAAGAAAACTGCATCAGTTATTGTGGTTGTGCACCATTATGTACCTGAACACAAACGTCACTAACACCAGCATCCAGTAGACCACTATGGCTAAGGAGCTCCTAAAGTCTAACAAAGAAAAACTTATCAACGCCTTTAAAACATCTATACCAGATTTTGTGCCCATGCTAAAAAATGAGCCATAATTTCTATTGATATACAGAAAGATCCACGGTCTGTGCCAGATATGATCTATAGCAAGGGGTGCGTTTTTCGTGAGGGACGTTAAACTAGGGGTCCCATGCCTGGATGTGGCATGCATAGTAGGCCTAAGTCAGCTGAAAAAGCTAGGTATAGCGGCCTACTCAAAATAAAGTAAACAACCACTACAACATCTCCCTCTCCCTCTCCTTGATGCCATCTTGGCGTATTTTCAGTTGTTCTAGTCTCCCAATTTGAATTTCCATACAATAACCCCAAAGCTGGACAGAACTAACAAACGTTCGGCTCCATATTGCTGGGACTCTTGGTCTATAGCACAGAATACTGGTCCTTATTCTGCGTATATAGGAACGTGCCAAAGTAGTCGTAGGCGGTCTAACATTCCTTCTTTTTTACCGAAATCAACGGCAATCTTTGGCTTGTGAGAACATAAAAAACTGCAATGTACATTTATAACATGGGCGAGGTAGCATAGTGGTTAGTGCATGCCTACCGTGCGGAAGGTCTACGGCTCGAGCCCGAATCGATGCCCTGACTGAATGTTAGCTCACTGCTCACCCAGCAGCGAATGGGTACCCGGCGGCAACGATGGGGAGATAAAGGCGGCGAGGAAAGGAACTGGCCACCCTGCCTCACATGCCGATGGCTCGGGATAATTGTCCTCTCTAACAGGCACTCCCCTGTATACGAAAGCATACAGGACTACCTTTACTTTATATTTACAACATTAGTAATAAAATATATTTCGAACGTATAATGAAATATATTATAGAAGGTGTACTAAAACATATTTATAAAAGCTTTAACAATCTTTGGCTTGTTGATAAATTTTGGGTTGGCTTTTCGGTACTTGTGGGGAATTTGTAGCCTGTAGGAAATTTCTTCTGCTACACACTACCCTCATAAGTCCATTAGAATGCCTCTGATGGTATTCCAAGAATAAGTACAGAAAAACTCTAAAACTATCGTCTTATAAAGTAAAACTCGATGAGTAAAGGGTTTCATATGCGATAACATTCACCCTTTGGGCAAAATTGGAAAGAGATTCAATTGGTACTACAACCAAACTACCAACTCTGCTTTGTTTCAAAAAAACATTCCTGATATGCTCACTTTTTTAATAAGAATAACGTTTATAAGAATTTTCAGGCTCAGAATCGTTCAAATTTGAGACTAATGCAAGGCTCTAGCGTCATTAAGACTAAGAATATTTGTATGTAATTGAGCATGTAGATTCACTTTTTCACTATCAATACAACATTTATCATTCTGCTCTATTTTTACTTTGCCTTATGATGAAGTAAAACACCAATAAAGATTTGAGTGCAATCCTTTGATTTTCAAATGTAGCTACACCTTCGATATTTAAGAATACCTTAACAATACTTTTTCTTAAATTATTCTCATAAAAAAAGGTGTGTACCGGACGATAATGCTGCTTTTAAAAGCCGATTTAGCAATTCAAAGTAGTGATATTAATGAATAATGATAAGAACAATGGAGGTGGAATATATCAAGCTGCAAAATGCGAGTGGTTGACGCTATATTGTGGGAAATATTCGCATGTTTGACAATAAAAAGGAAGCGTTTATCAAGTGGTGCAAATGAACACAAAGGCCATTGAGGAAAATTCCCTAATCTCGCAGGTGGTGAAAATACTACCTTGAGAAGAGATATGTAGTTGAAAATAAACAAAACTAAACTTTCAAAAGAACACAGACAGTCACCTAAAGGAAAACTCGATAAAAATAATAAGTGAAATTTTGTTCTCCCCTAACATAGAATATTCCTGTGAGCTTTGGAACTCAAAATTGCAATCGAAAGGTTCAGTCGGCCTTAATGAATTTTAACTGAAGTATTTTAAGCTTAAAGTTTTATAAATTAATGGTACGCATTATTTCGTTTCGGCAGGCTGGTGTTATTCCCTCCATAAAGATAACTATAGCCGATGGTTATTGGCCTAAGTCAAAGCTGTTATTTGAAATTATTATGTTAAGATTAGAAAATGCTTTTTTCAAAATGACATCGTCAATTGTATCAAACATTATAGTACCACATTGAAAAGTGTTACGCACTAAAATCAAATGTGAATTTTTTTAAATGGTGTGTTTCCATTTTACAAATGATTTATTTCGTGAAAATTTGATGGTTTACTAAAGAAAACATCTAAACCAACACTCAAGATAGTCCCTTTTTGAAGTCAAAATAAACAAGACACTACTACCAATAAATGTGGAATATAGAAATATTACTCACTAATGGATGATAGATATTAAGTAATTAGTTAGACCAGGAGTTATAGCTTTCGATTTTGTTGTACTAACAGAGTAACGAAAATGGCCTGCAAAACTTCTTAAGTATCGCCAAAAGAAAGCTCTACACAAAAGATGATACTTCTTGTTGTTCAAGCAATTTAGCATAAAACTGAACTATTTTACGTGCGCTTTTACTACAAAACTCGTGGAAGTTTGAAATCTTGTGCCTTGCAAACATGCCAGCTGTTTTGTTCAATTCCCTTACAATAATACGTACATTGCTGAATAAGGACAAATGACTTACAAGAAACCTAGCCACTGGCCTAGAACTTCAAGTTCCAAATATATGGACCTCTTTTACTGTACTACAGTGCTAAAAATTCCTTGATACTTCTTTGATAATAACTGAGCAACTAGTGCCCTAGTAATAGTACAAACCCAAAGCAAACTCGCAAATTTAGAATTTTGCTTCAAGCTGTTGCTAGAGTAGGTCATAAAACAGAGAAGGCAAGAGGGCAAGGCGCTCCAAACTGTGAAAGTGCAATGCAAATTCGAGGTGTTATATCAGCTCCCATTCTATTGTCAATAATAAAATATTCAACGTTTTGAAGTTTACCAGGGATTCTGTTTGTGTAATTAAATTCTTAGCTTTCTATACGTAGGTTCCTTATACAGTACTTCCCTAAAAAAAGAGCGTTTTGTTGTCTCCTTCAAATTTACTCAACATTCACTGCCAAAACTGGCAGATTCACGGAAATGAAAGAGGCTCCTAATTGAGAACTCCGCTCCTTAGAAATGAATACATTTACTAGCCTGTGTAGTTTATGCAAATTATACAGTATTCCACTCATCCGTATGGATACGAAATCTAAAAAAGAAAAGAATTGAAATGCGAAAGAGAATCCACCACCTGGTGAAATTCGATTAACTACAGCAAAGATGCTCCACCTGCAAAATTTGATCAATCTCATTCCTTTCACATGCCACCTCTTGACTCTCTTCCTCTTTCCAGGTTACTATGGCTTTTAATACCTATTTCTATTAGCTAACCACTAATGTTGTCACTTTTTGAAGCTCTGTTCCTTCCTTTACACTTAAATATATATATATATATATATATATATATATATATATATATATATATATATATATATATATATATATATATATATATATATATATATATATATATATATATATATATATATATATATATATATATATATATATATATAATTGAAGTATAATAGATGTATCTAAGTGCAGGCGAATGGCAATCGGGCATGACAGTAAAATGAAATTTAGTAATAAAATCATTGCTTATATTGGTATATTCATTTAGCTTCAGCAGCAAAAGCTCTCTTTACGCTCACTTCAGCGTTTTTTAAAAAAGAATTCAGAGCTGCACATAAAGTCCAGTGATGTTGTGTTCTTTTGGATGCAGATGGGATTGAACTGCCTGCTTTTGGCGAGAAGGGGTAGCTAAATGCTACTACATCAAATCATTCTATTTGTGGTTGCATCTCTCCTACCTGTTCATACCTAAATCCAACACTTTACTCCTCATTACCTTCTTACACCCTTTGGTCACTAAATAAAAAGCTTGTGAATTGCACATGTTTTCATTTGAACTGCAAAAATTTGTCAAGAACTGCACATTTTGTGTGGAACTGCACGTTTAACAAAACCTGGCCTACTTCCAAGCCAACATTTAACAGATTTAAATCCAACTTTAGTCATAATCCCGATTTTCTCTATCATTAGCAACTCCGATTTTCTTTATAATTATCTTCAAAAGATTCTTGATGACAACAAAATGCTCTACAAGGACAAACTTCATGACCTTCACCATTCTCACAATCATTTAAATGCAGCATTAAATAATCAGATTAAAAGATTTAACTGACTGACTGCAGTTACCTCCTTGATATATCAGATCATAACAATCGTTTTACTCGCAATTAATGTTTCTACCTTCATCGCCTACTTGTAAAGATATGCATTTACCTCCCAACTCCTTCATGCCTTCTATCTTAGTTGTGGAACTTGCCATTGTGTTGACTCGTTGCCACTGAGATCGTTGGAGAACTGTATGCTTTTCGATTACATAGTAGGCCTACTCTTGTCATATCAAAGTTTTGTCCAAGACTAAAATTATTTTTCCATTTGAAAGTGGCATGCTTACACCTAACGACATACCCTTCTTATTATTTACATATCCAAATCAGCCTAGCCTTAGCATTTTCAAAATGTAATGAATTGACTTGAACTTATAAGCCATCTCACCAAACTGTAAAGGTATCAGAATCAAAGGCTCCATCTCCAAAAATACCAGTCCTGTGTTACTGCAAAAATTAGACAAACTGTGACGCCTTAGTTTAACATCATTGGTTCCATTGAAACGAGAATGTATGACAATACAATTTCTGCCTAAATGTTGCAAAAAGATTCTTTTCTCTTGTAGCAAAACAGCTCTGAAATCTGATCAGAACACTAGCTGAAAGGATTAAATGTGCCTATCCATTCATAAAAAGCCATATGTTCAAAAAATGGCATCCAACAAATTCAACAAGAATCTCAAAATTTATAAACATGACGTATACTAATTTCAACTTCTAAAAGCCTTACAAATGTCTCTCCCATCATTTTTCCTTATTTACCGAGTGATATCTACATGAAACTTCGTCATATGTCTCAAGGTGAAAGATAACATGGAGTATTCATCATCTCATTCAATTCTGCGTAAAAAAGTTCTCATCTTTCCGATACCTGCAAAAGCCCTTTAGCATATCCGAAAATTAACATTGACATTTAGAAATGACACTATCCTAAAAAGTACATCCCTTCATTCATTCACTAAATCCCACTATCATAAATTAAAGTATAAATTTTTTAAGTAGGAAAAAAGCCAAACATATCTTGGGTTACAAAGATTCAAAATTCAAATGAATCATGACTGTGTGACTAACCAATAGCAAAGATTGTTCAATGCTTTTCAGTGGCTCCCAAGGTTGAAGACAAATAGATGTTAAACCGAGAAATCAAATGTGGATATCAAAACAATTATATCACTTATATCTGCTGGTTCTAATTAAAATGTAGCTAATCGCAAAACTGCGTAGGGCCTAAATCTAATAAATGCTAAAATCTAGTAAATCACTTGCTATGAAAAATTACATGAATATTATAATAGGCTTCAAAATAAACAGAAAATAAAAAAAATGAAAGAAAAAGAAGCAAGGAAATTAATTTTTTCCTAAACAACGATGAAGAATGCTACGCTTGTTTAAGCTGAATAAAATGTTCTTAGTTTTATGAATGATAAAACGCTCAGCTTGTGCTAAAAACATTATTTCTCCTGGCAGTTTTTTCTATCATGAAATGACAGAAAATGACAAACATGGAGAGGCTTTAACAAATTCGCTGTCCCCGTTGTTTGCACCACATGCTCTTTCTACATTGCACGGAAAGCTGAACTCAGTGTAAATTGATGGCTAGACACCTTCATTTGCTTGTGACAACATGTGCGAGACCAGTACCTTTGACTAGCGCGAACAAAAATATTTACTACCTCAGAAACACCACGGACAGGTTATGTTTTGCTAAAAAATATACATACACTCGAGCGCTCCACTTCGATCTAAGGGTACATAGTAATGCCCTCGAAAGGCTCTTGAATTGCCTCCTACAGAACACTTACAACCATAAATATTGATAACTACATGAAAAATTCCACTACCTTCCATTTTGCCAACACACTTAGTGAGTATGCCCCTTTCTGCTCTATTTGACTACAGAAGAGCCAACAATTTATCTTATAGGCAATGGGGTGTTAACTAGTAGAAACTTACTGGATAATACTTTTTATACAGACAACATCTGTTGTAGGAAGTGTTTAGGCAACTACAGTGAGTTGGATAGCAATGGACAACAACAATATCTACCTGGATTTGACAGGTCAAAGTCGAATGTTCACAGAAATACAGGAACACTAACTCCCTAAATAGCTGCTACCTAACTCGTACTGAATCTTGAATAAACGGTTTGAAAACTATTTTAAATATCATCTATCATAAACAGAAGTGCATGACTGGGTTAGCCTCTATTTACGAAACGTCAAATTAAGATGGCTGTCACCGAAGTTTGTCATTCACAGGCTTTCATGTTTACCATTGCAAGCTATCTAACCTATTTCTAACAGAAGGAGACAGGCTATGAGGCGAATGGGCCTAAAGCATGCATGCCTATGCCATTGAGAAGATACAAAGTTCTAGAAACGATATCATACAAAATTCTCTTGATTAAATTCAAAGAACGTTGAGTAACAGTAAGAGCAAGTTTCGAAACTCAAAGGCGAGGAATACTAGAAAATGATATAAATCAACAGTTTTTATACAAGAAAAATATGAAAAAGTATCTAAAAAGCTAGAGAATGGATTAGAACATAAGCAAATAATAATTTAAAAAATCAGTAATATGCATAGAGAAATAATTAGAGGTGAAATGAAATTTCGCGGATTTGAGATAAGGTAAAAAAACAACCATTATATATAAAAAGAGAAGACTCTTCAAAAATCATAAATGATTTTTACCAAACTAAAAGGCAGAAATCTAGTTAATATTCTATTTAAGATGGTAATTGAAAATATTTTAAAATCAAAATGAAGGATATAAATAATAAGTACAAGCAATAATTAATAATTTGCTTGATACAAGACTGCTTTTACAGTACCCAGTATACGTAACACAACACACACAACACAGCCACACACAACACAACACAACACACAATTACCTTCCGTATATAATAAATCTATTTCCTATAAGCCAACCTACAGCAATACCGATAGCTAGAATTACCAAAAACATATTATTATTCCATTGAGTATCGAAAGAAATGTCAAGATTCATACCTAAAAAGCGGTTGAATTAAGCTCAAACTGCCAAAAGTTTTGAATTAATAGTGAAAGTTAATTGTTTGCCTTGCAGTTATCAGTCATGGGAGGCTTTCTAAGGGTCTGCATTTGGAATAAATTCCAATAACGTTTTTATATTTAACTACATGTAATAAAGGCTAAGATTTTGTAAGAGCAAGGAAGTAGTGCACCATTTCACATTCAAACTACAATGAGTTGGCGGGTGTCTGGATTACAGAATACAAATAACCTCTTCTACTAACTTATGAATGGGGAATAAAAGATTAGGCTTTCATTAAGAATATAGCTACACATTCAACTGAAGTTTCTTAGCTAACATAGAGGCATGTAAGTGCCAGATTTATACTTTACTACGCTCAAAATCATGGATCTAAGAGTTGGTGAGAATGTTGAATGATTGTCTCAAAAGCTAGGGTAACAAAAATTCTTTAGTGGGACAAAAACAAAATCTAGACTAATAGCAAGCACCATTTAGTTTCCCCACATATAGTGAAGCTCTACTTCTACTTCAAAACAATCTGTATCTTATCAATTACAACCTTTCAAAAATCTTTCAAAACGAAAGTGTAATGCGCCCGCCATTTTCTGTGGTTGGATTAACTATCATTGAGAAGTTGTTGACTTGGAATACATTTGGGCTGGTAAGGGTTCTACAGACATACACAAAAAATATCTAACTCCCTCCCAGCAAAAATATTTTGCATTACACCCTGATGGGAATTGAGGCTAATTTGCAATGTCCCAAAAGGGAGGCAACATGCCTTACCTGGAGCGTTTTGTGCAAGGGTCCCGCATGATCACACACTCCTTGATTTCGCCATATTGCTTAAAGTAACCCTCTAGGCTCTCTGAAACGTAAAATTGAAGAAGCTATTTGACTACAGAGCAAAGTCTGATGTATGAAAAACATGAATAGTGAGTAGCTATCGGCTCGTGCCGTTTCAGGGTTTTCCACTGCTCTATTTGACCTGAAAATAACTAACCATTTTAATGTAGAGTGAAACACGAGCTCAGCCGTATAAAGAACCAAATGCACAATTTGATGTCATTAGGGATGGCCAAATACGTCTTCAAACTATCGAAGAAAGACCGTACAAGGTAAATCGACAATCGTAAACTGCTACTTCGCTTAGCGCTATAACAGGAACAAGACTCGGTGACTTTAGAAAGTCCTATCAACATTGTTGACTGAGTTCAGTTCTGCATGGAATTTCCGCAAATAATCGCTTCGTAGATCAGTTTAATGCTTGGGAAGTCAAACAGTTGAATGAAAATCCTAAACTATCTAGCAAAACATTGAAAACGCACTATACTATCCATTAATAAGCGGAACAAAATCGGACGGAAACCTGGAAAAACAAAGATAGCTACCTGTATCAGTTTGGCTGTGAAGTCCACCGATGAATATTTTCCTAAGATGAGAAAAGAATCACTTACGATGGACTACAAGGCTTCATTCAGCACAGAACATCCAATCCATTGAGACGCAAACTTAGGGCGATTGGCTTACATAAACCAGACATACGCCAGACAGTAAGAATCAAGCAACTTGTTCGAGAATCAAAAATAAAAACATTAAATATTTCACCCTGATCTGTGTTCAGTTTTATCCTGGTCCATATCATCGCTGTCAGTCAAACATAATAGGTCTTCTTTTTCACCAATATCCTTCATTTTGAACGAAATAAAGCTGTGGGCCGGGCCTAACACATCTACCATCTAATCTATGTGTGCTTCCTACACTACCGGAATACATTAGTCTGACCGATAACCGAATGTTGCCGACTGTGGACACGTGGATTCTTCGCTCTGATAGTCACAATGGTATAACAACACTGGACACCCTGTGCACAGACCTAAACAATCAGCGGATTCCGATTGGCCTGCTCAAAAATTCTCTGAATGAAACAAAAGGAATCAACTGCCAGACAATGGGAAGACGATGTAAACAAGAGCTTTGTCTGGTATAGTTTAGCAGACAATTCGAAAACAAAATTAGTCCTAACCAATTGTAAACTTGGAGTAAACGTTTGGCTAATTAAACCAAAAAGCAACTTGTATTTTGACAAAGATGAAGGATCAGAAACGCAATCTACTTTCACCAGAAAGTAACAGCAATTCAAAGATTGAAAAATTATGTAGTTTCGGACCTGCTATGGCTAGTACAAGTTTTCGATAAAGGTTATCAAAGGAATACAGGTACTAATATCTAAAAGCGCTTAGCGATCAATTCATGAGCCTAGGTGTAGCAGCACTAAATGAGAAATCGCAATTTAACAAAAAAGGGACCATCTGCAGGCGCGCAACGAGGAAGTTTCGAGAACAGGGGTCCAATCCACGAAAAGGGCACACTAAAGTTTTTAACGAAGATCCAGCCGTTTAATACTGCTTTGCAGATTCATCAACGGAGGAAATGATGAGGGGAAGGTTACTAGTATGATTTTTTCTGAAGTTCAATGATCCTCATTGCAGTCTCTTTTGACGGTAACGAAGGAAAAATGGGGGCTGGAGGTAAAGCCCCCAGAAAAATTGTGGAGCCACGCCTTTTCAATCTAAGGAAATTGCCCTTTTTGATATAAAGAGGGCACTGCAAAAAGGGTACTTTGATTCTTTGGCTGAAAAGGGTAGTGGTCCAGACCCCCATGACCCCCCTAATCACGCGCCTGCATCTAGTAGAACAGTTTCTAGAGTAGCCAAGGCCTAGCGGTAATGCACTCGACAAGAACAACATGGTCCTGGGTTCGAGGCCTACCGCATGCCATTGGTGACGTCAGGAAGGGCAATCCGGTCCTAAATTCTCGCGCCAGAACGAAAGTCCTCTCAGAGACACCTTCCAAGCCCCAAGGAATTTGGGGAAACGGAGGTAAAATCGAGCAGATCTAACAGAACAGTTTCTACGGTAAAAGTCGAATAGAGAAGACAGCTACTACTTTTAAGGAGTCAAAAAAGTTTGTAAATTGACCAGAGACCCACTAAATACTATCCATCAATAATCCAAACGTGCTTTGAAGTATGGTTGCCATAGCTTTCCTGGAAACAGAAATGTCATGATGGCAAAAAATTCAACTTCATTAGCTCTTGCAGAGTAGGGACATAAATTGGAGAAGGGACATTCTGCAAATGCCCCTCACGTTTTTCTATTATCTTTAAGTGGTACCTTCCACTAACCATCGTTAATGAAGGGATAACTTTCCCCATAGGATGTCGAATGCTGTTGGTAGCTAGCCCGTGATTGAAGACCTGCCTGATGAAGGGAGTGGGTACAGATATGCAGAAATTCAGAATAGGGGTAGATGCGGATGATCTCTGGGATATGATAAAGTCAGGCACCTTCAGGAAAAAGTAGGCTTTATGGCTCAAGTAACAGCTCTGCCCGGTAATTGTAGAAGGGAAACAGAGTGGGAAAGCCCGACTGAAACGTCTCTTCTAAATAATTAGTAGGCAACAGTGATGTGCCGAGATACCTTCTGTTGGGGGGGGGCGTTTTGACCAATTGACCAACTATTGTTACCAAAACAAGGGTCACAGAAAATACTGTTGTCAACTCGCTCTTCCAGCATGGCAGCCTTTTGACCAACATCCTTGCAAATTTGAAAGCATTGGGGGGAGAGATACCTAGGCCCTGCGAGGGGCGTAGTGGAAAAGGAGAAGACAGTGGTAGTTAAATAATCGGAGGTCAATAACAGACTCGCAAGCCAGCTATAAATCCAGCCTGGGATGCAACCGTGAAAAGGAAAATAGTGATGGTGATAGTGGCAATAATCATATCAATAAAAGAATGTCTGAACAACAATCATCGTGAATACTAAATTGGCGATAACACAGAGAATCAGTATATCCTGCCTTCGATTTTAGCAATTCTTCAATAGCAACACCTCAACCTCCAACCCACTACTGTTTTATGGACAATACCAATGCAACACGAAGCGTAACCTATTACATAATGGGCGTAGGCATCAATTTTCATTTCCAACCCACAACCTGCACATGCATCACAGCTTCCTCAGTGTTTGGATTTGTGTCTTTTTACGGTTTTGTTTCTCTCAAAGCATTCGGTGTAGTATAATTTAGACGAAGTTCAAATTAGAATTTTAATTTTTAATTCCTTGCGGTCAGTTTGTACCGCAAGCATTTAAATAGCCTTTTAGTGGAAAAGAATGCTGGGTTTGTTTGATTTTGGTCAAATAACAATCACTCTGTTTGCTAAGTCAAAACTAGTAATAAAAGCATAGTTAACAGTTGTTCCAAAAACACAGACTTGGTGAGAAAATGCTGAGGCAACGATGACAGTACATGAAGTTCTAGTAATGGCAATAACGATCATCTGATGATTATTCTTATCGTGATTTCTTGTGATTCTCGCGATTTTTGTGATTTTTCTTCTGCAATTTTTGATCGATTTTCTGCAACTTTTTGCGACCTTAGCAAAAAGTCTTACGAGATTTTTACGAGTGAAATATCCCATGATAATCGCGATGATCTGCTGATTGTAAGTATGACTATGATTACGTCGACGAAAAATCTGTCACAATCTCTATAGAATCTGACAAATCTTCGATATTTTACGTCTCGGAAAAGTTGTAAAATCATTGAAGCTTGTAAAACAGCTAATATGATTTTTAAAAGGTTCAAAATGTCTTATGGTTCTCATGAAATCTTATGAATATCACAAAATTTTTCAGAAAATATAAAGCCCCGGAATATATACAAAAGTCTTCAAAGTCCATTGCATCTTTGAACTATAAGGATCTTTCAACTGTTGAAGCATCTGTGAATCTCATTAATCTCAGGGTCATTCATTAAGTAAGTACGCACGAAGGGGGGAGCAGAGGGGTCGAATAAAAGCGTAGGC
The DNA here is from genome assembly GCA_900291935.2 of Cassiopea xamachana. Taxonomy (NCBI): domain Eukaryota; kingdom Metazoa; phylum Cnidaria; class Scyphozoa; order Rhizostomeae; family Cassiopeidae; genus Cassiopea; species Cassiopea xamachana. Next base: position 1,723,392 of record OLMO02000262.1, on the reverse strand, counting down.
CATGCGTGCAAGGGGGGAGTTGACACATCTAAGTACGTACGCAAACAAGTCCCTTCTATCATATTTTGTTGTCTATGGCGATGACTTTCATTGCTGTGCCAAAAAGCACTTGCTATGATTATTTTCCTGTCTCTCAAATCTTTTACAGTCTTTTCTCTATGGACTTATTGATTGGATATTGAAAGCTTTCCCATTAGAATTTGGGGGGTTAGGTGGGAAAGAGTACGTACGCAATGGGTGGTCGTAGCAAGCGTACGTGTGCGTATGATGGGGGTCAAGTTTTTTGCTACTTTGGAGCGTATGTACTATTTGAATGACCCCCTCGTACACTTTTTGGGAGTGATTTGCCCCTCGATCTAAGGGTTGCAGTGGGCGGTAAACTTTAGGGAGCTAAAAGCACACGGTCTCCAAAAATTTCTAGAACTATCTTGTAAATAGGGTATTCTACTGCTTGTTTGGCCTTGAGAATTCGGATAAATAAATATCTTGGGCTATATCAATAAGCAAGCCACTACGCCACCGCAAAAGCCAGACAACGTCGGTGTACTTCGTGGTGACAAAAATAGCACCCTAAGATATGAAGAAGGTAATGAGATTGAGCATGTCCGGGACTTGGCTCTTTCGACACTTTACCCAAAAGAGTGCTGTCGGTAGCTAGCTCGTGTGTGGAGACCTCTCTAGCCCGTTGTTGCTCTGCTGTTGGGGGATAGTGCAAATAGTTATCTCTAAACTCAGTTAAGAAACATTGTCCGGGTGGTTGCATTGATGTGTTATCAGGGCACACTATTCCCTTTAATTAAGCTGTTGGTTTCAAATCGTCATTGTACTACTGTCAGATGCCAAATAAACGTCCCCTCCCTGCTTATTACTTCTTCGATTTTTCCAACCCCCCAGACATTACTCGGACCCCTGTTTATTACTTTTAAAGGAAATTAATTTTTATGAACCCCTGATTTTATTTTATTTCCTTTGTTAGTACTATTCATGCCCAATATTCAAGGCAAAATAGAATGCTCCTGCATATATTTTAGCTTTATGCTTTATAACAAAGTGTTGTAGTTGTTTCCATCGTCTCATAATCATTTGAAACCATTTCTGAAACTCCGACCCCCCACGTTTATTTTGACCTCCAAATTATTAAATTCTAGAATTTCTTCCAATCCCCCTGTTTTTTAGGCCCGCATTTACTTCGCACTTGAGAGTAAGTATGATGATTACCATAAAATACTGATTATTTGGAGTGGGTAGTTATTAAGAAAAGGAAGAACAGTTACTTAAATATACATCATATATACATCATCTTTCTATTCAATCTATGAATCAATAGATCTTCATCATCCCCTGTATCATCAGCTAAGTGCAAAATACAAATTACAGAATGCGTAGAATAGCCCTGTTCACAAGTTGCTCAAAATGTCCCAAAATATTGCTCAAAAAATCTCAAAAGTTGCTCAAAAGTTGCCAAAACTTTTAGAAAGTTGCTTCTTTTTAATTCAAACAAGTTGCCAGAAAGTTGCTCAATAACTGCACAGCCAGTCTGCACCTGCACGCCATGCATGAGAGACCCTGGAACCGAACCAGGGTCTCTCATTTTCCGGGCAAGCGTCGTAACCACTAGACCACTAGACTATATATCTTTAAGTCAATGCATAGGTGGCTCTGGACTGCAAAATGCAGCGGGTAAAACATCTCGTTTGATTGACTAGTCATGACGTACAAGATTATGAATAAATTAAGCCTTGAAAGTCTTTGGGATAAATTTGAGCTAAGATCAGTGCACTGAGAATAAGAAACAAGGAATGGTAATGATCTTCAAATCCCAAGACTAAATACGGAACGTGCAAAAAATTGCTTTAAATACTCATTCCAAAAATTATGGAATGATACGCCTGCTGGTATAGGAGAGATCTCACCAATAAGAAATTAAAAGCACATCTATTAGCTAAAAGCACAAAAATAATAATTGAAAACACGAACCCCCGGAAGAACAGCAACATTAGTATTGCTCACCATTATACCTGTGTTAATATATATTATTAAAAATGTATCTACATATATATACATACATATATATATATATATATATATATATATATATATAT
>OLMO02000262.1:1705359-1721211 GCA_900291935.2 Cassiopea xamachana | reverse complement strand
TATATATATATATATATATATATATATATATATATATATATATATATATATATATATATATACATACAAGCCCACAAACCAAAAATTGCTAAAACGTCTAAAGTTGCCGAAAAGTTGCCGGGCAAGTTGTGGACAGGGCTAGGGTAGATTAGTTAGTGAAATCAACAGAAAGTATTTGATTGTGAGAGAATGTAAACGTATTTGGGATCGAAAGTCAAAGAAAATGTCAAAAGCGTTGTTTCTTTTTCAAGTACCAAAATATACTAACAGCTTATTCAGATGTGTGTCCTTGTTCGGAATGAGCACTTATTTAGACCTGGGTGCCTGTAAGAAGTGTTTTCCCAACCTGGGCGCTTATTTGAAAATGGGCGCTTATTTGAGTCCTGGGCGCTTAACTGGTGATTTACTATATAAACAATTGTTTTATAAGAATACCTAATTTTTCGCTAAGCCTCCTTAATATTCTTAAATTTATTCGGTTTTGAGCCATAGATTATTCTTGAATTATTCTTAAGTAGTGAAGATGTAGCTACGCCTGAAATTCAAAAGATTATCATCAAATCTCTATTAAAATCTTACTTTGTCACAAAAAAGAATGAAGTTGAGCAGAATAACAAATACTATATCGATAGTGAAAATGTTCATCTATGAACAGTACTATAGCTCAAATACACAAAAATTCTTGGCCATGATGAAGCTTGACCCTTGCATCATTCATCAATTATTCTTAAATTACAACTATTCTGAGCCTGAATTATTCTTGTAAACTTTATTCTTGTACAAACTGTGTAATGATGCTGATGAAGATGGCCATGATGAAGATGGCGATGATGAAGATGCTGATGATGATGATGATGATGATGATGATGATGTTGATGACGATAATGATGATGATGATGATGATGATGATGATGATGTTGATGATGATGATGATGATGGCTAGTCAATAGTTGGAGTCCTCCACGTGGAGCCAAACGGGCATAGAGAGACAACTGCCCTTAAGTTGATAGCGATATAGGTCGCAAATATTCAGAAGTAGGGCAGATATTGATGACCTGTAACAAACTTGCCAAGCAGGCGCCTCCAGAGAAAAGCAGGTTCAAGTACTCACGCTACAGCTCTGCCTAGTAACTGTTGGGGTAAGAGTGTTTTGAGTGCAGGGACACTGGAGCAACAGTAGGACAGGGCAGGCAGAAATGTGGAGAAGAGCAATTGCTATTGTTATGACGTCATACTGATGTCAGAATTTTATCTTAAGGGTTACTTTTTACTAACATATGCTCCAGCCATTGTTGCATGTCGTGACAAGTTATCAATTCCTGAGAACGAATATTTTATCAGTAGACAGCATAAAAAAGACACTTTTACCGCCTTGCACCCACTCATCGAGGGAAGGAAGGGGTGCTACCCCTATTGCTTCCGTGTTCCGGTGTCCCTGATTGAGGGTAGCCGACTCAATCACCTCTTTTAAAAAATGGCAGGCGATAAACTGACCCAAGGGTCAGTCCTAGGCCCCCTTCGGGAGCGAAATGGGAGCAAGACCACATGATGATGATAATGACGATATTCAATTTTGCAGGCTCGTTAGAAGGATAAAACATAAATCTCTTTTCTGCATTCATTAACGATTAGTTACACACAACGACATTTTTATCTCTAGTAAGCTAACAATGTCATTCTGTTAAATCTAATAATGAAAAACCCGTAGACAAAAGGTTATGGTTCTGGCTCAAAAACAGTTTGCCATTGCAGCAGGTGGATTTTAAACACTGATTATATCTCATGCTAAGGATGACATCCTCACTGCCTACAATTCTAAACAACTGGTGGCTTGCTACTTGAGAAACTGATGAAGGGAGACGGTGGAATCAAATATTGATTTAAAGCCAAGTCAAGGCTTTCGGAGTCAAGTGGAGTCCACAACGCAATAAGCTAGTTTGTTGAAACTAGGGCTGTCCAAAAAAATCGATTATTCGATATTCGGTTATCAGTTTTAGTATTCGGTCAGCCGATTCTCTGACCGATTAATCGAGAGGAGTCAAATTAGTCGTCTAATCGGGAGGAGTCAAATTCTTCGATTATGCGATTAGTTGACTTTCTCGTTTATTTAGGCGTAGTTACATATAACCGATTATCCGGTTAGTATCCAAAAATTCGATTCTCTGGTTGAAGTGTAAACAATCTGGCTGTCACTATGTCAATAATAAATCGAATGGCTTTTATGATGCTACTTCACAGCGGCCGAACAGACGGTTTTCTCGCATTGGCTTTGCAAGTTGTTCGCTCATAAGAACTTCACCCGAGAAACGCCGTATGTCTGACCACGCCTATGGTGGAGTAAACCTATATTAGGACCACACCCATATTACTGAATAATCGATTATTTGATAAGTATCAGACCAAATAACCGAATAGTGAAATCAAAGTGTATGGACAGCCGTAGTTGAAGCATAGACTAAGCGTGTGCTGTTCATTTTAAGTCTTCTCCAGTTAAATCCGCCGTGATTTACAGAAAATTGTGGATATATCCTTAGCAAAGATATTCTTCCTCAAAACGTCCACCTCTTTAAAAAAGAGAATTTTCCCAATATCAAGGGATTTATATATTGCCCACGGCTTTATGTAACTGGTGATACAATTAAGAAGCCTCATTTTCTGATGAACTGTGTGAAATATATAATTTTTAGAATAAAAAGCATGGATTAAATATTAATATTCTAGTAGCCTTTATATTGACATGAAAATGCACAACTGTATGAGGAAAATAGGGAGGCAAGCCAGCAGGCTTAACAGACTAGCTCATTCAGCGAAGTGAATATCAACGTCTTTTTGTGTGAATGAATTCCCCACGTACTCAGATAGGACGGTAAATAAAGGTCAACAGCGTTAAGTATCTACACATCTACCCCAGATATTGAAGTCAAAGGCTCCAGTCATGAACTACGGTTAACATTGGCAATTGTTTCGAAAACATGGGCATCTTCCGACATTTGTATTTGACCTCGTTGTTGGTAACCTATTGCTCATGCATTGAAGCCTCCTTCCAGCTCATTAAACGGAATGGAGTGTTTGAGTAGAAAATTTACAGCTTGTTTCCTATGTGTGACGTCGTCGACCAGCCAATTTTCACATGAATAGAAAGCAAATATTGTATAAAAAATCTAAATTAGGTGAGATCTCGCAAAGAAGGCCTAGCAAGCAAACTCATAGGAACAGGTCTTATATCTTAAAGCAAGAGTAGAAAAATTTGTCACAAAACGGATAATTTAGCCCTCTAGACCCCTTGGAAACAAAACACCTGCATTGTGAAAGAGACTAGGGCATTTTCTGATACATCCCATTCAGCTCCCGCACTGAGTTTGCTGGAATCGAAGCAAGGTAGATTATCATAACGCTAACTTCAAAAGAAGAGCCACGACGAAAAACGTAACTGAGAGTTCTTTTCTTTCTATTTAACGCAACATGTCCAGAGTTCAAGACGACATACTAATTCTAAAGACATAACAGGTGAAGATGACATATCGATTTAAGACATAACCGTTGAAGACATAACCAAAGACTTTACCTAGAAACTACTGGATGTTTTGAGACAACATGTCTCTTCATCAGATGTTTAGTAGATATGCAATAAGGGTTTATATAGGCAGATAGGAAAAACAAGTGGGAAAAACAAGTGGGAAATCAAGGGAAATTAAAGGGAATCACGAGGAGATAATCGAAGGGGGGAATAAATACCAAGTAAATGCTTAAATATGGAAATGTGTATCAAGAAGCGTTTCAATCTCAAGAATAACGCTAACGTTGCCTGTTTAGTAAAGTTGCTTACAAACATGGAGTTTTCCCCGGAATAACTTCCAGTACGCTCTTTTGGGAGAATTAGTCTATTTCTTGTAGTGCAAGTAACTTTTAAATTTAGATTAAGTTAGCTTTGCTGTTTTTCTTTCTAGTACTCTCAAGTGCCAAATAAAAGGTGGGTCCTAATAGATAGGGCGTTTGAAAAAACTCGAAATTTAATACACGGGGGCGTCAAATTAAACTGGAGGGTTTGAAATTGAGAAAAGACTAACTGATTATACATGGATGGGAAGAGCAAATAAAAAGGTTGCCATAGAGTATAAAACTAAAATATACACAGCAGTACGCTATTTTGCCATGAGAATTGGGCGTAAATAGTACTAACAAAGAAAGGAAATTATATGAGGGGTTTGTAGAAAAATTCAATTTCCTTAAAATTAATAAGCGGGGGGTCCTAATAAGGTCCGAGGGGTTGGAAAAAATTAAAAAATTAATAATTGGGGGGACGTTTATTTGGCAACTGAGAGTATACACAGGGCACATTATAAAAAAGTTTTTTTTACTGAGTGTATTCACTCTGTATGAAGAAAAGTGAAATGAAATGAAATGATAGGTATGTAAATCTCTCCTCAGGTTCTACTGCATTCCTTGTTGCTTCATTGATGATACGAAAGCGAAATGCAAAAAATAAACGATGTTATTCAGATACTTTAGCATTGCTGTTTTACGACGAATATTATTCATGCGGCATAAAGGAACTGAGATTTTGTGCATAGTTAAAAATTACAGTACATGAGAGTGTGCTTAAAAAAGACTGCTAGAAGTGCCCTTTCCAGCACCAATTTACCCCATAAAAATTAGGCATAGCAAATTCTGTGTACCGATGAAAGTTTAAAATGTGTGTACCGACGAAAGACGATGTGCGATGGAAAGATGCAAGATGAGATCGAAAGAGGCGAATTATGTTTGCCTAAGAAAGTCATTGAATCTAACTTTACTGACGAGATAAGCAAATGTTGAGGGTGTGACACCCCATACACACCCGCTAGCCACGCCCTAGTGTATAACTGTTTGAAAAGTCGTAATTAGATAGGCCATGCCTGCATGAAAAAGCGAACATTCGTAGTAGTGGGATGGAGGCTTTAAAGGCTTGTGAAGAAATGGAATGGAGGTCGCAAGACAAATACCCGCCATAATGGAATGGAGACGTTAAGGGCTGATGTGAGCAGCTAAAAAGGAGCAGTGAAGAACAGATTCGCACCAAAGCGCTCAGTAATCTTGGAATCTTTTTGACATGTACGAGGGGCTTGGGAACTAATAACACAGTTTGCAAAAGACTTCTAAGAATTACGCCGGAAATAACAGAGCTTCCATAGTCGAAAAAGATTGATCACTGTCGGTGAATAATTGCAAAGTTGAACTTCAAGAGAAATTTAAAGAAAGCAACAATAAGAAATATCCGCAGATACACAAAAAGATTAATGTCGATTGAAAAACAATTATTGACGATTACTGCAGACAATGCAACAATTAGAATTAATTCTTTGAGGGGTATACTTCACCTGCAAAACTTTAACCGCTTGAACGAATCAAAATATGCCTAAATGTTATCCTTTTCATGCGTCTTTCTATGCAGTTCGTAAATAAATACAGGGCTTACAGTAAACAACGCTCTTATCTGCGAATTTCACGGTAAAGTAATTGAAAAATGCGAAGGTATTATACACGATTTGTCTGAAATATAGGCAAGGAAGTTTCAAATTATATTCCACCCGAGCGACAAAGGAGTCTCGTTGGTGAATTATTCTAACAAATCCTTGTGGGCTTCAAAAGTCGTGGAAGACTGGTAACTATAATTTTTAAACAGAGCTAGATAACTACGTTCACCTACAGTAACATAAATACTAATTTTCTGAATAGCATTCACAGAAAGACATAAATAGAAACCGCAAGCACACTCGTCAACTAGATGTCTCTTTTAAATTTTCCTTAATCATGCAGCAAGCGACGGGAGTTGAAAGCCAGATAGTAGCTAATACGTAGAGATGCAGCTACATACACTTTCAGCTAGTGTCCCGTATATAAGAAACTTTAGGAAAAACACACCCTTATTCTCAAAATAATACCCTCTTTTATAAGAAACTAATGAAGGTCTCAATGAATGCTTGTGTCATATTGAAAATCTTTTTTCTATATCAACCGTTTGAAAGACACACAATTATTAAAGTTGTACTTTTGCCTTTGCATCAAGGTAATCAGTGTGTACAGCGCCACTAGCTGGTCATGATATATCATGAATTTCTATTAAGAAACTTTACTCTGATTTGACGTTTATATCTTTCAGTATAAGAAACGCATCAGCACTGAAATTGAAAAGTTTGTTTCTTACATGTATTAAAAATAGAACTTTGAACTGCATTGCTGGTAGCAGTGTACCACATGTCCAGCCTCGTTTTAGTTACTATGATTGCGTGTGCTTAGAAAACGTGGTGCTCAAGAGCAAGCTCTATCCTTATGCAAATAAATCCAACTTTAGTTTTAATAATAAGCGGGACACTTCTACATGCCATTTCCAAATTTCAACGAACTGTAATCAAGTCAGAATTGTATCCAAAAAAACCAATGGTAGCTTTTAAACTAAATAAATAAATAAGCGAAGACAAAACTTATCGAATTATCTAGGTATATTTACAATCAGTTAATGGCTGGAAGAGTTGATTTTGCAGCTAACATTCTTCTCTTTGCTTTGTGAAAGGTATCTAAAGATGAAAGTACAGATAAATTTTTATAACATTGACGTGGAAGTAGCTGACAGTTAAAGAGTCAAACAAGCATGGTTCTGATGTAGTTTATATTTGTGGTTCTGACGTAGCAACGAAAATGAACTTCTAATATGTTTACCTATAACTTAATCTCAATATTATTTATTAGCAGGAAATCACAAATTCCTTGCTACAACCGTATATACAACTTATCGCATTTTTCTTATGAAAACAATGCCATAAAGGTATGCTAGTTGCAATGCAAGGAATTGAAAGTGATGTTGAAGAAAGGTTAACGAAAAAAGATCCTATTGTTGACAAACCCTGTCGTAAATTCATAGTGGTCCTGGGGTAGAAATAGCCGTAGGTCTTCGGACATGTCCGACACAAATACTCAAGCCACCAGCAAAACTGAGAAAAAAATGAGAAAATCTCCGCCGTCCCCCCCTTGGTGAATGGGACAATTGTTATTTCAAAAGGCATTTCATTTCAACTGAGCCAAAAACTAGAAAGTGAGATCCACAAACTCTTCATGCATGTTCAGCTGAATGAATGTTCCCATTCAATTGCGAGTACCCTGTCAACAATAATCAAATCTGGATTTATCAATTCCAAAAATGTCCGAAACCATTTATTTTCTTTATTTCTACCCCTGAAGATCTTGTCAACTACCACAGCCACCGACAGAAAGGTGGGAGTACTTGACCTAGGACCTGAACGCATGTGCAACTGGGGTGATTTCTAGGGGGGCTCAGGGGGGCGGACCCTCATAAGTTTCAAGGCGCAAAGTTCTAAGGGGCTTTATAAAGCAAGACAAGTATCAATTTGGAAAGGTTCATATCCACACCCCCTACTTTTCTGCCCACTTTGCCCGTAGGGGGTCTTGCGTTTCTCCTTTTCCCCAAGGCCTCTGAAATCTCAAGGTGGCCCTGCCCAGAACAACCAACAATTTTTTGCAAAGGATGCAAAGGGAAAAACTCAGCTAGGATATTAGAGACATCTTCCTACTATCCTGAGATAATATCCAGTTTGCTAAGGATGACAAATAAAACTACAGTGCTTTCCTTTCTTCAAACAAGCAGGGCACTGTTCCAAAACAACAAGACACTTCAAAATAGATGAATCAGAAAACAAAATATTGACTGTGTATTAGGTCTGGTTATCTAAAATATCTTTGAGGCAGAAAAACGATTAAAATATTACAAACCAAGGACGCTGGCAAGTGATTCCATGGCAACTACCATTCTGAAATGCAAAATAATCTAAGTTTAGACATTTCTTAATGATTGAAAGAATACAGAAATATTCAAATCTATTTTATTGAAATTTCTAATCGTAGTGGTTTGTAGAAATCTTCATTAATTAGAGACTAGCAGCAAGGGTTCTACAATTCCGTAATAACTTAGTTAAAGGGATTTAGGTCAGAGTTCAAAACACATTAAAATTGAAAGAATCAAGATAACACAATCGTGCATTTCTTTCGCTTGTTCATTTAAACTGTGAAAAAGTACTAACTAGCCAAAGACACTTTCTAATTAGTTGAGTAAACCTCAGGCGAACAGCCACGAAAAAAACGTTACGGCCGTTGACTCTTTTCTTTCACTAAATCGACAAAGCCAGAATTAAGATACTACCAGCATTTTAAGACTGCCGTGTGAAGACCAGAATTTAGAACAGATTCAAGATAAGATTATGATGATGACACAAAAGTTGAGTAAGCTCTCGTAAATAATGTTGAGATATTGTAAGTCAGTTACAACTGGTAGGAAATTAGGTCAATACGCGATAAAATGAGCATAACACTCTCATGTGATTTTGAGCTGACAAGAAATAGACATTCCTGAGCCTCTAGCAGCTATAGCATAAACAATTCCATTGAAACTATAGTGACTTTCCATACCCAGTAAACACAACTCCCTAACTGGGTATAGGAACACGCTTATCTTTTCCACATTACCATTACAAAATAGAAAGGGTACATAATACGATAGTAAAAGAAGGTGCAATACCTTGCTGTGTTTCTAAATTTCTTCAAAGCACCTCTTCCATGCTTGATAGTTCTCTGTGTTCTAAAACAGACATTGACATTGGTAATAGACGTGTACGCACAACTTTGCTTAGAAATAACTACACAATTTTGACTCAATATTCTAATACAGGGGTCTCCAAACCTTCCCCCCCAACGGCCGCATCAACTATTAAACAGTAGGTGGGAGCCGAGAACACAATTGAGGTCTAAATAAAAAAAGAAAAACAGGGCTATTGCTTTTAATCATCCATTTAATACTATTATACTCAGTTACTATTTAACATATGAGCGAGGTAGCATAGTGGTTAGGGCGCATGCCTCCGTGCGGACGGTCTACGGTTTGAGACCGACTCGATGCCATAACTGAACGCTCGCTCACTGTTCACCCAGCAGCGAATGGGTACCCGGTGGCAACACTGGGGAGATAAAGGCAGCGAGGAAAGGAACTGGCCACCCTACCTCACATGCCGATGGCTCAGCATAAGTGTCCTCTCTAACAGGCACTCCCCTACGTACGGAAGTATACGGACTACCCTTACTTTTTTACTATTTAACATAACTTCCATGAAAGTGGTTGAGTTATACAGGATATGAGTAAATTTCTCTAATTTTTTTCCGTAGGCGAAAAAGTCTCCACAGGCCGGATAAGAAGGCCAATAGACAATAAGAAGGGGGATAAAATGTTTGCTAAATAGGCATAAATTGGGGGGGGCTGTTAACAGATGAAGGTCAATGCTCAATAGACAGTATGGGGACCCAAAAATTTCAAAATTATTTCCATTAGTTGCTAACATTGTATATGTGCAAGGTATATAGTTTGTTTTGATTTCCTAACTTGCTAATGTTGATTTCCGTTCACAAAGTCAATGGACTTTATCTACTTATCCTTTCTAAAACTTTGAAACGTTTAGGCAAGTAAAACGTGGGCCTGGATTTTCTTGAAAAATGCTTAGTTGGATCAGGTGTTTAATAAATGAAAATGGGTGGTGAAATTCTCAAAAATCGGCAATCGATGACCCCCCATTATTCGGTGCTAAAGAGCAACTAACAACAAACCCTTCTATAGAGGAAACACCTACAATATTACTCAAGAGGGCAGTAATTCAAGAGCCATCAAGGAAATCTCTTGCATCATCAGTTAGAACATCGGAAGTAGGGATTGGCCAATTGCGAAATCGTATATTTTGAGAGAGATTGAAACGATAAGTAACCAAGCACTTCAAGTTTAATGTTGCAATATAATGTTGTGAATAAAAACATTTCTAAAAAAGAAGCGTTTTAAGCTATAGATAATGGCTCCAAATTGGCTTCTTGCATGCATTTGAAGATTTTGCTCTGAAATAAGTAACCATAATCTTGGCGTTACGAAATTTTTTAATAATAATGGAACAGAAAGAAATGCCGAGGAGCCAAAAAAATTAGGGAGTAGGTATCTATTTGTGTGTCTAGCGTCAGGTTTCCTGTGAGATGAGAGGCATGAAAGCTTAATTTAAATCCAAAAGGCATCAATCCTATAGACTTGCTCACATTTTAACAAAAAAACGTCATTAAAGGAAAAGGCTCGCTTCCTCAGATTATGCAGGTTTATGGCCTATGAAATTAAGAAAATTCATAAAAATTCTCCACTGCAAAGAATTGTTTTATGCAGCTGTATCGAAAGTTATGAGCGAGTTTTGGCATAGACAAGAACACCTGTCTAAATTGCAGAGGGTAGATAGTTCAAGGTTTATGCTCTTTTACTATAAACTTAGTAATTGTTGAGGGCCTAGAGAAAAAACTACATGGAGAAGACATGAAGAAGAGAGAACTGCCCACTCTGCTTCACGTACCGAAGCCCCATCCTCTCTGACAGGCACCCTCTACGTACAAAAACACACGGTATCAATAAAAGTTATTTCAACAAAGCGATTCTCCTGCACCCAAAAAAATAAGCCGAGAAAAAAGAACCGAGTTAAAAGCACCTCAAAAGTAGAAATCTTTCCAGCAAATTCGGTATCTCTACAGGTATAAAATTTTTAGCAGGCCAAATAGTCAATTCTACAAAAACTAAATTAAAAGAACTCACTTTAAAAGCTTACAGGTAATAATGATGTTGAAACTTCTCATTGAACATATATATAAATATATATGCATATAAATATATCTATATACATATAAATATATATATATATATATATATATATATATATATATATATAACTAATTATAATAATACACCTCTCAAGCACATGGCAGTGTAAAATTGGCTTGCTTGCAAAAAGCATACAAGAGCATAACATAAAAAAATGATAATTTTTTTAAACTTCTGACATTGATTTAATGTTTAAGAATACAAATACAAATCCCGCTATGATTAGGTAAAAAAATTTGCACTATAGGAAATACAATGTAGGGAATATAAATCTTAGTATAAAAGCTTCCTGTAAGCAGTTAGTATATTAAAGGTCAGGGTTAAAACATAGTACTAACAAATATTGTAGGAGAAATGAAGATAATCGTAATGTTCAAGTCCAATTTTGCCATGGAACATGAGAGCTGTGTACAATGACGTCAGTACGTCATTGCTCAATAACAATAATCATAATTTTTTTAAAACTTCATTTCATTGCATATATTTTAACAATACATTACACCTCACTAAATATGGGTAGCGTAATATTGGCTAACTACTGCTACTACATGTGAAACAAAAAAAGAAGAAAAAAGAAAAAATATAGAATGTACAAAAAGAAAAGAGACAAAATAAAAATCTAATCAAAAGTCCAAAAGCTCAGAATTTGTCCACGACTTGTTTCTGCAGCAAAACACATAATAAGTACATCGAATCACAATATTCATTAGTTTCTTAATGATGATGCGGTTTTGTCAAACTTCAAATCGTGTAGCATGGTTATTAAAGGATCGGATAATTTACCCATAGTTCTAATGCGCTCATTGATAAATTAACGATAATAATAATAATCATCATCATTAATATGCAGGCGATTCAGAAAGAGTGAGGTGAATCATTGCATATCTCATTATTGTCAATATCATGAGATTTCAGAGAAGAAAACTGAGCAGTTACCATATCAACAAAGAATGGCTTACCACTCTTAAGAGAATGAAAAGCAGCGGTTAAGATGGTGGTCTGATATAACAATTTATATACCTGTGTTGTAAAATTGTTTGCAGCCTTAAAGTCAATAGACCGCTTGAAACCGTCTTGAAACCAAATTTGCTTAAATGACTCCCCTGTGGTTAGAAATAAGAAATAAGATATTGAAAAGAAACGGCAAGAACGACAACTTTTAGGAAGAAAAAAAGGCAGTTGCTGTTCATAAAAGGAGTATCTGTCATATACTTTACTGTATTCAGGAGCGTCCACCGTTTTACAAGGCATGCAAAGAAAAGCTGGCTATTTATATTTAATGAAATGTGTTTTGAATTAGCCAAAAAGGTGCTTAAAAGTTTGATAAACTGAGCCACGATGAAAAACATTGTACATATTTTCAGGTCCTTAATTCGACATAACAGAAGTTAAGACATACCCATACTATCATACGTTTTAATTCGAGATTTCCATTTTAGACGCAAAACTTGAGAACGTTTCGAGACAACACGTCTCATCATCAGCTAAATTAATATAAGTAATATAAAGATAAAGAGGAAAACAAACAAGTGGGAAAACTCCAGTTGCTTATATTAATTAAGCTGATGATTAAGTTGTCTCGAAACGAACGTTCTCAAGCTTACGTCTAAAATGGAAAGCGGCATGAGAGTATGGATATGTCTTAATTTCTGGTATGTCGAATTAAAGATTTGAAAACATGTACAATGTTTTTCGTCGTAGCCCATCTTTCAAAGGTTCATAATACAGCTGCGGTTCCAAAGAAATGTTTAATTAGTTGCTTGAGAGTGAAAAGAATGAGAACAGCACTGACACTGTTGCAAAATATCTATGAAATTTTCATGACTACCAGGTTCCAGAACTCGTTCCTCACTGTTAATCTCTCCTACATATAGTTTTCTAATTTCAAAACTACTTCAACTGAGTTGTAGCACAAATGTTACGTTGCATTGACGATATTTCTTTCTATTAGTCTTAAGAAAATTCTGGGTCATCTTGACTAAACATAAAATCCTTCTGAAAAATGCACCAGTGTCTGGGAATCCTGGTCCATACCCTTGTGAAATAAGAGTAGCTGTTAACGACAGTAATTATTCGCAAGAAATCTCGTCTAAGCGCGCTTTTAAACCCCATACATCACCATATAAAAATGCAATTCAAAGGGCTTAGATATGAATTAAGCTTATATGAGATCAGAATCTAATTTTGCGAAAAAGATTACAAAGGCAGATGTTACAGTTGGGTAAACTCCATCAATGTCATCCATTGTGAAGGGAATCTCTGACTGATAGCGTAGAGGATGACGACATACTGCAAGCCAGTCTGTAAACAAGACCATATGTACAAACGGCAAATCAGAAATTACAACCCCCTTAAAACAATGACAAAATATCTGTACCTCTGATTCAGTTGGGATTTTTACGTATGAGATGTCTTCAAGCTCCGGTGCACCCCCCGTAAAAAATCTTCTCATCTGTTGAGAAACATCGTTGCCATAGGGCCTCCAGGTTGCAATTTCAACCATGTGACAACCTAACAGAGAATTACGCACTGTTAACAGGTTGAATAAATGTGGAATGACTTCAGTTGGTGCTGGAGGCTGTAACTTGTGATGAAGGGCAACCTTTTGTTAATTACAAAGTTAATGATCTTTGAGACAGCAAAAACATATTTTCCATTGATTTAAAAGTGATTACATCAAGTTAGGAATGGACATGTGGAAGTCACAAGTAACAAATGCATATGCGATAATGATGATAAGAAAGAAAGATTTGAGAATTTAGTTAATGAATCTTTTAACAATCAGTTTGAAAGAAGGAATCGTCGAGTGAAAGGGAGAATGGAAAAAGGAAGAATCAAATGAGCGAGAAAATGAACGAAAGATTTTATGAATTAATGAATGATCAAATATATAAATGAAAGCATAAATAAGTACATGAATGAATGACAGAATGAATGAATTTATGAATTAACATAATAGTAAGGGAATACGAAAAAATGTCATTGGGGACAGGGAGCTACAAATCTTAAGATAAACGAAACACTAAAAAAGCACTTGAAATTTAATAAAAGAAAAGAAATGATAAAGATACGATGATGATATGATAAATGCCAACTCGATTGTAGTGTTCAATACGGTTCTCAAGTAGATAAGCGGCTTCACTTTAAGCCATTATAGAATGGGACTAAAATTGAAAAGGGCTTAAGCCATTGATAAGTCGACAATTGCAGAGGATCTAGGACTACTTTTCAACTGTCTCAATATTCAATACGGTGTGCTACATTCCCAGGTCATCAATGCATTAGTCCTGTCGCTTCATTCAACATTCATGACACCAAAAGATAAGTTAACTGCAAATGTACTGAACGACAGCTAATAAAATGCGGGGAAGACCAGCATAAAAAACAACAGCTCAGATTTTCAAATTCATTAAGAGCGCATCTTCACTTGTATATTGTAATTTAAGGCAGAATTCATCTGAAAAGTTGCGTGAGTCAACGGACTTCAATGGCCATTGGGATTAGATCTGAGGCCATTGTACGTTGTCATTGTAGGTTCACTGCAGTGGAAAGCAATTAACTTTCTGCCAAAAAACTGATACTCTGCAGGCAAATGTTAAGAGTCCTCAATATTATTTCACATTTTGCCGAAAAAAACTCCCAATTTGGTCAACAACTGCAACAATTTAATAGGCTAAGATGGAAGATTAATCTCAAAGAAAAATAACAAGAGACTTTTACCAGCTACGTTTGGCAGCAAAACATATCCATAACCCTCCTTTCGATACCTCTGCCACGAATCAAACGATATCACTTCAAAATACAGCGTAGGAAATGACACAAATGGATCTAGAAAACAAAGCAAAATGTCGACGGGCACTGAGAATTATCGGAAACAGTGAAACAGCAGATCATAACGATGGTAAAAACAGACGAGATATCATGTCATTAAGGAGAATTAGCTCACAAGTAGCATCTATTAAATAAATCTAGTGTACAAGGTATTCTTTTACAATATGATCAAAACAATTTAGTGAGAGACTTTACATTAATGGAAATCTTGGAAATTCGCCAGTCAACCCTTATCACAGAAAATGAATGATATGTTTTCAATGTAAATCTGAGCAAATAAGATAAATATAACTGATTCAAAATCACAAGGTAGCATCTTCAAGTTGAAACGGTGTGGCAACGACGTTACTTAATGCTATTACTAGCAGTACATTCTACTAAATGTGGATTTTACGATAGAAATTGTTGCCTACCAGTCCCGTCTTCGGGTGGCTTGAAGCTCAGTTGCAATTCAAAGGGGTAGGAAAAATATGCCATATCATTCTTTGAACAAAACAACAAAAGTTATGTTGATAAAATATCACGATAAGTGAAAATTATACAACAATTCCAATTCATATCCAGGAAACAACGAATTATTTTGTAATGAAGGAAAATGTCATAATGCAGAATAACTGACTAATCAAAGCAGATATCCAGGAGGCAATGAATTGTTTTGCAATCTACAGATTTCACGCATTCTAGACAAACAACAATGCAGATTTCTTAATTAACGTACTTAGAAAGTGAATTTCTCATGTGGCCAGTGCTTTACTGGAATATATTAGCTGGAGAATTACAATGCATGATAAGACAAATCCAGAGTGCATTACACAAAAGCCAATACAATCCTCCAAAGAAAACAAAACTACAAGCAAATTTAAAAAACCTATTTCGTTTTCTTAGAAAAAAATGTAAGTCTAGAGCATAAATAAGGTAAATTTTCTACAACAACAAAATCAAAGATGGCTGTAAGATTTTAAATGAGGAATGATTTCTAAAAGGCATATAAAACACCGAATCTTCTGTACACATTATGAGAGTTTATGATTGCTTTGTAAGTTTCTAATTTTACATCAAGATTATAAAAAAGGCTTACAGCATTTATAGAGCATCGCTGGGTTGTCCAATGAAGTCTATTATTAAGAGAATGCCAATCTGAGAGAGAGATTTTCCTGCGTTTAAGAATCAGAGCTGTACTACACGGTGCAATTAAGAATGTATTCATAATAATCCAGCCTACAATAGAAGTCAATAATTATATGCATAACTAATATATATATATATATATATATATATATATATGTAGATATATATATACATAT
>OLMO02000262.1:1672213-1686480 GCA_900291935.2 Cassiopea xamachana | reverse complement strand
CTTATTGGATGTTTTACTTCCTACTCTTTCCTGATTTGCTGGGTGCATGTATAAAACTTTTCATACTAGCACCAGTTCAAAAATCAATTGCTAGTAAAGGTAACGGTAGTCCCGTATACTTTTGTACATAGGGGAATGCCTGTTAGAGATGACACTTATCCTGAGCCATCGGCATGTGAGGTAGGGTGGCCAATTCCTTTCCTCACCGCCTTTATCTCTGCAGTGTTCCCACTGGGTACCCATTTGCTGCTGGGTGAATAGTTAGCGAGCGTTCAGTCAGGGCATCGAGTCGGGCTTGAACCGTAGACCTTACGCATGGGAGGCGTGCACTCTAACCACTATGCTACCTCGCTCATCACATAAGTTAGTCCTACAGTAAAAACCCACATATAACAACCTACAATTCTGAATTTAGCCTGTTTATATTCTTATGTGATGAGCTAATTCCAGCTATCATGGTGCTGGTTCTTAATATAGAGTCCAAAAACTGCCCGGAAAAATAATAGTTGAAAATCCAGCATTGACAGACTATGGAAATATAGCTATCCACCCAAAGCTTTGTGGCTAAAAACATATATGTGAGCCTGCTTATTACAAAATGTGTGCACTATTTTTGGAGTATCCATGAAATAAGTTGAATGGCAAACAGGCTTAGTCCATTTACAAGTAGAAAAACTGAACCATTAAAAATTCCTTCAACTACTTCCCTGGGGATAGCTAATGTGCCTTTTATAATGTTCCCAGGAAAGCCTGAACACCAAAACAGAGTGCTATAACATATAGTATCTAGTGTATGCTTACTTTGTTCAAAATATTAATAATCTTTGCATAGCATTAAACTATAAATTGCATTAAATGGTAAATAGTATTAACTTACAAAAGATGTGCAATATCTTCACTGTACTTCTGATCCAAGGCGGATATGCAATTAAGAGGAGTTCCATAAAATTGTATTTCCCTCTAGGAAATAATGCAATTATCCAAAGCATGACCAAACACTCAAAGATATCCAACATTCAATCACTTTAAAACATCTCATGTTATCAGACTTCAAAATTAAAAAAGAAATTCGCTATTTGTCATTCAATAGTAAATGATTCTTAAGTGAGGAAATTGCAAGAAGTACTAGCAAGAGAAAATGAGACAGATACTCAACATCAAATCAAAATTTGGCTAGATATTTATGCATATATCGCAGAAACTGGAGAAATATTGAATCAAAATTTTGGCTAGATACTTATGCATATATCACACGAACTAGAGAAATATAAAGGCAATATGGTGCTAGCTATTCAGGGTGGCCAACAGTGAAATGAAATTCTTTTCTAGGGTTTTCCAGGGGATTTTCTGCCAAATTTCAGGGGTAATCCAAGGTATTTTTGACTATGATTTCGAAAAATATAATTATCACATATAGATCTTCTGCTTGTACCCATCTACCTTTCATTCTGTGCTTTACTTGAAAGGTTGTTTCTGTTGTTGGAAAAAAGAGGCTGCTTGCCACATGACAAGTGATACGCTGTTTTTACCCCCCCCCCCCAATAACTTCATAGATCCTCCTCCCCTGCATTACAAGAATAAAGAATGTAGCAGCACTGCAAGGCCAAAAATTGATGCATGGAAATTCCACCTCAGAATATAATTTTTCAAGGGTGGCTTGTAATTTCAGGGTTTTCCAGGGTATTTTTCCAGGGGCAAACAAAATCCAGGGTTTTTCAGAGTCTTCCAGGGTTTCCAGGGTTTGTTGGCCACCCTGCTATTATTTTTCATTAAATCCATAGCAATGCTCAGCAAATCTTAAAGTTTGACAATCTACTTCTACTCTACCTCACAAAATAGCTTCTCTTGCCAACGAATTGTCAATTCTTCAGTGCTGTTTTCATCTAAAATGGAATTTGCAAAAAAATGATAGGCACTAAAAGAAAGCACAATTATCTGCTGATACAAAAATTGTGCTTTTCATTTCTAAACATCATATGGGATGAAAAATTCTAGGCAGTAACCCAAATAATGCAAAATATAACAAATTATTTTTGAAAACTCATGAGAAATATGTGTGGAAAGTTACTTCATTTTCTTTGGAAAACAAGAATATACTATCCATTCCAATCTATATTCTGTTCATCTGACATTATCATATCTTCTAATTTTTCTAGTAATTTCAACATAACTATCACCTACTTACCTTTCCCTCTATCCTCCATTTCAAATGTCTCTCTTGCCACTTCTGCACCACCCTCTGGCTGCAAAGTTGGAACTGATTGAGATTGGTGTCTAATTGTTGGAACAATGCTTCCAGATGTAACCCTCCAAAGCCTAACACTTAAATGGACAAGACAAGCATAATTCTGCATGTGCACTTCTCAATGATGAAATCATGTTAGTTTTGCAGAAAATACACAACTTTTTACTCAAAAAATTCAAAGTTCCTTCCCGCGCCAGTGGCGCATTGGGCGGTGCCTATCTCAGGCTAAGCGTCTGCGAATGTAGTGCAAGCTACACTGGTAGCTCTGCGTGTTTAACTTTCCCACTCCATTCTCATGTGTCGAGTGCCAGGCGAGAAGGCAGTGAGTACCATTTTTAAAGTCTTTGGTATGACTCGGCCGGGGCTCGAACCCACGACCTGCCAGATGTGAGGCAGACGCACTTGGCCATCACTCCGGTAATTTTTATTAGAACACCTAACTTTTTGTTGACCCTCAGTATTTTTAATCTTTTTGTATATCATTAAATGCTAATGGTGTTGTTTCGCCTGAAAATCAAAGGAAAGGCATACATTCAAATGTTTGCTGATGTCTCACTTCATTGCAAAACGCAATAAAAGTGGGATGGAGCAATAAATATTGCATCAGCAATGGAAAAGTTAATCTACAAGCAGTTTTATATATAAAATAGGCCTAAACAACAATTATAAGTCTTGGTGAAGCTTTAGCCTTGGATTATTCTTAAATTATTCTTAACTTCTAGCGAGTCTATGCCTTAATGTTCTTAAAAACTCTAGGCGCTTAGGCCTATTGCCTAAAAAGAACTCATTTGGTGAATAATAAACGTATAACTTAAGACACCTACTTTAGGCAAAAGTTCTTTGGCGGATCGTGGGATCTATACTGTCCAATGGGCGCATGTCGAAGATCCATGATTTCTCTCTATGCCAAAAACAGAACTATCCTTGACTGTTGTTTACATCTTGATGTGCGCCATTATCGGGCCTACGATCGTACCTTCGTAAGAAGGTTTACTGTCATTATAATTCTTCAAATGAACAGTTGATACATCTTATGAACCTTGTAGTTTGAGAATAAAAACTTTTCCTCCACTCTTAGTCTGTACAAACATTCGAGATTATGCTGAATGGTAGTTGTAGAGACCTGCCTAAATTTCATTTCATATAGCCTCATTGTGGATAGGAAGTCGAGGCTGTGGTCAGGGGTGGCCAGCCATAGAAATAGTGGGCAGACTACTATGGCTCGCGGACCATATGAAGCCTACAACGGAAACTTTTGTGACAAGGACAATAAAAACGATAACAAAAACGATAAAACCAGAGAAAACGACAACGAAAGAGAAAATACCACTGAAAACGATAACGACAACGTTAGCGAAGATGAGAATGACAACAGTAACGATCCTGTAGATGACAACAAAAAATGTAATAAATGGAAGCAATGGTAACAACGATAACAAGAATGAGAACGAAAAAGGCAGCGAAAGTGATGGCGAATGCGATACTGAAAACGATAACAATAGCGACGCAAGTAAGCGCTGGTACACGCTACTAAATGCTCGCGCACTTTATTAGACTCTGTCAGCATCATCGACAATGGCGCAAGATCCAGTCCTTGCATTTTACAATTTTCTCCTTTTTTTACTTTGATGGTGACATGTGAAACATCTATTTTGATAATTTCTACTTGGTTTCATGACAAAAGTTGCTCTTTTGTAAGCATCAAGTGCAAAATTGACTGTCATATAGGATAAATCAAGGTGATATGGATCACTTCCTAGGGTTTTTGGAACTGTTGAGCCTCATTAGACCAAGTGTACTGTTTCTCTTAAGTAACCGTCATATCAAAGCAGAGACACCTTGACAGCCTATTTCGAAGATACTGATTTATTGGAGTAGATTTTCTTCGTTAGAAAGACTCCTTAAAACAAAAATAAGATACCATTTTTAAGAAAGTTACCAGGGTATCTTTGTCAATTGCATGGAAACAGTTCATCGAATTTTATTGTTTAGCAATATACTTAATTGAATAGTACAGCATTGCTTTCAGTTGCTACTTTGTCATCAAGAATGACGCCAGCGGGGGGGAATGATGCCGCTCACTGTCGGCACTTTGACAGCTCTAGCTCCCCCCGGCAATTTTTTCTGGCACCATCACTGCTTGTCATGCGCTAGCAATGCTATAGGAACACGGGGAGACGTACAAAGCAATAACTTGGTAGAAAATTAGGAGCAAATTAAGAACAAGGCTGAGGCTGAAGCACTGCCGTAAGCAGTGGTGGTTTTTGGGTTCAAGGGGCATGGGGCCAAAATCATCAGCGGGGCCTTTGTTTGAAGTATTTACATGTTTGCCTGTGATTTCTTTTCAAATTTTGCTCAGACGCGGGACCCTTTCTGGGTTATCAAAAGCGCTGGGCCTGGGGCCATGGTCCCCTGGGCCCCCCTGAAATCGCCATTGGTCGTAAACTATATTTTTTGACAACGAGGCATGAGCTTTCCACTGACATTTTGATATGAATGTCTTTTCCTTACTAAATACTGCGCTAAATTTGTCCATTAATAACTGTTTATAAACTGTAACCAAACTTAAAACGTTTACAGCAGGAAAAATAGTCTTCTTTTCGTCGCTGCACCAAACTAGCGCAGGAAAACTTGCGATTGTTGAATGTTCCACTTTTGGCAGTATGTTGCTTTTTTACTAGGTAATTATGGCATTTATGGGAGTGGCTGTCCTTCATGAAGTTCTTGGAGCAGGCTGTGGATATGCTCTTTTGCTTTTTCAACTGTCCAGTGCAACAAGTATTTAGCATAGTACCATGAAGACTGTTTCCACGACTTTTCTCTTCAGTTCTTACTTCACTTTTTGCCAGTAAACCAGTGATTTCTACGGAAAGAATGCATTTAATACTATGTTTTAGCAATTTAAAAATACTTTGAGATATAAACACATTTTACAAGATGAATGCTTGCAAGAATATTCAGGCTTAGAAATACTGACATTTAAGAACAATTGAAGAATATTGTAAGGCTCAAGTTTCATCAAGACTTAAAATTTTTATGAATTTTAGTCCCAGTACTTCTTGTAGATTAAATCTTTCACTATCGATACAATATTTGTTATTCTGCTCCACTTTTATTTTGCTTTATGATGACGATATGACATCAATAAAGGTTTGAATATATTCCTTTGATTTGGAGGCGTAGTTACTCTTCGATATTTACTAATAATTTAAGAATTATGTATTATTGTAAAAAAGTTTATACAATTGTCTGCATACTATTACATATCTTTGTGTATAAAAACATGACCTTTGTTGTTGTCTTTTGTCAAGCCATCTTTGCTTTTATTGTACAGTTGGCTATTATATACACTGCGTATTTATTCATTATGTTTTCTACAAAAGTATATCATAAGCTATAAGCATTATCATTATGCTACTGACACAAGAGGCTTTCAATTTCAGCATACTTTTGCTAATTAGTGCTTTGTTCAAATGCTTATTTTTCAACAATTAAATAGTTTTCATTTCAAATAAATTTATTTATCAAAGTTAGGCTGCAATTGTTAGATACATCAACTTATTTTCTTTCTCATTAGTTTAATTGCGTTCATTGATTTGATGCACCCCCCAATATGTACAAAACTAGAAGAAAGTTAGGACTGCTGCAGAATATTTAGCATTCCATTTATCATCATGCCTCCTGCAATGACAACGCCCCGGTGGGGGGCTTGAAGGGACATGTCTCCTACCAACTTCTCGCCATGATCTGTTTCTTAATTCACCCGAAATGGATGAGAATATGTTAGGGTTGGTGTGAGAGACTTCTAGCAAAATGTTGAACTAGGTGTGGCAACCAAACCTTGTTGTCATTTCAGGGCGAGACACTAGAATTTTCTCCCAGACTATGATAGTACCCTTGGATTTCTATGACCTTTCTTCTTTAGTCGTAGTTGGTCAAATCTTTGCACAACGCCTCCCCAAATGAAGGTGTCTAAGCACAACTCTGGTTATTGCATTACCGATGGACAAAGTTACAAATTAGGAAATCAAAGTAATTGAATGATAGTGGAGGACAAGTTATTCTTATACATAAATGAATAATTTCATGTAATATTAAAAGTGGCTGTAAGAAGTTTAAAGTGACATACTCAAAAGCTTTTTCAACCACTAACTCATCTAGCTTCTAGGTTGGTATGTTCGAATTTGCGACCACAAAATCTGACCGATTGGCTGAAAATTCGATCCAGAAGTTGTTGAAATTAGACTTTTCTAGTATGAAAACGAAGAAGCTCTGCTAGCCTATTACTGCTTTATTTCAAGATGGGATGACCAAATTCCATAAGCAAGAGCGTAAAGGCTTTTTAAAGAAAAGCAAAGTTACAAGTTGTGTTACCTGTACACGTGATTAGATATCCAAGGATTGAAATTAACACGACTGTCGAATTGTTCACCTTTGTTGCAGTAGTTACAAACTGATATTTCTGAAGTAAACAGTATCCAGAAGTTCTACTCAATGCGTCTGTGAATAATTATAAAACCTACAAACTTAGCTTCCAATTCTCATCTTTGGAGCAAAACATTAATGAAGAAAAAGCGGAAAAACAAACTAGCCTCGAAACCATTGAATTCTAAAGTAATCAATGAAGCAAGAAGTGTTGTTTATAGCAAAACTTCCATGTATATCAAAGCAGACTTTTCAAGACAAAAAGGGGCTTCAACGTTGCTTACATGTCCGTAGAAGTAACGTTGCATGCATGTCCGTAGAAGAAAGGAAATTATATGGGCTTGTGAAGTTACAACAGTTGGTTGCTCAATTTGGTTTTCATTTAGTAGATTCTTGACTTTGTTTACATGTGTTGTCCAAATGTTCCCCTTTGTTTTTCTTATAGTTTGCACATCAGGCACGACAAATGCGTATTGAAAAGAGCTCAGTCAACAAAGGCATTAATAATAGGTGCATTTGTGCGATCTGTAGTGTTTTGAAGAAATCTGGAGATTCCTTCTGCATAGAAAAGCTTTGTAGGTTGCTATGCCACTGTAGTGAGAGTTGTGTAACACCCCCAGCACTCCAGTAGCTGACAATAATCATGGATCATATCATCAGCAATTCTATTTCTTCCTTTAAATTATAAATCATCGATTTGTGACTGAGTATCAATGCTGTGAACCTGCTACTGTACTCTTACATCACAAATAAGCGTCCACCCGTATATTTTTTCGAAAAAAGGTTTTCAACCCCTCTCTTATTACATTTTAAAATTTTCTAAGAGAAACTTGCAAAAATTAATACCTTTGTTGAGTTACCCAACTGATGAATGAGATGTAGGTGGCAAATTTCCGAGAATTATTTGCCTTTCAGTGATGAAAATCGGGGCTTTTTGCATTTTTGCTGTTTGATGCACAGTTAGCTCGAACTCTTGACTCCCCCCTCGCTTATTCAAGCCCCCCACTTGCTTTATCTTGAGGAATTTTCCAACCCCTCTGCTTATTAGGACCCCCATTCTTTGGGACCAAATAGTAGCCCCATCGTTGGCATAGAGACAGTGGCAAGCTTAGCCTCGTTATCAAGAAACAATGATGAAACGAGACTTGAAAGAATTCTCCATGTGGATAAAATTAAGTAAATATAGACAAACAAAAGAAGACCTCAAAAATGGACTTCGCAAAGAGTTTCTTGCTCTTTTCGTTAATTCAAGGTTTGCTTCAGCTCATAAGTCTTTCTTGATTAGCTTTTAATTTTGTAGTTACACTATGCAATATTTTCAGCTTGAGCTGCATCTTTCCATGTTTTGTTTTTATAATAGATAAATATGTAAATAATATAGATGTTGCTTCATGTTTTTTTCTGATAACCCTAAACTCGAATTATAAAGATAGGGTTACAATTATTGTCTCAAGTAGTCACCCATTCGCTTTCAGTCTTTCTTCAGGCTTCAGTCTGTGAGTTGGTTGGTCTAAATTTTATTGCAATTTTCTCAGATATAAACTTTGTTTCTCTAGGTATCTGTTTAGAGGAAAATATCATAGAAGTAGAAGATAATTTTAAATTTGGAATTTCCACAGAGGTAGGCACTATTAGAGAAATATATTCGTTGTTGTAATCTTTCATTCTTTAGAAATATTGAACATTTGTTATGTTGAAGAGGTGCCATAGCTTTTCATGGCTTGTGTGTAATAAGAGCATATGCTGAAAATATTCATTCTAATTGAAACTATTTTGATGTTGAATAGCAATGTAAAATTAATTTTTGACAAGAATCTTTCCTTTCAGAAAAATGAAACATCAGAAGATACAAATATCATATCAGGTACAATTAATTTGATTTTAGTTCTTTTTATATGTTTTATTTTCTGAATAATACAAGACATTAGTTTTGATGCAATATGATAAAATATATAGTGAATATATTGTTGTTTTCCAGCCAGACTGATAAAAAATTTTACCTTAACAAAAATATGGTTCTTTCTTTGTGAACAGGTCTAGAAGCTCTATTTGTGTTTGCTAGATGAAAGACGATTCATTTCACTTTGAATTCACTGCAAAAAATTTAGTGGGAATAGCTGCCAAAAAAATTGAAAATATGTATTTCAGATACAAGCTAACACAAGAACTTGAAACACTATACAGGAGCAGAGAAGGAAACTAAATTACATGGAGAGGATTATTTGGAGGAGGAACACTCTCTAAAGCTACAAAACAGAATTCATTTGAGCTGCACACTAGATTTTTACCTTCCTGCAAATTTTATTCATAAATAATTGTTGATAAATACTCTTAAGAGGTTTTGTTTTTTGGCTTTGCCTCTTTCAAAATAATCTTGCAATATGTTTTAATTAACTTTCTCAGGTTTAAAAGGCTTGCTTGTCATAATTAGAAGCCAAGACAATAACTACCATAAGAAAAAAGCTGAAAAATTAAAGGAGAACCTATTACATCAAATTGAAGAACTGCAACAAGATAAGGTTGCTATTTTTTATTTATTGCATATGCTACCACGTCCATTTGTAGATTTGCAGCTTGTTAAATATTAAGTTATAGTCTACATTTCATTTTCAACATCAAATGTAAGCAGGAATATTGTAATCAATCAATTTCCCCAATGTTCAAACTGCTGTAAGCAGCCATGACTCCCCCATTACTTGTATTTTCTTTATTTTGTGGATTCCTTTAAAAGGGTGAACAAAATAAATAAAAGAAATTGATTTCTTTAAAGGAATTTGCAAAATAAGGACAAAATAACTTTTCAAGCATTCTTGAAAAAAATTAAGCATAAGTTCGCTTTCTTACAAGCAATAAATGATCACTATCTTTTTCAGAACTTGTTGGATGTTCTGATGACACATGAAAGTTGGGCACCATATGGAGCTTGGACAATCCTCCCAATCATTGGAATGTAATTATCTATAAAATTTTAAGTGATAATTTTTAGACTGAATATGAAGTGGTATTTTTCTTATTTACCTATCAATTTATCTACATAGCTTAGATGATATTTGCATAAAATTAGGGCTCAATAGTGACTTGTCAGTTTTTTTTAACTTTATGTATGCATAGAAAGAACAGTTTACAAAAGAGTTCAAAGAATCTGATGCACTTGTATATAATTGTTGTGGGTTAGCCTCATAAATAGGAGAAAAATTTCCTTCTTTCTCTAGCTTCCATTTTTTCCTCACTAACCCTGAGTATTACAATTACGTGAAGTTGAATCTTTTACTTGCTATCTATAGTAATTCTTGTACTTTGCTTTGTTTCAGTGTACTATGAACTTTCTTGAATCATGCAATTATGTAGAAAGTATGAATTAAAGCTTTTTACTACCAGCCTTTTAGAGGAATATTCTAAAGGGAAGAAGTGGATATTTTTCTGTGAAGACATGACACAAGTTGATCTGAAGAGACTGTTAAGGGTTCTGGGTACATATCCTAGTGAAAAGGTAGTTGAAAAGTATTTACTGCTGGCAGTTTCATGAAATAGCCTGTATGTTTAACTGTAGCCCCATTCAGTTCCATTTTGCTCTTCATTTTTGATCTCAGTTTGATATAGTTACCTTCCAATTGAAATTAAAAGCCAAACTTCTGTCTACTGGAGAGAACTGCAACTGTAAAATTTGTAAATAGTAAAGTTTTTGTATTCATCGTGTAACCATCATTATCTCCCTTTTTTGTTTTTTATTTTTATTTTTTTATTTTTGATGTAAATAGTTGGTCTTTATTAGTTTCTTTGTTAGATATGTAAAACACAATTTAAATAATTTCATATTGTTATTATTAGTATTAAATAGGACATCATAAGAATTTCAAATTTTGTTTTTGTTTCTTCAACTAACATTTAATATATTCCCTCAAGTTTTATTATGGTAGCTTTCATCTAAATTACAAAGTAGTAGAGACAATTAAAACTTAATATTGAGCACACAGAAGGTAAATCTGTGCATTTAGAAAATGGGATCTTAAAATTAATTGCTTCTAATTATTAGGAGATGTTTCTTGGGCATGCACTTCGAGACAGAGAGGCAGCAATCATACATCATTTTGCTTTCTATGAAAATCCATCTGTGTTTGCATATCCTGATTTTGCTGCTGGCTGGACCATGTCTGTTTCTTTGCTGAGGTGGTAAGTAACTAATCCTTTGAATTCTCCCCCCTCTCTACTCCTCTCTTTTTATCTCTCTCCTCTCTTCTTTTTCAACTCCTCTCACAAATGCATGTTTTCTTTTTGAAAGAGGTCTTTGGTGATTCTACCTATTTATTTTCTCCTTTTCTATAATGTGTTACGAGTTCAGGTACTCTATGACCCATTATAAATGTGGAAGTCACAATAAGCAGGGATCTATCAAATTTGTAACATTAATAATCAAGGGGTTCACCATAAGCATGTCTAGACATTTCTATTCTGATGAGGTAGTAGCATCATCTAAAGACAGCAAAATGTATGGCAGTATGATTAACTGAGTTATAGTGCAGCCCCTGCATTCACATCTTTGGAAAAATGATCTATGCACGTTTGAAGCAACGCCAAAATTGCTAGAATTAATAAGTCAAGTCAAATTCCTTTCCCACACCTGGTGGTGCATAGGGTGGTGCCTATCTCCATATTTATAGCCCTAGGCCACATGTCTGCAAATGCAGTGAAAGCTACAGTGGGAGGGGGGCTGGTCCACTGGTAGCTCCACAAGTTTAACTTTCTCACTCCATTCTCATATGTTGAGCGCCAAATGAGATGGCAGTTAGTACCATTTTAAAAGTCTTTGGTATGACTTGGCTGTGGCTCAAACCCACCACCTACCGGTTGTGAGGAAGACACTCTACCACTGGGCCGTCACTCCAGTTTAGACTTAATAAATAGGGGCCAAAATAGAAATTGTAGGGTATTCAAATTTGTCAATATTAATAAATGGTCCCCATTTATTATGGACAATTGAATGTAGTGTTCTCTAATCTGCACAGTTGAAATCTCTAAAAGTGTATACAATACTTGGTAATTCTGGAGAATGCATTTAGTAAGTTGTTTGGTCAAATATCACATTTCTTTCTGTTGTTAGGATCAATAATCACCTACAAGAAAAGCAACCTCAAATGGATTTTTCAATTGATGTGCAGCATGAAGTGGCTATGTATGTCTACAATAACAATAAAGGATTCAACTTGACAGATGTAGAAGAACTATGCATCAATCAAAATATCAAACAATCTAATTGTGCCACAAATGTGATCAAAGAAATCCCGAAGTGTGGAGTCACTTCTGCAGATGATATATTTATTGGGGTTAAAACATGCAAAAAGTTTCACAATGATAGGATGCCATTCATTTTGAAGACAATTGGCAAAGATGCCAAACACATAAAGTACTACAGTGATATTGCAGATCCTAGCATACCAACTGAATATATTGGAGTTAAAAACACAGAAACTGGACACTGCACAAAGCTGCATAACATTATAAAAATTGCCCATACTCATGCAAAGTATAAAAAAATGCCCTGGGTTGTCATAATTGATGATGACACAATCATAAGGTGAGGCCTTGTATAAAGTTTACTCTGATTTTAGTGATGAAGTTTCATAATATCTCATTCTTTCTAAGCCAGTTATTTTTAAAGTGAAGATGAACCAATGGCTTAGGTTTTTTTGAGAAATCTATTTTCCTTCTTCATTTCAATTCTCTTTGCTTTGATGCACTCTAACTTGGCATGATGAATAATATAGCCTTGTGAAAGAGATTGCATATAGCTAGGCTATGTGGTCAAATTTTTCTTTTATTAATTTTTTGTACATTGCTTGATTGTTAATATGCAAGTTTTCAATAAAGCATTTTTCCATAATATGGAAAGCAGCTCTTTCAGCTGTTTCATTTATGTATTTTTGAAATAAAGGTTTTAAGGGTTTAAGCTAGGGCTTTAACTTATATTATATTAGGGGGTCATCCAATTAGTACCTACACACCAAAGTAGCAAAAATTTGAGCCCCCTTTCCCCATTGTATACACACACATATATAGCAATATAACCCCCCATTGCATACGTACTCTTTCCCGTCTAACCCCCCCCCATTTCTATTGGGAAAGCTTTCAAATATCCAATCAATAAGTCCATAGAGAAAAAGGTTGTAAAAGATTTGAGAGACAGGAAAATAATCATAGAAAGTGCTTTTCAGCACAGCAATGTAAGTCATTGCCATAGACAACAAAGTATGATAAGTGGGACTTTTTGCATGCATACTTAGATTTGCCAACTCCCTCTCCCCATGGTATGCATGGCATATGATTTTACTTGACCCCTCCTCCTTTGTGCATACATACTAAAGGAATGACCCCTAGGCATAATTTTTGCATTTACATTTATTCTTAATTACACACAAAATAAACATTGAGATCAA
The DNA here is from genome assembly GCA_900291935.2 of Cassiopea xamachana. Lineage (NCBI taxonomy): Eukaryota > Metazoa > Cnidaria > Scyphozoa > Rhizostomeae > Cassiopeidae > Cassiopea > Cassiopea xamachana. The sequence goes on along the minus strand of OLMO02000262.1, from coordinate 1,673,379 downwards.
TATAAATATTTTTGCAAACACAATATGCAATAGTTTGTGCTTTTATTGATTGTTCCTTGGGCCTGAAGTGATTTTTGTTGGAAACAGTTTTTCCAGATTGAAAAAAGTGTTAGCATGTTATGACCCAAGTGAACCAATTTTGCTGGGAGAAAGATATGGTTATGGAATTAATTACCAAGGGTATGGATATGAGTACATCACTGGTGGAGGAGGGTATGTATAATATTGCATAATTTATGCGTAAATGAATTAAACTGTTCCAGTTCATATTCTGAATTATGCTGTACCTGTTCATATTCAGCATATTTTAATGGGTGAAGTATTTTGATGATATGCTTCTCCCACTTCCTTTCTGTGGATTAGTCATGAACAAACACAGAATAACGCCGTTATTATTCTTAAAATATTTGATCTTCACCGCCATACTGCCTACAGAAACAGATGATGATGAATTGCTTATGATATTGCAGGTAAAAGCAACGTTGTTAAAGGTTGTGTTCCTTTAAAACTTTTGCGTTAAGCTTCCTAGAAAGTTACAACTGCACCGCTGTTTTCTCTTGCATTCAGCTTGTACAGTGAATTAGTCTTTTTAGCATTTTGTTACAGTTATTGTTTGGGATATTAGGTTAAAGATTTTGCAAAAATGCAGAAAACATACTATTAAGATATTGAAATACTTTATCATTGAATAGCACATCAGAATTGCAAATATGGAGCAACTCCTTTTCTCAACAACAGGCCCGTTTCCACAGTGGGATGTGGAAGTTTCGCTATAGGAAACTTTTTCTGAACGGGGGTTGCTTAGCAACTACAGTATTCTCATTTGTTTCATCGATATAGATTATTTCCAAACCTTTGATTAGGGTTACGCTGTAAATTTGTGTTTGTCTTAAAACGATGTAAAGATGTTGTTTTTCCATCACAAGATTTCATTATTTTGAGAAATACGTTATACCTTCATCAAATTCCCACCCCATTCTCTCATATATCTCTACCTTATACATATAATTTACATTACTGCATGAAAAGAAATATTTGGCAAGGTTATTTCTGTTTATTGTGTCTTGCTGAAATGGCATCTTTTTTCCTACTTTGGTACCATCCAGTCTCTGCATACAGTTGGTCAAAAAAGTTAGCCAGACAGCAAGAGGGTTGGCTACAGCATT
>OLMO02000262.1:1607139-1625192 GCA_900291935.2 Cassiopea xamachana | reverse complement strand
GCCAAACCATGAGAGTCGGCTGGTCTGCAAAAGACAGCTGTGTAATGAAAAATTTACCTTACTACAATATCTGGTCCTTCCTTTGAAATTCCAACCATTTTTTTCAACTTACTAAGGACACCACCTGATGCCATTCGCACTTGATTTTTCACAGGAATGCTTCTTGCCAGGCTACACGGTGCTCTAACGTTGGCAGCCATGTTTTCTGGGCTTGAGCGCCACCGCAGTAACTATTTCATAAGTGAGTGTAAGATTTTTCATGTGATTACATGACAGAATGCAGAAATAATGCCATGTTTCTAGTTGCCTTGGGGAGTTAGAAAGGAATTTTTTTCATGAATCTGCTATGAGCCATAATGGGCTCAAGTCATTGCATAAATCCTCAGAAAAATGCTGGACTAGGCAAAAAGATTCAACTGGAAATCAAGAGAAGAGTGCTTGATAAATGCAGACAGCATTTCCAGCAATTTTTTCTTTCATTCTCCTCATACAAAACTGAAAAAACAGATACACATTTGTTCCAATACACTTGGTAATTCTATGCAAAAATAAACTCAATGAAGTTAGTAAGATATTCAATATCTAACTGTGTTTGAAAGAAATCTGAAACTGCTAACTATTCAACTAAAAGATACTTCAGCTCCCCATTTCAACATCAAAATAATCCAGGTGCAGTTTTGATATGTAATATTACAAATAGANAAAGTCTACCATATGCCAGTACGTAATTAGTCTACCACTATATACAATCAAATGTTTTTTGTCAAGTTTACAAATTCACATTTCCTCAAACAGCTTCTTCTCCTTATTTATCCTCTTCAGTTTAGAGATTCCTTCTAAGGAACCATAATATATCGACCTTACAACATCTTCAGAGACTTTTCGCTCCCTTTTACTCGTCCTCATCAAGATTTCATCCAATGAAATATCATTAACTTGCATAACTCTGATAACATATCCCTTGCTTTTCAATCTTTGCATATAGTCTTTAAGTTCCAAATACTTTACACAAGTTCCTTCAGCAACGAAACTGATATTCTCATTCAATAACCAGTCAGTCAATTTAATAGCAATAGATCTAGCTTTAGGGTAAAAATCATCGACTCTTTCACTGTCAAAACCATCCAGCTTTTCCATTAGTTCGTCTGTATCGACAAATGCATAATTCTTATAATCTGACTTTTTTTTAATTACCTCTTGTAAAACAGTGGTTTTCCCTGCGCCCATTGGCCCAAGTACGAACACTGCTTCCTGACAGTTCTGCTTCATACTCAGTTGGTTTGAAATCCATTCATTTATAAGCCTGTTCTCATCATCATCTTTTGATTTTACATTATGCGAGTAATCCTGCTTTAAAAGATCTGTTGCAAGACTCCTGTGCTCGGATTTCACATTCGTGCAACTTTGAGACCTAAGTCCTCCGCGATGTTTTCGTAAAATTAGGCCCGTCGTGATCCCTTCAACTTCCAACATGTTTGTAACCGGGAAATATAATCTTTTCATCCATAGATCAACTTTCTTATCTAGAAACGAAGAGAATATGTTGAATAATGCAGCTGCGTTGTCAACTCTCTTAAAAGTGAACCTTGCCCTTCTCACAAGCCATATCAAATGTTGATTCATCCCTGATAGGTTGAGTCTGACCAGCTATGCGCTGGTGAGGAGGAAATTCTGTGAAATTGCGGTGGAGGAATATCTAATGAGCGGTGAAAACCAGCAGGGGATTACAACCAAATTACAGGTTGTTAGGATACTAAATGGGGTGACCATAAATCTTCGCAGAACTTCTCATTGTAGTGAAGGAAATAGTGAGAAAATGTAAATACCAACAATACTATGAATCCTGAATACAGTGTTTCCACTTTTCTCTGGTTAGGTTTCCCGAAAATGTCCTTGTTTTGAGAAATCAAAATTTCTTTGTAAAGATAAAGTTTGTTCCTTGATATTTCCTATAATCTGCTTTACTTGTTAGTGATTCAAAAAGTGCAAAAATCGACCTATCATGTCTTTCCCTTCTGACACCATGTTGACGTTGTTTTAGTCACATATGGTAGAGCAACAGCAACAACATATAATTTAAAATTTTTTTGCATTAATAGTACCCGGAAACCCGTATTTTAGCACCCCATCGGAAGAGTCAACCCCCCGGTGGGGGTTGAAAATAAAAATTTCTGGCGCCACCTCTGGTCGAGACATGTTACACCAAAGGAGAAAGCTGCTCCCTTTTGCCGTGAAGTCTTTCCGGCACGCCTGCTGTTAGTTAGTGATTAAACTTAATCTCTGCATGAAGCATTTGCTCATTTGTTAAAGACATATTCTGTGCTAAACGAAAGTGGGATTGCTCAGAAATATCACTATAAAAAACCAATTTTTGGAGCCTGTCCATCGTAGTAATCATAAATTGAGTTAATGATAGAACATAGGATTTTAATATTTACATGTTAATTCTATATGATTTAACTCGTTGCATTAAAGCTAGTTATAAATTTTAAAAATGTATCTAGACCCCAAAGCATTCAATTTTTGAACTTCCTTAACTATCTTAACTATGAGGTATATTATCTCAGTTATCTTAACTCAACTAAAAGTCCTATATCTCCTTGTTTGTGATTCTCTACAGCAATTAACCACGAAAGCATTGTAATGTAGATGCAATATAGATGCATCATACTCACAAGGAACTTGCGACATGTATTTGAATGGGTGTGACACCCACTGAAATACATTATATTTACGTTGTTGTTCTTTGAGCCAGTGCATTGAGGTATGTTGTAAATGAAGTTATATTTTACCAGTACACTTTAGTTTCATGGTGATTTCTAAATACTAAACAAAGAGGCTCAGATGCAGCGTCATAAATAAGAGCGACTTGTTCGAGCATATCTATGCTTTAGATATGCAAATATAATCTCAAACTTTATGAAGAGAAATTGCGTAATAAGCCTCCCTTTTGAAAAGTTCCCACCCTAGAGCTACAAATCATTAATACGCCTCCCACGAATAAGACCCCACCCAAGCATGTGGCTACACCTATTTGATAGTCTGTTAGTGCTTTATAGAGCTAACAACAACAAATCAGTCATTAATTAATGAAAATTAGCCTGTCTATTACAAAATATCTTATTGCTTGTATGTGTAGCGTTGACGAAATAGTTTATTAGTAGAAAAATTTCAACAGGAATAAAAAATTTTTAAGCCCCCTGGACAAGCTGCCTTCAAATAAACCCCAATGCAAAAATTCAAAAAATAAATAAACCCCCAAGCGGCTAATTCGAAGATTTTGCGGTAATCGTTAAAATTATCGTTAAAGTTGCTATATTTTCTTTACAAATAAGTTAGAGATCATCACCGCTTCAATTCGGTAGTTTGCATTATAGACTACACATTGTGTCAATAAAAAAGTGGTTGATAAGAAAATAGTAAGCAGCTGCTCAAAAAGTTAAGAAAATTCAGTACTGGATTTTTGAGACTCAAGAAAGTTGTTTAGTGTTTACGTATTTAAAATCCGATTTGTCTCTGTACAAAACGTCATTTATGTGATGTTGGCTTCATTCTAACACTTTAAATTATGTTATTTACCAAGATTTATTATCATTTCAAGTGTACATGGAGTTTTCTCACTTTCCGTTAATGTGCAAAAGCAAAATAATATAAACTCAAAGTCTTTTGCCAAGAAAGTCTTAAGAACGTTTTGATACTGGAATCGTGAAAAGGTTTAGAACTTTTCAGTACTGGGTTGAAAAAACCTTCTTATTAATTAAAAGAATTTGTATCTCTTGAAAATCATCTGTGCATAGCAGGGGATGTTTTCAGAAGGCTTTTTCTGGTATGGATTTGACGCAGAGGCATTGCAAACACGTGACTTGGGTGGGGGAAATCAAAACTTCAAATGGCAGTGTATTGGCATCTTTCAGATGACGTTAGAAATGTTTGATTGATAGTAATGAAAGGAAAGAAGCCATAAATATTCTGAGAAATATATTGGATAGTAACGAGCACCAAACAGAGACAAGCCAAGGACAACTGCTATTCGAGACACCTACAATGTCTGCCAAAAGTCTTGGAACACTTTCTGTGATTTATGCTGTAGATGAACTACAAAACCCCCGCCGTCGTACAACAATGTTGTTTGAAGGTGATAGGAATAGTACTGGAGGAAGAAATGGTGTATTTCCGAATAGCTAAGAGCTTCGGCTATCGATTCAGCATTGTATGAAGGGGGAAGGGAGCTCACAATTGTCATTTCTGCGGCGAAAATAGGACGGGGGTGGAAAATTCCTAACACTGTATGGGTGTTCCAAGGACTTTTGGCAGACATTGTAAGGATCTGATAGGGATTCGCTTCATCATTTTGCACGATAAAAGGCCATAAAACTAGCCCTGCTTCAGAGACTGTACATTGTTCTAGAAAGTCGATGACTCATCTATGACGTGTGTTTTTAATTTAATTAATGATATAGTTGATGTTGATTATGTGCAATTCGTTGAAGTTTTGCTTTCTGGTTTATTATTTCAATGATATCATTGACTGCCTAGAAGAGCTTTCGCTTTTTACAGCTATCGCCATAGTGAGGTTGGTCTTCAATAGGAGTCTAGCCCATGATGGCTAGTGAAATTTCGAAATTTCAAACTTTGCAACTAAGAAACTTTACTACACTGGAACTTTGACGTTACACAACATGTAGCAGGTACGCTGTCATTGTATGCACTAAATCTTAGTTCGTTTATTTGCAAAGAATACTGAGAATGAGCTGGGTCGAAAGTCTAAGAGAGTCAAATGCAAGGAAACTTGCTGAATTGAAAAGAAATGGCAAGCTTAAAACCGCTGAGGAGAATGCAGAGGAGGAGCAAAGACTTTTCAGAGAATACTACGAAAAGTTAAAGTCTCCTTCTTCTCCTACAACAGAATCGCAATCTAATGGGGGCAGCTCGGCTCCACAAATTCCAAGATTTTACTTCAAGCTACCTTCAGAAGAAGACGTTCTGCAACAGAAGCTCCGTGAAGAATCAAGGGCCGTTTTCTTGCAAAGGAGAAGTCGTGAATTATTGGATAATGACGAATTACATGAGCTTTGGAGCCTGTTAGAGAATCATCAATCACCGCCAACAAATGGAGATGAACAGATGATAAACTATGAAGGCTTTCTCAAAGTGAAGGATGCAGCAGGGGAGAAATGTAGGCCATACTTCAAGCCAATTATATATGCGAAGTTGTGTCAAAAGGATCCTTATGGGAGAATATCAATTATGCAATTCTTCAACTATGTGATGCGTAAAGTATGGCTACAGCAGACAAGAATTGGACTGAGTCTCTATGATGTTGCAGGACAAGGGTATTTAAGGGAGTCAGATCTGGAGAACTACATTCTTGAACTGATTCCTACACTTCCACAACTTGATGGTTTGGAAAAAAGCTTTTATTGCTTTTATGTTTGCACAGCTGTTAGAAAGTTCTTCTTTTTTCTTGATCCCATGCACACTGGCAAAGTGAAAATTCAAGACATCCTCTCTTGTAGTTTTCTGGATGACCTGTTGGAGCTCAGGGAGGAGGCACTGTCTAAAGATAAACAAGATTCCAACTGGTTTTCAGCCTCCTCTGCCCTTAGAGTTTATGGGCAGTACTTAAGCCTAGATACAGACCACAATGGTATGCTAAATAAACAGGAATTAAAGAGATATGGTACAGGAACTCTCACAAATGTATTTTTGGATAGAGTTTTTCAAGAGTGCCTAACATATGAGGGTGAAATGGATTATAAGACATACCTTGACTTTGTTCTTGCTCTTGAAAATAAAAAGGAGCCACAAGCCTTGCAATATTTGTTCAAAATTTTGGATGTTAAAAATGTTGGATACTTGAACACATTTGCTCTTAATTATTTTTATCGTGCAATCCAAGAAGAAATGAGAAAACATGGCCATGAAGTTGTATCATTACATGATGTCAAAGATGAAATATTTGATATGGTCAAACCAGTTGATCCATTTAACATAACTCTACAGGATTTGATCAATTCAGGCCAGGGAGATACAGTTGTTAATATGCTTGTAGATGTGAATGGATTCCTCATATATGAGAACAGGGAAGTTTTAGTTGTTGAAGGGAATGAAGATTTGGTTTGAATGGATGTTGATACTTATTCACTTTTCCATACTTGTTGTAGTTAAAGACATTAAAGATATGCTATTAGTGAAAGTTATTACTGTGTTTTCATGAATAGAAGCTGCTCTTAAATAGAAGATGCCCGTGAATAAAAGCCGCAGTTTTTGACAAAAAAATATTAAAAGCAGCCTTCAAATAGAAGCTGCATTTAGGAACAATAATGGATTAGCCACCTTCAGCACTTTCTTTTGCCAGTTTCTGCCATTGCAACAACGCCGAAAAGTCTCAAAAACTAACAAATTTGCATTTTGAGCACTTTATGCAGTTTTAAGCAACTTTAAATGCAATGTAGTGGGTTCACAAATGCACTGCAATGACTGAAAACGTGGATAAAAACCACCCTTGAATACAAGCTGCGGTCAAATAGAAGCTGCAGTTTTACAGATAAAAACTAATAGATGCCGCAACTTCTATTTGAGGAAATACAGTATGTTTTGCTACAATGGAGTCCTGCAAACATGAAAATTGGAAGGTAAGAACGTACAGACTGATGTTGTTGAAAAATACACCCAAAAATAAGAACCAAAAATAGACAGAGTTCCTTCCATGTTCTTGTGAGATGGTATAGTATATTAGATAGAACATGAAATTTTCAAATTCTCACTTTCAGGGCATAGACAATTACTCCATTTTCATTATTTTGCATTATGATTGATCCTGTACAAATGGAAACCCACTTAGGCCACCCAGAAATCTGTTTACCATTGTTTTATTCATTATAGTTATCAGTGCCCCTGTGATAAGAAGCACACCATGAAAACGTCATTAGTACCACTTTTACAAGAACATAGTCAGTCTTCTTTTCAGAAAAGTAGGTTCTTGTCTGCAGGGTTTTGCTGTAGTAGCTATATATTACTACGCTTTCAGTATTCAAAAGCTCACATCTCTTTCCTTGTTTGGAACACTACCTATATAGTTGTATAGCATTGCTGTTGTGAAGGATAAACCATTAATAACTAAAGCCATTGTCTTATCATTGTCTAATTTGATGTACAGAAATAATTGCAGCGGTATGATTTAGGGTTTCCATTTAGTTCCAGGAAATTTTGCCTAAAGCAGCAAGCTCCAATTGAACTTTGAACAAACATAACTAGAACATGTTATTTTCAGGAAATATGGTGTAGTTTTTGCCAGCTTCTGTGAACATAGAACATAAAATGATTTTTATTATCATTTCAGTGCATGCCCCATTGTAAAGTTATTTTCACAATCTTGATGAAATATTTATAAATTTCCAATACTATTTTCCCTGGCATTTGCTGCCCTGTAGAAGCTTGAAGGTATTACTGATTTTCACTGTGATCTAGAGATCATGCTTGCTTTGCTAAAGAAATTTGCTGCTACCTCTTTCAAGACAAGAATCATTTCAGACAGGTGTGATACAGAGTTCATACAGTCAGGAAATATCAGGAAAAAAGTATGGTTTTAAGGGTAGTCAGGAAAAGTTATGAAAAGTCTGGTAATTTTGTTAAAACTTGGAAGTCAGGAAAAAGTCAGGAATTTTTATCACCCAAACAAATTCTGGTGGTTCACAATTGTAGAGTTATATCAATGTCAAAATTTCATTTGTCAAGTTTTTAAATGCAGATATGCAGTCTGAAATGCAAACACAGAATCAGTAATTCCAAAATGTCATTTCGTAAAGTGAGAATGCAATTCAATCATGCATAATGCAAATCTGGATTGCAGATTTGTATTTGATGACAAGTATTAGGATACCATCATTATTTTGGATGTAGCTGCAGGGGGTAAATACCAGGGAGTGTATGGGGGTATCACTTCTCAACAGATATGAAAGAGCTATTTGCAGGGCAATTGCATCCATCCCCCTTGCAAGGCATCAATGATGCCAATGACTCTTGCTATTTATAAATTCCAGAATATAGTAATACCACAGAAAAGTGAAAAATACCAATGAAGACACCAATGTTTGCCCTTTACACGCTTTTATTATAAGACACATGTATATAGAAAACACGAGGGTGAGACTGAGCAAAAATTAAGAAGCTTTAGCAGACAGAGTTTCAAATAGTAACTTGCTAAAACTGACCTGAGCATCCTTGTTCTTGTATTACAATTGCCCAATCTGGGTTGTTATTCTCACTGGAAGATTTAAGGCTGCCTTTGATGAAATCTTAAGAAATATCCAGGCTGAAGGCAGAGAATTTCTTTCTTACAGAAAACGTGTATTGCAAAGGGGGCTTTCCCGGAATTCTTGAGGGCGTATCTGTGAAAATTTTAGGTGTATTGTAAATGGCAAGCCTCCAGACCCTTAGTTTCTCTCTTCCCTTGTTTCACACCACAGTGCCTGCAGTTAAGGTCTACATTCACCCCCCTCCCCCTTTATTGACTTTCTTGCTACTGGCCAGCTTTCCATTAGGCAAGAGTAGGACTTATTCCATTTCCAAAAAGTTGACAGCTTCCATTTAAATTCCCTTTATGTGCAGACAGAAGTCACTAAATTTAATACACGTTTTTTTCATAAGATTAAGGTTTATAAGAAAGTAGTACACAGCTGTTCAAAAATTCAAAAAGTTCAGTACTGGATTTTTGAAGCCTAAGAAAGTTTGTAAGTATGTATTCCATTTAAATTCGATTTATTTCTTTACAAAATGCTATATATGTTATGTTTGTTGCCCTCTAACAGTTTAACTTCTGTTATTTACTAAGATTTATCATCAATTCAGGTATAAATAGAACTTTTTTGCTTTCCACTAATGTGCATGCAAAAACATAGGAAGTCAAAAACTTTTGCTAAGAAAGTCTTGAGAAAGTTTGTTACTGGAATCTGGAGAAAGTTAAGGAAGTATCTGTACTGGGGGGAAACACATTCCTATTCAAAAAAACTTGTTTCTGGGATACACTTTACGTGGAATAATTACAACCTATCAATCGAATAAGAACTTCAAATTTAGCATAGACAGTATTTTATCTTATATTTATTACTACAGTAAAAGTTTCTTCTACTTGCTTTTGCCATGTTATAACCTCATTTTCGCAGGATAATATACAATTTTTAGGGCAAAAATCCCGGACATCCCAAAGAAATAATATGTAGCGCACCACAGTGTCATTTTAATGAGTTAGCTAAAGTCACTCGCTATTACCAGAAAGTAATTGAAAAGTAAACGGACTTTTTTGAGAAGATTATAATACTATTCATGTTTCGTACCAGAGTGTCACTTAAGTTTATGCATCTACAGATGTGCCGAGAGGGGGGGGGGTGAAGCCAATATTTTCAAATTTGCAAGAAAGTTGGTCAAAAGTCAGTGATGCTGCAAGAGAATTGGCCAAAGTAGTTTCTGTGACCTATTTTTTAGAAATAGGTGGTCAATTGGTCAAAACGCCCCCCTCCCCGCAAAGGTAAGTATCTCGGCACATCACTGTATCATCTGTGATGAATGGCTAGATATTTTCATAGGGTAGGTTGAAGGCGTGGTTGTGCAACTCATCATTAGTGTAATGAAAATTGAAAACTGTTCATGTATCCTTTGTATCAGTGGTAATCATTGAAGTTATTTGGCATATTGACGATTGCAAAGAGTTTCTGGATTGTCAGTTTTCGTGCTCGTTTTCTTGATTGAGAAAGCAGTTGACCAGAAAGGCACCTTTTCTTACCCAAAGTGGTCAAGTTTGTCCAATTACTTGCTTTAAAAAAATGGATCAGTGGCATCATTCATAACACCTGCTGGTCAGGAAAATAGTTTCCAATCCTGATATGCAGTCAGGAAAAATACATTTATTTTCAAGAAAAGGTCTGGAAAACTATTATGTAGAATGTGTAAGTCAGGAAAAATACTTTATCTTACAGAAAAAGGTTAGGGAAAGTTTGAAAAATATATTAGGCAGAATACGTATGGACCCTGTGGTATTTCAGAAAAAATACACAAATTGTGCAGTTCGCTTGGATATTGGTCACTTTAATGCTACTTTTTAGCTGGTATGCAATTCTGGCTTTGAACAAAAGTCTCAAGTAGGCTGCAATTTGTACCTCAAGCTTCATGTTATGCTCGCTATTATTCGCTCAACAAGCTATAGTTCAACAACACGCTTCCTTAAGACCACTGGCTTAAAAGGAGCTAGTACATGGCTGGACAAAACATTAAAATGTTCTAGTATTGTACTCAACAAAAAGTAGGAAACTTTGCAATCTCCATGCTGGATGAAAGAGAGTGCATTGACTTGTTTCCATTCATTTACCTATTTAGGAATGATTGTAACTAGTGATTTTGATCTGCATTGGCATTTCTCGCAACTATCTGTGTTTACTCACTTTTTTATGAGAATATCTAGCTTTTTTCCGAGCCTCAGTATTTTACAATTTTTCTAATTTTGAGTCTAGAATTATTCTTCAATTATTCTTAAATACTAAAAAGTAACTTCGACAAAATATTTAAAGAATAACGTCCAATCTTTGTTGATACTTTACTACATTATAAAACTGAGCAAGACTTTATATCTTGTATTGATAATGCAAAAGTACATCTGAAAGCAGTATTATAACTATGATACAAAAAATTCTTATGTCTTGATGAAGCTTGAGCTTCCCATTATTCTTAAATTATTCTTAAATTTCAGCAATTTTTGAGCCTCAATAAGTTTATACACTTATTCCTTTGCAAAAATGAGTGTACACGTTATTGACAAGCGAAAGAAAAGAAAATCATAGACTTGGTTTTATTTATCGTTCAACTTTTGAGTTAGATATGCTTTGTTTGGAATAGGTCGAAAATCACAAAGCATCAACCCCAAAATCTTCTTCCCACATAGCATTAAATACACGTCTTTTTATAAGAAAACCATCATTTTACCTGAGCCTCAATTTTCTTAACTTTTCCCGAAATTGAGCCTGAGATCATCTTAAATTTTTCTTAACTTTTATTGAAGTAAACTGGCTAAAATGGTTTACACTTTCGTTATTAAAATTGTACACTTAAATTTGAATTCCATCTTTAACGCTTTGAATGCAATAACGACGAAATACCGATTTTTGGCCAATAAAAATATTAAATTTTGGAAATAGAGATTTTTTTTACGATTTTCTTAAGATTTTGACGATTTGAGCCTCATTTTCTTATACAGACTTTGGCAATTTATTTCAATAAAAAACCTTCATTTGATTCTTATGTTTTGCCTCATACTTGTTTTAGTAACGACTGTGCTGATGAACTATAAGCATGTATATAACCAAATCACTACACTCTCTTTTTTGTACGAACCAGTAAAATTGAGGTTCAAACTTGTTGTTCTTAATTTCCCCCGAGTTTTGAGGGTGAATTGTTCTTATCTTGCTCTGAAATTAGTAGCATGAAAGCCATTTAGAAATACATAGAAACATGGACGTAGGAGGAAGTCAAAGTTTGGGCGGCTGCAAACGTTCTGTAAAATTTCTCCCCAAACTTCTTATTGTTCTTTCAGAAAATTTGCCCGTGTGAAACCGATTTCTGTCCACCTTGGGGGGCTGCAGCCCCATTTGTCCCCCCGCCTCCTACGTTTATGCATAGAAAGACAATATACAAGACAACATTGGATGTTATAACCAAGATGGTCTCTCTAGGATATAAATGCTTTTCAATGAAAAAATCCATAAAAAATTTAAATAGACAATGTCAACACAGTTCAAGTTTCGCTAAGAGCAACTTATTTGCGAAGATCAAAGTGTCGAGTCAGTCAATTCTCCTCAGGTTCACAAGAAAAGGACATTTCATGTATATTTGTTGGTGGAAAGCTTCTGCATCGTTTTCTAAAAATACATTTTACGACAAAGCTTCAGCTTCAGCCTTGTTCGTAATTTGTTNTTTTACTTTTCTACCAAATTTCGGGCTCGTGTTCTTATAAAAAAGAATGTATATATAGGCAATGTAAATGCAGTATCTAGTGACGGCAGCAATTTTGTGAAAATTAAAGATAACAAATGACAAGGCTTCAAGTGATTCGGAGTGATCGTTCAGTGATGTATATCCGGTCTAAGGTATGTCCTCTCGTGGAGCGCCTATACTGCAGGTACAATCTATAATGCAGTCTCTTTGTAGAGCACCTATATGGTTGGTCTCAAGTCAAATATAATTGATATAGTTGGTCTCTAGCAGAATATAATTGGTCAAATCTCCTAAGGCTGACAAGGAAAAGATATTCCATGTCCATATGCTCGCATATGTTAGTGGAAAGCTTATGTATCGCTGTCTAAAATTACATTTTACGACAGTACTTCAGCCTCAGCCCTTTTCTTAATTTTCTGTCAAATTTCAAGCCCGTGCTCGTGTAAAAAGAGTGTACCGTGATGTCGTAACAGTATGTACCTTACTACAGCGTTTGGGTATAAAGATAAGCAATATTTAATGAAAATGAGAATGAAAACATCACTCACTTTTTTCTGATTCTTGCATCTTGACTCTCTAGGCTTGAACACGAAGACCTCTTGTCTATGCCTGTCAGGAGTTTTTATGAATTGTAGCTGACATTGGCTTTGTTCTTTTGTTCCTGTGGATGATGATTATTATGTTCACTTTATCTGTTGCATTAATCTTCTTTGCCCAAATGAAATCATTCGGTTTGCTCTAATCTGCGCAATGTGGTCATAATATCGCATTCGAAACTCCAACACAATTAAAATTCACAAATTTTCAATATCGAAAGGTCACTGGATTTGGGTAACATCAACTGCTCCTTTGGGGCCATGCATTATTTATGCTTCTGGTTGGAATTGAAGAGACATGCTTATTTGGGTAATTATTTCTGCTACCCAATTTTGTTCACTATAAAAATAATAGTTACCTAACCAAAATAGAGCTATCAAAAGTATGCTACCCAACCTTTATAAGACAAAAAAATGATATACCCAACCTTAAAGATGCCTGAAACATCATTTACCCAACCTGTTTCTCTTCAGTCCCAACCATGGGCATGATTAATGAGCGCTTCCTTGTAAAAGAGAGGTGGAAATTTTTTCACTGTATTCGCTCAACTAGGGCCGGATCCAGTGGAGGGGGCATGATTCCCCAAACGATAACATTTTCTATAGCAAACAATTGTGTTAAGAAACTTCTTCATGAAAAAGACCATAGAAAGAATCAGAAAGCCCCCCAAAGTCTAGCTCAGGGCCCGCCTCTGTCACTCAATCGAACATTACGCACTTTTTCAACNCTTCAAGATGTTTTCTGGTTCAAAAATTTCGTTTTATAATCTGTGCGCAAGAAATTATATACTGATTGAAGGAAAGCTAAACCCAAGCTACTTTTCAATGCCGGAAGATTCTAAAATTTCCTGACAAAAAGATGGATTCTGCCACCAACTGGGAGATCAAGAAATATCCTAGCATTTATAAAAACATACATACATTTCAATTTGATATTCCAAGTACTATTGCATTTCTTCCTTACTCTAAAATTTTCATTAGAAAGATTTATTTTATTATTGAACTTATTAATAAACTAAAATTAATTTTTACTGTCTGGTCTTTCCAATTTTTATCAAGGCCGATAATTAAAATAGAGGCATCAGGCTGAATTTTTCGGTCCGGTCACAATTTCAATAATCCGGCTCATAAATTTTAAAAAACGCAAATCAGTGGGCAGAGATTTTGAAAAGGCTGCAAATTTTTGATAAATGTACAGTTTTGATGTCATTTCTTTCATATTAGCACTGCAAAGCTCTCCATATTGAGAATCTAACGTTTTCTTCACTATATGCAACCGGGCATTCGCCCAGATGGCCCGACCGTCCAATACGACCCTGCTCTTAGATATTCAAAATCTATGACAAACATAATCACAAAAGTATTTTCATAATGATTATTGAATCTGTACAAACTAGAAGAAAATGACTTGCCATGTAGAATTTTACAAGCAAAATAAAACTGAATCGGTACACTCTTGTTTTGATATCTTCATTCAATTTTCAAATTCACTAATTACAATCATAAATCTTGACAAGTCTAGGTAGGTGAAAATGGCCTAATACTAATGCAAATAAAGTTTATAACAACATTGAGGCTCATAATCGCTGAAATTTAAGAATAATTCAAGAATAATGCAAGGATTAAGCTTCATCAAGACTTTGGACCTAGTTATATAAGGTGAGCTGGCCCGGTAAACAAGCTGGCTCGGAAAACGGACCAGCCTACTTCCATAGTCTGTTGCATGTAAAATGGAAGTTGATATGACATGGAAGTAAGCTAGACCCGTAGGCTAGCTCGCCTCCGCATAATTTTTAGCATTGGAGTTATGTCACTGTTTGTAGATTAACTTTAGCACTATCGATACAATAGTTTCCGTTCACAGGTGCTTTTTGCAAGTGAATGAATTAGATCCCATGTGTTGTAATTCAAATTGTATTTTGGTAGTTTCATATCATAAGTAACTACATCAAAGCCATATTTATTAACACATATAAACATTTATATTGGTTAATCCTCAAAAGTTTCGTTACCCTTGGGCAACCTCCTCAGTGAGAATTGCTATTACAATAATACAATACAATAGTTAATACAATAATGGTTATTCATTTCTGCTTTGTTTTGCTTTATGATGTAGTAGGACATCAACAAAGATTTCAATGTATTCCTTTGATGTTCATAATACCTTTGACACATAAATATAAGTTAAAAGCATTCTTAGGCTCAAAACCAAAAGATTTAAGAGTGTTGTTGCTTGGCAAAACTTAAGAATTTTCGTGTAAAAAGGAGTGTATACGTTTGAAAGGCCTTCTTTGGAATGAATTAAACATAAGAAGAACACAATGGGTTTGCTTTTGAGGTTCAATGATTTAATGACTTCATGAAGGGTCCGCAAGTGATCTTTTGATATCTCTGAACGAAATTATATTCGCTGATTGCTGAAAATCCAACTCTCCATTTTACTAACCTGAAGATTTTAAAGTTCAAAAAGGTCAAGTAGAGAAAATATACGGCTTTGTGAAGGCAAATTAATATTAATAAGTAAGGAAATTGCAATAATTTTAAAATGCTTGGGTCCCANAATACTGTCTATTAAACATTGACGCCCTATCTATTGACAACCCCCTAATTTTCCGTTTTTAGCATAACTTTAACCCCCTCGCATTGTACCAAAGATCATCTTTGATTATACCCCCATCCCATACTATCCAGTGCCAAGGAGTAAGTAGGGTCTGCGGAGGAGAATGCTATCCTTGAAAGTGAGGCCAAGAGTCAAGTAAGTTCTTTTCAAGATGGGTCGTAAAGAGACGTGAGCAAAATATTTATTGCTGATCAAAAGAAGGATTGAACCTTCATAAATATACAATAAGATGCCAGTAAGGAACCAATAAAAATGAAGCTTGTTCATAAGAATTTTGAAAAAGATGGATCAGGGTAAATACCTTTAACTGACAATGTTTAATCGTATTAACGATCAAATTTACTGATATCATTTGTATTGCTATTTAAACGTGTTAAAAATGGATACTTCAAAGTCAGATCGGGTTTTATATTTATGAATGTTGGTCAATATACTTTAGATAGTATGCATCAGCTTGACTATCAGTAACTTTCAGGGATTATAACTTGATTTATATTGAGGTGTGTTCGTGTTTTGATTGACCATGTTTTAAATGTTCAGATCAGTCACCCTCATCCCAGAAGAAGCAGAGGATATGTGGCATGCGTACAATTTGATTTCACAGAATGATAAGCTGCGTTCAACAACAATACGGTATTTATATCTCATTTCTTTCTTTCTCACATTTTTCTCCATAATGTTTTTGTTCCAAAGCAATTACGTTTATACAGGATCGCCACCAAACCAGGGAATTAAGTAGAAATCAGGGAATTTTATTTTCAATCAGGGAATATTAGGGGAAAAATAAAGATATTTTGAAAAATGAGAGAAAATCAGGGAAGTAATAGAGTTACTGTTGTTTCACTTTAGAGTGGTGACTTTCACTATACTCAGTCATGCATCCAATTGAGTATGGCAATTGCCAAGTTTTCCCCTTTTTTATTGCATTTTGTTCTGTGCAGTCATTTTGAAGAGCTGTTTCACATTTTATGGAACTAAAAGCTTGAACTGCAAGAAATAGAGTCAAGGCTCTTTTAGGCCCCACATCTCTCAAAAGAAATGATAAGAATATCAGGGACACTCAGAGAAAAATGAGTAGCATTTCACGAAAAATATCAAGGAAAATCAGGGAATTTTTTCTTGAAATGGCTGTGGCAACTCTGTTTATGCTAATAACAGTATTTTAGCCTATACCCTATAATATAGGTCCCAGCGCATATATCCAAATATTTAAAATTTCTAGATTTTAAAGTCTAGGAAATAGGGTTGCATATAGGTGTCCAGTGCCTGTATCTCTTTTGCCAAATTGAATCACCATATTTTTTAGCCCTGTTTATGATGATAATATAGGATAAGAAAATATAATACTGTTTTGGAGTTCATAGCAACTTGAGAAATCTCAAAGATTAAAAGATAAACTGACTATCTATAAGTCTGCTTGTCAGCAAAACCAGAAAACAACAGAGGAACAGGACTAGAGCTCCCATTGTTTAGTGACTGTGAAGGTATCAGGACATATTATTAAAACACTTGCATATATACTACATGTGTTTTAAGAAAATTGCCTTATTTATGTTACTTCTTACTATCAATAAAAGAAAACTAATATATGAAAAGCAGGGCTGGATAAAGTGACATGGTACCTTAATCCAGAAATAATTGCAAGCACCTTTATATGATCAGTGCCTAGAGGCTAGATTGTAGTGGACTAGTTTCCATTTTTGACAATTTTGTCCAAATACACATCCCAAAAATTTCTGCATTTTGTTAAATTCTTATTTAGCTCTTCCAACTTTGAAGCATAAGATGGTAGCTTGTATTATATTGATACCAAGATCTTCACTTAAACTTCTTTCTGAGTGGCAGTAGCACCCAGAAAACTTTTGAGTTTATTCAAGGTGCCATAAACATCCGTATTTCCTTAACTTAATGAAATAGAGCCTTAGTTGATATGGCTATTTTGTCCAGGCGAGTGACAACCCAATCAGAAACTGGCAGTACATCTAGCAATAAAGTAAGGACAATGCTGACCATTCAAGTTGAGGCAGTTGAGTTTGATACCCAAGCATCAATGCTTAGAGTCAAAGGGAGAAATATTGTTGAGAATCAATATGTCAAAGTAAGCAATATACTTTTAATGTTTTGATATATGTATGTAATTTTTGCCATAGAAGTTGGTCTAAATAGTTTTTGCTTATTTTAAGCCTGGTTCACCATGGAATTTGCATTAATGAAATAAGCAGATAAAAGGTTACATTTTCAGTTCTCAGCATGCATCACTGCTGTTTCTTAGGATATCTTGATGAGAATATTGTTCATAGTTATTATAGCTACAAAGCTTCTAGTTATCACCAGAGGTTGTTTCAATCTTGTGATGAAAACCTCTTCTGGATCAACTTTTTCTTTGTTATGGTTATTGATGCTCATTGCATTCTATGTAGTAGTTAGATTATTTTTGTCTTGTGACTTTTTGTTGCTGTAGAAAATATTTGCTTGTAGATGGGACAGTACCACACAATTGATTTAGAGCTAAATAGAAAATTTTGTGTCACTAAAGATTACTGGGATTGCATTGCAATAGAAAGAGTTGGTTAGTATTGAATCAAATATTTATACTTTAACTTCATATTTCTCCACATTTCTCATTTCTCCTCATATTTTCAAAATTTAATCCTTTGTTATACTGTTGTGCTTCTGTCATCAAACAAAAACATGTTCTCTGGTTTTTCATGTCAATTTTTACTCTACTCAATGAATATTCTAATTAATCATTTTGATCCTAGATTCTGCTTGTGACCCAACACAACATGCTGATCTAGCTGCCATTGTTATGCAGGAAGGTAGAACCATTTTGCTGCTAATCATGCTTTGTTTTC
>OLMO02000262.1:1586319-1601688 GCA_900291935.2 Cassiopea xamachana | reverse complement strand
TTATTGTTGAAACTAAAAACGTGAGTCATGCATTAGAATAGTTTTCAATGTGTGAATTACATATTTGTGGCCAAATGATGGATAGCCGAGAGGAATTGTAGCATTGCGTTCAGAATAAGTAGATGTTATCCACTGTTAGTGATAATGTAACTGACTACGAAAGCTGGTTTCGAGCTCTGCTGCTGTTGGAAAGTTTTCATGAGATTTATTTCGGCCCCTCCATTATAAGCCCCCTCTAGAGAATTTGAAATCAATAGGCCCCCCTGGGGGGCTAAATAGAGAATTTACGGTACCTTGCAATACTGTGCTATGAAGAGCAAAATACTGTAACTACCCCTTGGCGTTAGGTGAGCAGCCCCCATGGGTATTATCTGAGAAAACCGCCATTGCATTATGTGAGAGGCCCTCATGTTATCACTTTAGCAGCTCTCGCAGCATTTCGTGGGCAACCCCCGTAGCATTACATGTGAAAACTACAAACGCATATACTTTCACAGGAATGCTACAGAATGGAGAAGGAAGAATGATAATAATGTAAATATATGTAATATTTTATTTTTAAAATGTTTTCTTTACTTTCAGAGTTTGCTAAAATTTTATGATAAAATTATACAAGCGATTCTTCGGCATGTCAATTTTAATGGTAAGAGGACTAATGTTGCTATTTTAATCATCCATTATTTGTTTGTATGTCTTTGCTATGATGGAGAGAGAAAAGTTGGGTATAATCAGCTAGTTTTTGTCAAATGCAATCACGAGTGGAATAACACAGATAGATTGAAAGATGGATGATTTCATGGTCTCACTTGTTGGATAAATATATAATGAGCAAGCCAAAATCGTTGCCTAGTGTTGGTTTATGTAATGTAAACTTAGCTTGAAAGATTAAGAATCGAAGATTGAACCATGATGTAATTAACCTTTGAAATCTTGCTTTCAGATAATGACTCTAGTATGTTGTAGTGTGTACGAGAGATGTTTCAGTGGCATAATTCTGATGTAAATTGAAGCTAGTATTTGCGAATGTACAAAGAATAGCTTAATTTTGAATCCAACCCCACTCTTTCTTCGCTGGTTCATATCAGCTTTGTAACAACGTAGTAGACTATTTCTGATGTATTAAATGGGCAAACTGAACGGGATTTATATCAACGTAGTAGACTATTTTTGATGTATTAAAGGGGCAAACTGAACGAGATTTATATCTACGTAGTAGACTATTTCTGATGTATTAAAGGGGCAAACTGAACGGGATTTATATCAACGTAGTAGACTATTTTTGATGTATTAAAGGGGCAAACTGAACGAGATTTATATCTACGTAGTAGACTATTTCTGATGTATTAAAGGGGCAAACTGAACGGGATTTATATCAACGTAGTAGACTATTTCTGATGTATTAAAAGGTCAAACTGAACGAGATTTATATCTACGTAGTAGACTATTTCTGATGTATTAAATGGGCAAACTGAACGGGATTTATATCAACGTAGTAGACTATTTCTGATGTATTAAAAGGTCAAACTGAACGAGATTTATATCTACGTAGTAGACTATTTCTGATGTATTAAAGGGGCAAACTGAACGAGATTTATATCTACGTAGTAGACTATTTCTGATGTATTAAAAGGTTAAACTGAACGGGATTTATATCAACGTGGTAGACTATTTCTGATGTATTAAAAGGTCAAACTGAACGAGATTTATATCTACGTAGTAGACTATTTCTGATGTATTAAAGGGGCAAACTGAACGGGATTTATATCAACGTAGTAGACTATTTCTGATGTATTAAAAGGTTAAACTGAACGGGATTTATATCAACGTAGTAGACTATTTCTGATGTATTAAAAGGTTAAACTGAACGGGATTTATATCAACGTAGTAGACTATTTCTGATGTATTAAAAGGTTAAACTGAACGGGATTTATATCTACGTAGTAGACTATTTCTGATGTATTAAAAGGTCAAACTGAACGAGATTTATATCAACGTAGTAGACTATTTCTGATGTATTAAAAGGTTAAACTGAACGGGATTTATATCAACGTGGTAGACTATTTCTGATGTATTAAAAGGTCAAACTGAACGAGATTTATATCTACGTAGTAGACTATTTCTGATGTATTAAAGGGTCAAACTGAACGAGATTTATATCAACGTAGTAGACTATTTTTGATGTGGTAAAAGGGCAAACTGAACGAGATTTTGCTCATATATTTTTTGGTACTTATCACAAATTTTGTTTTTGTAGTTGTAAAGTGTGTTCTCGTTGCTAGTCCAGGATTTGTCAAGGTGCGACTTCTTTACGTTATCTTCTGTATACTTCTGTTCAAGTTTGAATCTTTACCGGAATGCTTTTTATGAACCTTTGAAAAATAAAAATTTAATAAAGATAATCTTAGTTGTTTTTTTTGGATTTCAGGATCAATTTTATGAGTATATGCTCAACCAAGCAGCAAAACTTGATCAGAAAGGGATTCTGGAAAACAGAAGCAAATTTATTTTGGTAGCAAAATTTTTCGTATTTTTGTAAATCACGCTTCCCTTACCTTTGCTTTTTAATTTTCTAATTTTGAGCTTTGCTATTTGCCAAGTATGGCATTTGCGTTTTTTAGAGTCTTGGGAATTCTCTTTCAAGTTTTTAAATCTCTCTGCGATTCCATCTTTGTTTAATTAGAGAAATACCGTAAGGAGAGGAATGAGTTTGGAGATTATTCGATTATTTGAAATGTTTTTTTATCAGTTTCCCTTTTTTGTTGTGCTTATTCGTTGGTTGGATTCATTCATTCATTTGTCCATTTATTCATTCGTTAATTCATTAATTAGTTCATTCATTCGTTCATTTATTCATTTGCTCATTCATTCACTCGTTCATTCATTGGTTCATTCATTAATTCGTTTATTCATTCATTCGTTTATTTATTCATTGGTTCATTCATTCATTCGTTCATTAATTACTTAATTCAGTCATTATTGCATTTATCAATTCATTAATTAATTCATTCATTCATCTGGATAGCTATTAATTAGTTTGGCAAAATTTTCTTTGGTGAACCCTTTTCATTTGTCACTTTTTCAGACTCATGCATCATCTGGTTTTAAGCATTCACTCAAAGGTATGTACGGTCATTTCTTTTTGTTTTTCCTTTGCCGTGCATGAAACGATCCGTACAATTTTCATTTGTGATTTTTTGTGGACAAGCAGGTGCTACCGAGGCGCACAGAGGGGATCTTTCTGTCCAAATGGCATTATGACTATTACTATATCAAAACACAGCTGCATTTAGAGACCCTATTAGTTTCACGCATAGTGATGCTTAAGAAGCATAAATTGGATGGCACCAACTTAGGCACGTGATTTCAGATTAGATTTTATCCGTTTTAAGCAACAATGTTATGATAATCGCTCAATTCGTATATTCGGCTGGGTTACACATGCAAGCATATGGTGATAAATGTGTGATTGATGAATTAGCTCTGAGACATTTTTATCGGTATCCAGCTAAAACATGCTTCTATAGACCGTATTCTTATACCTGATTGTTTTTACATCTGATAAATTGAGGCTTTTTAATGTTTTGTTGTTGATTGTAGAAGTATTATCTGACCCGTCGATAGCAAACAAGTTATCTGATACTAAGGTAAAGCTTATTTCCTTCTTTGTTCCACTAGATCTTTAGGGTCTGTTTTCTTTTAATCAGTTTTGTTGTAAGTTACATGTTTTTTTATAAGAAAAAAGTTTATAAGAAAATGAGGCTCAAATCGTCAAAATCTTAAGAAAATCTTAAGAAAATCACTAGGTTCAAGTTCCAAAATTAAATGTTGTTATAGACAAAAAAATCGATATTTCGTCTTTATTGCATTCAAAATGTTAAAGATGGAATTCAAATTCAAGTCTACAATATTTTTTACGATAGTGTAAACCACTCTAGCCAGTTTATTTCTGTAAAAGTTAAGAAAAATTTAAGAAAATCTCATGCTCAATTTCGGGAAAAGTTAAGAAAATTGAGGCACAGGTAAAATGATGGTTTTTTTATAAAGAAATCGTGTATGTAATATTAATTATGACATTTGTCATTTGTTTCAAGGTAGTATCAAAGATTCATAGCCAACATGAGGTTATAAAAAGGACAATAGATACGACACAGCTCGCTCTCTGCAGCGTATGTGTTTTTATTCAATATATGCTTCAGAAAGATATCATATTTACTTTGTTTTGTGAAAAATTCTATCATCTTTAAGGCATCAGGAGAAGTAAAAGCTTTGGATTCATTTTTTAAAATGATGCAAGACGAACCAGCTAGAGCATTTTATGGGTAGGTCTTTAAAAGAAGTTGTTT
Source organism: Cassiopea xamachana (assembly GCA_900291935.2). NCBI lineage: Eukaryota > Metazoa > Cnidaria > Scyphozoa > Rhizostomeae > Cassiopeidae > Cassiopea > Cassiopea xamachana. The sequence goes on along the minus strand of OLMO02000262.1, from coordinate 1,597,345 downwards.
TGCTGAAATTTTTGAAATTATGATATAATTGCATATTAATTATAGAAAGACATTTCGGCGCACTTGTGTTAACTCAATACAGCAGATTTACGGTCCATCATAGAATTATAGACGTTAAATTTAACGTGAAATCGCAATTTTTATGGAATTTTTGTGGTACGAGCATTTTTGAAGCCGTTGCGCGTATGTGCACGTTGTGAAATCACGCGTTTTGCTGCTGTCAGAAGACTATTTGAAGATTAGTGGATAGGTGGATTTTGGATTGAAGGATCTTTTGATTTTGTAGACACTTTGTTCAAACATGGTTTGTTTATTTGTTACATTTTCGACAAATGGCATTTTTTCCAATGAGTTAGTAAAATCCCGTGTGCTATAGTATAATTGGTATCTACGTAGTTTCATATCTATAGTGATCTTGTAGACAGTTTTACTGTTTCCACATTTACAGCTGATTTATTTTCATCAAAATTTTCATTGTCCTTCGGCAGCCTCCACAGTGAGAATATGATACCTAGAATAATTGATTGATTGAATGATTCAGTGATTGATTGAATGAGTGAGTGAATGAAAGAATGATTGAGTAGATGATTAAATCATTGATAGACCAATTGATTGATTAATTGATTGATTGATTGATTGATTAACTACTGATTAATGAGTGATTGAGTAATAGAAAGATTGATCGAGGGATTGAGTCACTGATAGATCATATAATTGACTAACTGCTGATTGATCGATTAATTGATCGATCAATTGATTCATATCTCCTAATTCATTGATGATCTTTTGCTCAGATTCAACCAAGTCAGCCGAGCGAACGATGCCTTGGCCATTGAAACGCTCCTTGTCACTGATGAACTGTTCAGGTAATTCAAGTTGTATCTTCTATATCTTCGCTTCTTTTATCGTTGATCTAATTTTGACCTGCAATGTTGAAAAAGCAGTGATTTTTAACAACTAAAAGTGTTTCAGTCGCTTCAATTCAGTATGTCGTAAAGAGTACTAGTGTTCAGCTTCCTTGATAGAATTGGAGTAACTACAGATCCTCGTTTCGATGAACGCAACGATTCTGTTGCTACTTCAGAGTTCTCTGTTTTTGATGGTTATTTTCATTCATTAAAATTCCAGAAATTTTGAGAATTATTCCAGTTGTATCTAAATCAAGTCATGTTTTATGTTTTAATGAAAATTTTAAAACAAATAGCATATTTGCCATTTTCAAAGCTTTCTTTTACATTCAGAGCAAGTGACCTGCCAACAAGAAGGAAATACGTAAATTTGGTTGAAAGTGTTAAAGAAAATGGTGGCGACGTCAAGTATGTGTTTTGTTCGTTTTTACGTTGATTGTTCTTTTTAGGAGAACGTTTTGTGCATAATTTAGTTGCTTGCCTAAATTTGAATATGATGACTTGCTGTAGTGTCTCTAATAGCAGGCCCCCCGTCTATTGATTCGAGGAGAATGTTCCTTCCCCCCGTTGCTTATTAACAGCCCCTTCAATGAAATTCTACAAATCGATCATGGTCAGAACACGCAGAAAATCAAATCACTTTTAATAAAACAATTTACCAGCATAAACCACCTCTTGAAAAGCTGCCAACATGCATACCCCCTTCTATTAGCACCCTCTTTTTATTGAAAACTAGCATTAGCCGATATGAACACCTTCTTCTGTTACCTCCCTCTTTCTATTAGAGTAAATACCAGGCCTTTCATTTTTATATAGCATTCGAGTTTTTGAGGAATTTTTTCCTCTTTTTATGTATTTATTTACACTTGCTTCCTGATCTAACTTACTTATTTTAAAATTCTGTTTCACTTCTCTTTTATTTGTTAGAGTATTTTCGAGTCTTCATGTATCAGGAGAGCGTGAGTAGTATTTATTCATTGAATGGAATTGATTTCATGACTGTTCATTATATGTCGTATCAAATACACTTTGTTAATGATTGCCCCTCTGGGGAAGGGGGTACGGAAAGACCTATCTTTTTTCACGAATGTATGTTTGTCTCCAAATCGCAACAATGCATGGTACCATTTCAAGACACTGGAGAATTGGCAGAATGGGGATCCCGTTTATTAATTTGCTGAAGAGAGCCTTTATTAATAAAAAGGATTTAAGCATGTGCTACAATTTCGTTTTATCAAATATTTACTCTTTCTTAACACTGAATAGCATTTATTCAACTTTGCTGATTTTTTTCGTAGAACTTGGAATGCTGTCTGGTGTGGCAGCTATTCTCCGTTTCCCGATGCCAGACCTTGAAGCCGAAGAATTTGACGATGAGTCCTCTGACTCAGATGGTTAATTAAGATTGTTGAATATCTGCTAATATTAAATATGTTTAGAATAAATAATACGTTCGCTGATATTTCGATGCTGATTTTTTTGTCTTGCCTGGTCTGTTAGTTGTAAGTTGTAATCCGACCCTTTTCTATGATTCAGTTTAATTTTTATTAATTTTTTTTAATTATACCGCATACAAGAATCATCAATAACCACAGAACAGTTTGTAGTAGATTATATACAAAAGTTACAAAAGGTAAGGAATGAGATACTAGCAGTAGTCACATAACCATTTCTTAATCGCGAATTTGATTTTCCAATTCCATCTGGTGGGCAAAGCAGATCACTCCAAAATATAGTTGCAACTTGTGCAGTTTGTTGATATAGAGCAAATAAAGGTACAGGAATTAAACTTCATCACCTATTGGGTCTAAGGCAAAGAGATCCTTCATGCATGTTTGAGTATTTATAGGGAAAATACTCCTACCTATCAACAAACTAGAATATATTGTTGGCACTCCACTATATGAAGTAATTAATGATTTGTGACATTGAGAGATTTGTCAAGTATGGTAAATTACTGTTATATGACAACAGTCCTATAATTTTTTAATATAACCTTAATTCTCCGATATTGTGTATTACTGCAGATGCTGTTTTGCCCGCCAGATGGAATTGACCAATCACATTTGAGATTACGTAATAGTCATGTGTCCACTGCTAGCATTTCATTTTGAATTTGAATCAATTCTAAATTACAGAGGTATGTATGTAAAACAAGCAGAAAATTGCATGGAGGAGAAGTTCTTAAGAAGGAGATCTCTCAGTAACTAAACTAATCAAAGAGAGGAACAAACAAAAATTATGGTTGTGCTAAATTAAGCTATGGGTACCACAAACCCTAGAGTATGCCCCGGGGGGCTATATATAAAAATAAAATGTTGGGTGGGGGCTTATTTTAAAGTTTCGCATTTTCCTCAAAAGTTGACAGAAAAAGTGACTTAATTTTCTTAATCAGCTAGACTAAAAAACCACAAGAAGGCTAATTCATAAACGAAATTTAATAATCAATGATGATTTTTCTCATCAGCAAGACAGTCACGTTTCTTTCTGCTATTTTCGTCTCCAGTGAAAGGAAGTAATACTCTCGATTTTCTCTCTCGATTTTACCTCCGTTTCTCTCAATTCCTTGGGGATTGGAGGGTGCCTCTGAGAGGACTTTAGTTCTAATATTCTGCATTTCTGCTTCCCTTGGATAAGGCCCCATTGGGGCTTACTCGAGTGGAGTGCTTATTTGCAAAAATGAGTTCCTAGGTGGGGGTTAATTTGAGGATTTACGGTATGTCAAAAGAACGCATTACTATCCCTGCATAAATTTTAGAACAGACCATTTCACAAGAATCCATTTTTAATGAAATGTTTTGAAGAAAGTTTCCAGACTTTGCACTGTGGTGATAGGACTTTATGTGCAATTTTTAAGAGCTTTACTTCATATTTCTGCAACATTTCACTTATTTCTTTTGAAACTCTCTAATGTTTAGTTTCCTTGAAAAAAATCTTCTCAATGATCATCAATGATTTGTCAACTTGCAATCCAGGCTTCATGATTTCCATGACCTATTGAGGTAGATGATAAATAACATACCTCATTTTGGGGTCCCATATCATTGCATATCACTCAAGGTCGGACTGCATTCTAGACTATGCGCCAAATGAGAGGAGTAGGCTCAGATCAGATCTGTGGCTTTGGCGTGCTCGAAACACTTTAGAAACTCACCAAGTGTACTTCGGCGAGTTTCATCATCATTTACGCCAAGTTGTTACCAGCAGAAGTGGCAAGCCAGCTTTTCTGGAAAATGTTGACTAAATTCTGTGGCGAGCAAAAATCCCAAAATGCGTTCTGGAATGACATCATATCGTGCTTTTAGTTTCTTCTCAAGCATCAATGGTGTATTTTTGCACGAACTCCAAAGAATAAAATCAAAATTCCGCTTGAACATAAACTAAGTCAAAGGTGGAGAAAATCGAAGGTGCATTCTCCATTAATAATCTTATTGAGCCGTATGACATTTAGGAAACCTCAAAGTGAGGCATGCTATCTACATAGTTACCATCGACCAAGTAATGGCTGATGGGAAAGGCTCAGAAGCGAAGATTGAAGACGGCGGAGAACATTTGAAGCCTAAAGACCTTCGTCATGGCATTGAAGAAGACCTAGGTGATGAAGATCTCTTTGATTTTTTGGACTTTCCAGAAGAGGTTGCGAATGCAATTGCGGAGGTAACCTTCATGTTCTGTTTTTGTGACATTGTACCCAACTACTGAACAGTCGTTTTTAAAAATAGGTATTACAAGGAGAGCGGAATTTTGAACGTTTTATGAAGTACTATTTTAAAATAAAGCGTGGAATTTCCCCTTTTCAAAATCTTATTTGCGACTTTTGACTAAGTTCTAATATGAAGCCGTGTCAACATCGTACTGGACTACTGTTCATTTTCATTGGAAGATCCACGAAACAAGAAGCTCAAGGGCTCATAATGGAAACAGTTTTAAAGATTGTCATAGGCGTTGGAGGTGGGGCAGCGGGCTGTAGCCCCCCAAGTTGGGCAGAAATCCGTTTCACTCGGGCAACTTTTTTGACAGAACAATAGGAAATTCGGGCAGAACGTTTACAAAAAGTTTACAGCCTCCCTAAATTTGACGTAGGCCCAAGGAGATTGTCGCCACTTATCTATATGTCAATTTACTTCTGTAGGTGATTTCAGGCAACGACCCTTTGGACAGCAAGGATTTTAACCCAGTTGACTACATCAATACATTGTTTCCAACAGAGCAGGTGAATAATTTTTATCATAATGCTTTCTATTTTCAACATGTTATTAGAATTTCACTTTACTATAGTATCTTGCTTTGCACCTCTTAATCTTTTTCATTATTTTTCTTAGTCTTTAGCAAACATTGATGATGTTGTTGGTAGAATCAGACTCAGAATAAGGTAAAGAAGTTAGCAGAAATTTGCTCTAAAATCTCTGTTTCTCTCTTCTCATTGACTGTATGATGACATGTAGTTGTGTTCTTAAGTTCTTTAGGAAGTTCCTGCTTCATATCTCTTTTTTTAGGAGGCTGGATGATGAAATTAGGACAGCTATTAGAAGTCAAGCAGAAGTAGGACATGATGGAAGACAGGTATATCATTAAGTTTTTATCTCATTGGCAGTGCTTTTTGAGAGTTCACTGCAAATTAGGCCTCATCAATAATCAGATGCTACTATACTGGGCCCATTCCAAGTCACATATGTCTTGACACTGGTGGTATATTTCTCCTTTTAAAACAGAGTAAAATTCCACTATTAATTTAAATTCAGCAAAACTCTCCCACCAGATTTTGTTCAGGAGCTTTTCCAACTTTCTGTATCACCACTTTGACATTTTTCATAGCAGGTGCTCTGCAGGAGTGTGTTCAAAAAACATTTTGTGTGTCACAGTGAAAAGAAATAGAAATTTTAGTAATTTCAGACACATCAAGCTAACTAGTGTTTCACACAAAATTATCAAAAAAGCAATACATTATTTGCTTTCATAGAGGACCTGAGAAAACACAGTAGCAGTATTTTTGGAAAAAATGCATTGTTGAAGAAATAATTCCAAAAAGCAGTGTCGCATGTGTCACAATTTTTTGTCACATGTGTCACAATTTGCTTCTCTTAAGCAAAATTCCAAGTTCTTTGGCCCAGAAAAGATGAAAGCCAAGTACAGAGGGATAGCACCCACTATTTTCTGAAACTTCTGATGTATAAGAACCAATAAACACAGGCTTTGACTCATGTTTTGGAATTTGAGAATTGATGTCCAGTTTCATTTTAAATGGAATGGGCCACTGAGAATATTCAGGATCAGAAACTTTTCTTCAATAGAGTTAGGAAAGCTTGACTTTTTGTAGAAATCAATCTGTAGAGGCTCCAAAGCCTTCATGCTTTAAGCTAACGCTGTTAATAGCAAATAGCAAACCTTGATATGGAATTATTTAATGCTTTTCAGTTCCTTTTGAAATGTAAATAATCTCATATAATTGTCAGTTTTTTCAGGAATGAGGAAACACTTGCTAAAAACATTCTTGCAGCAAACAACCCTGTGTATGTTTATGGTTCATCATGGTTATGGTGCTAATTTGTAATGTTTTTGTACACATTAGGCCCTTGAGGAAGCTAAAAGCTCAATACATGATTTGTTTTCAAAGATAACAGATATCAAAGAAAAGGCTGATAAGTCAGAACAAATGGTAGGTATTCACATTACATTCCTTAGAAAGTGCTTGTGTGCCCTTTGAGTGTAAAATTTTAACTGTAGTAGAGGTAAATAATTTATTATTCATGCATGCATTAATCAATATTGCAGCATTTCATTCCAACATGTTGCCAGAGTAGTTGAGTTTTACTATCCAATGGTTTTCATTGCCATTTTTATTTCTTCTTCTAGTTCTTTCTTAGATTTTCATGAGGTCTTTGATTGTTATGCTAAATACTCCCTATTTTGCTACTTGAAGTATCCCCATGCCAGCTAGCTAGCATGTTGACTTCAGATAGTTACTTTAATATCAATCTAGTTCATACTTCTATTCTAAAGCTTATTTCTTCTTTTAATTGCTTCCAGCATTTGTCAGTCTAATTTGAGCTCCAATAGTGTACTCTTTTGTGCTCAATTGTAGGGAGGTTCAATTACTAGGGGGATGGATATTTTTCTAGATTCTCATAAAATGTAGAGGTAGTAATAAAATGACCTACCGGGAAAATTAAAACAACCCTGAAAGAAATGGAAAAGTTAATGATCCTACCAGATGGTGTTAAGCATAATTGAATGGAGTGGTAGACAGTGTTCCACTTGATAAGGGCTATAGAGTGATTGATGGAGAGCTGACTTATGAATGACTTATAAATGACTTATAAATAATGGGATGAAAATGATAGTGAAAATTTTGCTGATAGTGGTGATGACCACAATTTGGTAAAATGGAGGGTCACTATAAAATGCTATGAGGGGTGAATAATTTCAAAAAATGCAATAGGACCTCCTCTCCAATTAAGCACAGAAGAGTAGATGTATGATTTTCCACCATGCATTTTCTAAAAGCCTTGTACCCTCTTTGTCGCATACTGCATCCAACAGGTTAAAGAGATCACAAGAGACATCAAGCAGCTTGATCATGCAAAACGACATCTTACCACATCAATTACAACACTGAATCATCTTCATATACTAGTTGGTGGTGTTGAGAGCCTACAGTGAGTATATTTTTGCAATTCATGCACTTGGTTTGCGTCAAGTAGTTTGTGAGTTATAGAAGAGTATTGATCCCCAAAAAGAGATCAAATAGACCTCCAAATCATTACTGGTGTAGCAAATCTTGAAAGGAATACAATTTTAATTTGTTAATAGAAAGAATTTATGACAATAGCAAATTTCCAGCCAAAGCAGTAAGTAAGAAATGAGAAAAGAATGTTTTAGTATTGCTTTTTTGGTGTACTTTGTGCTCACCTGCAAAGCACTTTTCTTCTTTCTAGGTCTCTAACTCACAATCGGCAGTATGGAGAAGTTGCTAATTTACTCCAAGGTGTTCTGAACGTCTTGGACCATTTCAAGAAGTATTTCAGTGTTCCACAAATTAGACAACTTGCAGACAAGTGAGTGTTTGTTGCCTGACAGAACCAACTCAGAAGTATTGCCTTGTAGAGAGTGCTATTTTTGTTGGCCATTATTGCCAAAAAATCAACAAAATAACTTATCATTAGTGACAGTTGTGACAGTTGTGCTTGTACTCTTGAGCACCAAATAATCATTGTCCCAATAGTTAGTCTTTGAAAGTTCTTCAAACCCCCACTCTCATTCCAACCCCCAATGATTATCTTCAAAAATGTCATGAGTGATATTGAGCTTCTTTAAAAGTTTATTTTTTGTCAAAACAAGATGTTACTTTAATCTCATCCTCAAATTTATTCTTAGCTTATAAAAATAGTTGCGAAAGTAGCTCACCAAGATATACATAGTTTCTTTTTGTCCAACTCCCTTATGCATAACTTTTCAGGAAATTTTCCAACTTCACCCCCTCAATTATTTCCACTCCTAATTATTTGGTACTCCACAGTAGTTAGTTAAGTGATTTTTCCACATTTTATGTTCAGGCAGGAATTGCAACTTATTTGGCATCTTTCATGTATTAGCAAATTCATGATTCAATCAGGCCTCATAATTATTCATTTTCTCAGAGTATCAAGTATTCAAAATGAACTTGGCAACCAAATACTCTCAGATTTCAAGGATGCTGTCTCCATTCCAGGAGTAAAGGTATTAAAACGAGAACATCTACATTTGCATGAATCAATATCTACGCCTACAACCCATAGAGCAAATTCCACCAATCATTTCTACATCATCTCATATTTCTTGAATGGGTTCTGCTACCCCCCCCCCCTGTGATCTTTATTGTGGAGAACAAGCGAAATCCTTTGCCAGACTTGAGGTAACTTAGTTGTAAAGATCATATGGAGGCAATATCAAAACTTAGAGTAACATTCCATGAAGTTGCTTTAATATTATTGATATGTTGAAGGAAATCTCACAACAGCCCTGATTTATCATACGAATTCAAATATGTTTTTAATGTATTATATATATATATATATATATATATATATATACACACACACATATGTTTCTATATATAGATATGTATATTTCTAAATTTTTATTTATTTGTTTGCATGCTATATGATTTGCTTGTTTCAGCCGCCAACAGGACCAACTTCGCAGCTGGCAGATGCTTGTAAAGTGATAGCAATCTTGGACCCACGTTTTAAGTATGTAGCTTCAATTAAACTCTTTTTGTCATCATTATGTAATTTGATTCCTTTTGTTGATGATCAATTGAAAAGTTGAAATTACAAAATGAAAACAGTGATTTACTTCAATGAATCATAGTCGTTTCTAAGTAAAATATGAGATTTGCAATAGATTTGATAATATTGTCAGCATGGTAGGTGAAGTTAAAGTTCTTGTTGATCTTTTTCATTTATAATACACATTTTTGAACATGGTTTGTATAATATCAAAAGAGTATAGTTGATTGTCACAGTAAACCTATCTAATTCTTTTTGTTACTCAAAAGTTTTGATAGCACGTGTGTTTATGATTTGTCTTCATTTACAGAGATGACCTTCTTACGTGGTTTATCAAGCTACAACTGGCTGGCTACTTAAATGCCTTCAACGAAAGTTTTGATGTACGTCTTCTATTAATTATTGCTTCAAAGAGAATTTCAGAACCATATTATGTTATTCTGTAGAAAAGTACTTCTGAACTGCTATATGATTTGCTTATTTCAGCTGCCAATGGGACTGACTTCGCAGCTGCCATTTCATTTCATTTTAGAAATATTTATACATGGTGACATGATATATACAAAGAAAAATATATCTATAGTAGATGCTTGTACAGTGATTTTACTTTAATATCTTCTTCAGATTTCTTCTTAGTTGATAAAAACAATAGTGAAAGTAGCTCACCATGATATACATAGTTTCTTTTTTTCTAGCCCCCATATGTGTAACTTTTCAGGAAATTTTCCAACCTCCCCCCAATTATTTCCACTCCTAATTATTTGGTACTCCGGAGAAGTTAGTTAAGTGATTTTTCCACATTTAATACTCAGACAGGAATTGGCAACTTGCCTGACATCAGTTTTTTGGTGCTTCATTATGCTAAATAAAAAGGAAAATCTATATCTTTCTTGGGAACTCCATTACTCATAGACGAGATATTCACTCCAAAGAAATTATTTTGAAATGTTCTAATCAGATATAGAGCTAATTCAGAATGTGCATGTCATCATCCTTAGTAGTAAAACCAAGCGTTTGTAACTTTGTTGAGCCACGTTTTGATGGCATGGAATGAGGCTAGGATATTATTGAAACGTCGCAAAGTAATGGCAATAGCGCCAACAGTCATGTTCTACACATAGAAATATCAAGTTAAAATTCTTTAATATTGACCCCAGAATAGAGTGAACATTTGATTGTGAAAATAATTCCAGTTGTTAAAGTCGTGTTTAGTGATATATTTTCTCCATGTTTCTACAGATATTTCTTATTTACTTAATTTAGGCACTAGTTCTGCCCATAAGTTTTTGAATTCGCATTTCTGTCGCTCTCTGTTGAGTATTGTTTAATAATGAGATGACCATCAATTCTCTTTCATTTTGCATTCCCATTTATTTTTCAGGTGGCATGGATAGATAAAATTGATCGAAGATACGCTTGGATGAAAAGGGTGTTAATAAAATTTGAAGAAGATTTTGTGGGGACTTTTCCAAGCTCATGGTGCGTTGAAGAAAATATATGCAAAGAGTTTTGCAAAATTACAAGGTTTGTATCTGCTGAGATTTTCATTTATTGCTAAATCCTTTCTCTTGTCTTGACTATTCTTAGAACGTAAGTGATAGTCTGAATTTCCTCTAAGTTTTCCTTAGCCAATTTTCATTATTTCCTTTGGTAAATATCTCTAAATAATTAATAGCCATTCATCCTGAATAACATATAGTAAAGGCTACAGCTTTCAATTATAAAATATTTCTCCACTTAGTTTCCTACTTTTTAAGTTTTATTCTTTTTTTGTGGTTCTTTTGCTAGGAATGAATTAACAAATATCATGGGTGCAAGAACTTCAGAACTTGACGTGAAACTGCTGCTTTT
>OLMO02000262.1:1554787-1565797 GCA_900291935.2 Cassiopea xamachana | reverse complement strand
CTCAGTTGACATAGAGACATAGACTATCCTCTTTACTAACAATACCAGAAAATCTAATATTTGGCAAGAAAATAACAGGGAATCACAAAAGTAAGACCTGTGGGGTCTTAATAAAAGCTTCCCAAAAAAGGGCTTGGGACCTAAGATATTCGCCGATTGTCTTCAAAAGCTAAAAAATACGCAATTTGCGGATAAGAAGTAAGACTCATGGATGAAAGGTTTCCCTGGGGTGTGAAAGCACCCTTCCCCAGCAAAAGCTCTGTAAAATACATACACTGGCCACAGAATTCACAGCGTAACAATAAGTTCGAAATTTATACAAATTTATGAAAATTAAGTAAATATTTCACAACAGTGAGCCGCCAGGAGACAGCGTTCTTGCGCAGCTACCATGTCACCATACACCAGAGGAAGTCTCTGCAACTGCATACACAACGACGCTTTCTTGGCTGCGGAGGAGGTGCCTGAAATACAAATATAAAAGAATATGAATTAGCATAAAATTTGGCCTTGTGAGTTCAATATGAACAGACAGACGTACAGAAAACATGGAAAGGAGGCTAAGCATGGCAATAATTTGATCAGAAAAGTAGGGTAGTGAAACACAGGGATACAAGTATTGAGAAAGAACAACAGATTAATCAAAGGCAAAAAGTTCATAATCAGGTGTTAGCTATTGCTTAGATTGATAAACTCAGGAGATCACGTGAGAAACATCAGTACTAAAACACCATTAGGAGGTAAGGATTGAGCATCACAAATAGGGTTCAAAGTGCTAAATGAATCATATATGACGTAAATCCTGAAATAAGCCCCCAGGGGAATTATTTGCAAAAGTGAATTTTTGGATGGGGGCTCATTTGAGGAGAGGGAGGGCTTTCTTCAAACTTTCGCATTTTCTTCAAAGGTTCACATAAAAAACGACATGATTTTTTCTACTAACTAAACAAAACCTTGCAAAGAGTCTACTTTTCAAACAAATTACTATTCACTAACGATTTCTTTACAATCATCATAGCATTCGCATGTCTTTGTACTTTTTAGTCTGCAGAGGTATAGCTATTGTCCTGTGCTGCTTTCTTCAAATAAGGTATTATTCTGCAATTGTGCGTCCCTCGAACAAGACCACATGGGAGCTTATTTGTAAAAAGTCCTTTCCCACACCAACGGCGCATAGGGCGGTGCTTATCTCTGTTTCCATAGCCCTAGGCCACGCGTCTGTGAATGCAGTGAGGGCTACAGTGGGGGTTGGTCCATTAGTTGCTCCGTGTGTTTAACTGTTCCACTCCAGTCTCATATGTCGAGCACCAGATGAGAAGATAGTGAGTACCTGTACAATTCCTGTACCTAGTTGGTAACTTTATTTCTTTATACTGTGCCCCCAACCCAGTTCAGCCGTCAAAGGGCCTGGTGTCGATTAAAAATAAGAGAAAGCTTCACTTACTCATAAGAGTTTGAGTGACATCATTAAATCAGTATACATAATCGATTCCCTGACTGAGCTGGAGAACGATTCTTTGGCGAAGGTAGAGATATCTAAAATCCAATTATACAATAAAATGAAATGAAGTGATACTTAGCAGTTGTGTATCCAATATCAAATGTGAGATACACAGAAACACAGAAAGGGGGAAAACACAATGACCAAAAACATGCAAAATTAAAGAGTTAAACATTGAATGCTAAATGTAAAATTTAGCCTATCCAAGGGACAGGGTCTCTTTTATCATTGAGTTCCTGTGATCAAAAATTGCATTTGAAAAAAAGACCTGTGAAAATTGCAATGTTAAATCAACAATGGTGAAAAAATTCTTTATCAACAATCTATGTTTGACAATAAGCACATTTTAACTTTGAATGAATGGGGAAAATGGAAGCAAATCAAATCCTTCTCTACTGAGGCTGAGCGATGGGAAAACACACAAAGAGTTACTAACTAATGTAAGACAATGGCACAAATATATCAAAAGCAAACAATTATTTATAAAAGCAGATATGATAATGGATATGGAATACGGGTCGTGTGAATGTATGCAAGAGGTTATCCTGAATGGTCAGCGATTACAACGAATACAATCTACGCAACTTACTGGTTGTGGAGGATGCATTACTTTATGATCAACGTTCAATGTTATGCCGCACTGCACTATCTATAAGAATGAAGGAAAGTGTAGTTATTTGCAAAAAAGGACTACAACGCCTTAATTCTGATATGGTATGAACTGATAAGTGAAGCTAGAGCAACAATAACATTCTAATGTCACTGACAGAGTCAATGACACAGTTATAAAATTCGTAGCATTAGCGCAGGGAAACTTTATATTTATGGGCGCTGGAAACACTGTACAGCATAGCCAGATTGCGAAGTATTTCAGCTACACACCCCACCTTTGTCTTCATGTCATGGTAATACAGAAGAAAATTTTTTTGACGAATTTCTCAAACATCTTAGAAAGAAATATTTTATTATAATGCAGGGCCATTACCAGCATTTCTAAAGCATCGGCCAAACCAGTGAAACATTTCTTCTAGCATTGTTGGCATTTGTTGGGCAAAAATGTTGAGTTGGTTTGGCCAAGGCTTGAGGGGAAATAACTATTGAGAGGCACTTAGCACGAAAGCGATGGAAAAATACTGGATGTCTAGAGGTTTGTCCCAGAATTAAAAGTTACATTGACACCTTCTAGAAAAGCAAAACACCTTGTTGAAAAGTAGGGCTAAAGTTGTTACCATAATCTTTATGCTTAAAAAGGAAGACTGATCCCCCAAACTGGCAATATAGAAATTGGAGGAATAAGAGCCAAGTATAAAAAAATTCACAAAGAGACTTCTGAGGTCCTAGGGACAAAGAGAGATGTGAGGCTCCCTTCGAGGAAAGCATGCAGGAAGGTTGAGGGTCTGGCAATTAACTCTATAGAAACTACGCTTTATACTATAAAGCCCCTTTGACCTTGAGTTTTCGAGAGTTATGAGGCCTCTGGACTTTGAGACCCCAGAGCAACTTGCCCCTCTGCCTCTCCTTGGCGGCGCTTCCTGTGTTCTGCCTTTTCTGTTAATGCTTAAGACAAAATAAGCTCGCATTATCACATGGAGCACAGGACAATCTGGTAACGACAAATTCTACATCAGGTCAATCTTGGAGTTTATGCATAAACTAAAATTCAGTTGAGAAATTAGCTTCAAGACTCACTGAACAGTGACAAGAGGCACATACTGAGTGGGAGGCTAGGTCTGGTGCCAAGGTCGAATGGAAGAATGCAGTAATTATGACAGAAAGAAGGACGTAAGGGTTAAGAGACAAAGGCTTTGAAACATTTTAGAACTACACCTCACAAAACTGGAAATGCAATATAGAGCTACATCCCATCTGAAAAGACAACAGTGGATAAAGTCATTGATATATTAGTGAAAAGTGTACATAGACCTCTAAAGCTACGTCTACACTGCAATGGTGCACATTAAATTTTTGCTACAGATCAAGTCCTTTAACACTTTGCATGATGAAAAGTGTTCTGTGAACCAGATCCACTTAGTATTCTTGCCATGAGCATGAACACGGGAGGTAATGCAATGCTTGTAGGGAATTAATATGTCTCATACTGAAGGATATACACTATGCTGGTACACTCTGGAACCGTAATGGGTCAAGACTAATAAGCTTTTGTAGCAGGATCAAAACTGCTTCGAATACAAACCAATAGTGTAGACGGGAGGCCTTTCCGAAATGCTTGCCTGACCAACTACTTAAAGATATATATAAAAATGACAATGACTACCATGATTAACCTTCTCTTCTAAATAAGTCCAAATTAGAAATTTCAGTGTAAGGTCGTAATGGAAACTTGTATAAGGACAAATACAAACATTGATCAAGTACATGTATAAAAAAGTTGGCTAGCAAAGGAGTCTTTAAAGAATGGATCGGGAAACAGATTAGTTGACAGAGCCATGAAAACCTAGCACTTTCCACAAGACCCATACAATATTTTTAGGGATTGGTCATCAGCACATTCACCACCCACAAACTTAAGAACTGCAATAATAAAACTTCAGCTTGTTTCAGAAGAAAGCCTACCATGAGCTTTGATATTGTTTTGTAGACTTTTTGGACTGTGAAGTTTCAATAGAATTATGGAATTCTGTGAAAGCTCTATAACTTGGTTAGCTATGCAGTTTTTGCTGTACAAGAAAGAGCCTTTGCCAGGCCAGATATCTTGAGTATATCAATCTACTAATGTGCTAGAAGTTATCTAACAGTGAGTTTCCGCACACCATACCAAAGAATGCAGTCTGGAAGTAGAGGGTGAAGAAATACGGCCGTGGAAAAATGCTAAATACAATGAACTTTAATGGATTTTTATCGTGTTGGAATTTTTCATTGTTAGTGAAATAGTTGTATTGTGGATTATTGTGTTTTTGAACATTGCAAATAGTTTACGGAAATTGTATGGACATTCAATATGGAAAAAACATTGCTTTGCTTTACATATTACTTGATATTACCCAATAGATTTGTACTTCACTCAAAGCGGACAAATATTTGACGCTGTCTAAATATAGTGGTAGAATAGAAAATACAATTCATATCTTGGAAATGTAAGTGAATTTTGTAATTTTTATCCTTTAGTATGATAGGAAGCTGCATAGTAATGGCCGAGAGGGCAGATATCGTTTTGAGACAATCAAACATGCAAAATTGCAGGATTTATATTTTGAATAAGCTCTACAATTAGTGAGTAGAATTGTGATTGTGTTGCTTGCCACTTGGGGGCAATTGACCCCTCTGCTGCTCTTCTTAGCCACGCCATTGAATTTGGATGACTTCCATCAATCTGTTGCTTAGTAATGCACAAGAATTTAACCTTTCCAAAGAATGCATTTAAAAGTAGGTAGCATTGCCTATTTGACAGCACCCCATTGGGGGCTCCAGTAATGCTTTATCAACCCCTCTATGTATTGTAACACTCTTGTGAGAGACCCCCTTACATAAGATAGTTCCACTACAGCCTTTACTACAAAGATCTCAAAAGCATAGCAAGATTCCCCCTGCCCCCTGAACATTGCATGACAATTTGCCACAAAACAGGTGCATAGCCCCACCCTTTCAATGTTGCCTACAATTTGAATGTGTCGTTACTATTTTTTATTAAATTTAGGAAAAGGAAGCAATTTTCACTCATTTCGATAATTGATTTGTTAAAAAGCCAAAATATCCTTTATGTTATAAACAAAAAAAACAAGGAAATCAAATACTTATTGTTTCTCATAATCTACCTTCATGTGTAACCAAAGATAGTTTCAAATTGCATTTCATAAATGTTTGAATTTCAATGTGAATAAAGTTAGCAAAGGATGTTCCATATAATTATTAAACTGGAGTAGTTATGAATCAATGTAAATGTTATCACCTTCTCCTTTATTTCATCATTCATGAAAGGGCAATCAATTATCCACAACTCCTTCAACGCCAAATCTCCATCCTTCATCTCCTTTGCATTTACAATTACTTCCACCAACACATTCCACCAATCAACTGTTATTTCTTTAATGTTCCTTAATTCAAACCCTTCAACTGTAATCATCCATTTACATAAATTAAAGAAACCCTGCTCAGTTACATCACAATTGTCTATTTGCAACAATTCCAATTTAGTAGTTGTTGTTATGTTATCATCAACATCCTTATCATCTAATTTGCATTTCCAAATGCATACCCTTTTAACTTTCACCCATTCAATAATCCCATCAATTTCCTTGTGAATGTCTTTTACAGTTGTCGCTATTATTGCCATGCGACCATTCAATTTGATCTCATAAACAGATCCAAAATACTTTGCATACATCAATTCATTCAATTCAAATACATTGAACACCTCAAAATGAACATTTTCAAATGCTTTTTTGAGTTCATCATTCGAACATTCGAAATCAACAGTTAAGGGTTTCATCATTTCAATCCACTTACGGCGGCTGCTGCTGCTGCTTCTACCAACCTTCTTAAAACTTAATTGATTAACAATAGATAAAATGAATTGTTTGCTAACTACATCATTATTTATTAAGCACATAATAACATCAATTGATAGTTCAAATGATTCACCATATTTATCACCAACACATTCGCGCACTAACTTCAAAATGTTGCAAAAAAAGCTCTTTGCATCACTTTCCTCTAAGTTTAAAGCATTTGTGAACAGATTTTTGATAATTCCCTTATACATTAACTCTGACATCAGCTCGCAGTAGAAAAATAGTACTTGATACGATCTTTTCTTTAAAATATCCTTAATTATTTCATCGTGTTCTTTCGCCGTACATACATAAATAGCTGACAAAAATTCCATTAGACTTAAGTGCTTAAATTGTTTTCTCTGATTAAGTTCACCTGAAACATCAACAAAAAGACTGCTAAGAAATTCGTTCCCTTTTCCAATGTTACCGAATTGTGATTCAATATTTTCTTCAAAAATAATGGAATTTTTATTTAGTAATTCATGACAAACTTTGCTCAGCACCAACAAGGCTTTTGAATATTCATTGAAAATTTCAGGACTTTTTTTGTCACGTGACCCACCTTTATCAGCATGTTGTCGAAACAAAAGGTAACATGACCAACAATACAACTCTGCAGCATTTTTAATTTCTGTTTCGTCTGATAAAAGTGCAACACAGCAGATGGAGTTTAAAAATTGTGGGACATGACAGAGGTTAAGACTGCTTTTTGAAGAATCTTTTACCTTCTTTATTTTTGCAACTTCCTCATCAGAAGATGCAAATTTGCGGATATATTCATCAATTTGTTCATTGCTCAGTCCAAGTATTTCAACTTTTCGTAAACCCCCCATATTTCCACCACCATGCTTTTTCAACATAGTTTCTATATGGGGCCTTCCAGTGATTATAATCTTTGAATCTTGATATTTTGACTTTGTGCGATCAAGCAGCTGAGCCATAATGGAATCATCCTTGTCACTGTCATACAACTCATCAAACCCATCCACTATAAACAAGGTATTTTTGGAGTCCTTCACATAGAAGCCAAATTTATCTTTAAGAAATTCAACGATCAGTTCATCTTTTTCAAATCCTTTACCTTTACGTAATGCAAAGTAATTCAATTCTCTGCACTCAAAAGTGATGCAAACTTTGAATTCATTAAACAACTCACCATTTGCCCATTTGTAAGTCATTTGTTTTGCAAGTACACTTTTACCTGACCCAGCAATTGCAGTGATAAATGTTATTCGTTTGTTCTCGTCAATCAATTCATCCATTTCAATATAACAACCTCTCTTACCTTCTAGTTGTTCAAAGTATCGATCGGCTTCACCTCTAAGTGTTTTCATAGCGGGTTTTGGGTCACTCATCGTCAGAGTCACGGCGAACTCTTCAACCTTCATTTCTTCCAAAATAATTCTACCATTGTAGTCAACTTTATGAATTTCATGTGTTTGATGTGTACTCTTGTACTTGGCTGTCATGTCATCTTAAAATGAAAGAAAAAAATTTAGACTTCATCATGGCCGTGGGAGGAACTCAGATTTAGAGTGGCTGTAAACTGTCTCTCTGGAAGACCAAAGAGATCTGGAGAGCAGTCAGAAAGTTGCCTGAATTTCTTATTCTTCTTTCAGAGAAGTTTCCTGAAAAATCGGATTTCTGCCCAAAAGAGGGGGCTGCACCCCCTTGCCACCCCCTCTCCTACAATCATGGAATTCATGTCACAACAATCAAAAGATGCATTAGAATTCAAATTTGTATTTCAAATAAAGGCTTAAAATAGCTTCATCGGAGCCTTCAAATGCTGCAAATGAAGAAACTGAAATTATGAAAGATTGAATTGGGTGAAATGCTAATGAAATTTTCCTACTTCGTTCAAGAGTTGCAAGCACATTTCAACTCTTTGCTCCAAATATGACATAATCCTATAGCCAGGCATATTCTGCGGCTCGAAATGAGATGGACAACTATTGCGCCTTACGAGGGGCAAATCATTTACTTTTTTGTACTTAGTTCAAAATTACAAAAAAATGAAACAAATCCCTGAAAAATTACAACATTGCAGAAGCCATTAAAAATAAAAAAACCATAGAAAAACTATAAAAAAGTCGCATCCTAATATGAGTGAGGACGCAAAAATATAGGAGCATTTCTAACTTTCAGTGTTTGGCAGAAAGAATTAGGGTTATAGTTTTGTTATAACTTTGGGATGAAAGTGTTGAAAAATGAATATAACCCCCTTACAATTCCGCACACATTTTTGCTGAAACAGAAGATTGGAGTACATATTCATAGCTACAGAAAAGTTAACGCTATTGGGGGTAGGGATCAAAAAAGATAAAATTATTGAGAGTAGGGCGTAAAGTGAAAAATATTTCATGAAGATAGGCGTCGCATCAAATTGAAACATGTAGCTAAATTTGATTTTCTAAAACGGGCTGTGAAGCAAATTCCAAAATGCCCAAATCAATTGATACTGCTATAATTGCGCACAAAGGAGTACTGAAGCAGAAAATTAGAGTGCATATTCATGATTGCATACAAAATTACTCTATTGGGGGGGGAAGAGTGCAAATTGATAAGTATTTCATGAGGTTGGGTGTCACATCAAATTTAAACATGTAGCTAAACTTAATTTCTAAAACTGGCTGTGAGAAAAATTCCAGAGTGTCTTAATCCATTGATACCATTTTCAGAGAGTTTTACACCCCTCACCACTGGATAGGGGTGCCCCTTATGTCATCTCCCCTCCGTGGATGGGGCTGTGCTCTAAAAGAAAGCGCTCACAACAAGAAGACTGCCAACTATTTAAGCTATAATTGTGCACTTCATGTGAGGCATGAAAAACCAAGAGCACACCATGGTCAAATGCACTCTTGTTTTAATAAAGAAAAAAATATAAGAATAGTTTAGAAAAATAAAAGACTCAAGGTTCATTAAGGCTTAGACTTAGAAGGCAATCCAGTACTAATGCTAGTTTCAGATTCACTTTCATATTATGAATACAAAAGATATTGTTCTATACGGTCTTGTTTTGTTTTATGATGAAGTAAAATATCAACAAAAATTTGAATATTATACTCGTTATATTTTCTAACTCAGACCTTTGGTACTTAAAAATAGCTTTAAATAATCCTAGGCTCAAAATCAGAAAAATTTAATAATATTGTGGCTCAGCAAAGAATTTGGTATTCATATATATATATATATATATATATATATATATATATCAAATTACTTACTTAGTAGTTCAGAGTCTGCAGTTATTTCTTTGATAGCTGATGGGATGACTATGACTGAGCTGCCCGCAATTGAATGGCATTTGGAGTAAGTTTCTACCTTGAGGACAATTGAATTCCTCTATACATTTTACCCCCTAGGAAAGAGAAATGCATTGGTATCCCTCTGCATTTAATCCAGCCGCCAGCCAAACAATTTACGAAGGCCGTTTACTTAGGAACCTTTGGAAAAATTGGTTGCAACCTCTAAATTTCTACACGAAGTTTTGTAAAGATATTGTTTATGTCTTAAAGCTCTTCATCTAGCACAAGCAATACAGGTAAGAGTAACAGTTACATTTTATAGTTTTGATGAAGACACAGAATTCATGCCTCATATTTCTACACCGCCATTCAAAAAGTGTTGGTACGCTTCGATAAAAAAAAACGATGGTGTCAACTTTGATTTATGCATTTACAAGCTATTGTGATATGGATACAGACCTCAACTATTGCATACTTAAGGAGGTTAAGAAGTAATTCAAATTTTACTCTTTGCTTTCTAGAACATAAAATTTTGCAATTTAACTGCCGATAACAGCTTACTTATGGACTCGCATCAGAGGCTCTAAAAGCGGCAAAGTCTGGTGACCTTAAAAAACTTTCATCAGCTTGTCTGGTCTACCAACACTAAGTAAATTTTTGTAGTTCTTGATTTCAAGAACTTCTTCGGTTTGGATTACAAGATATAACATCAAAGAGTTGTTTATATTGTCGGTCTACATTAGGCCTAGGCATAAGGTTAGCCTCCAGGCACAAAAGTGTAACCATCACCCAGGTACCGATAAACGCTACAAAAGTAACCCAGGTTCGCCCCAGACTTGCGTTTACACTATCAGTTTCCAAATCTAACCCAGATTCGACCCGAGGCAAACACACCTTCAGAGTTGGGTTAGGTTATCCTTGGGCGAACCTGGGTTAGTTGTGTTCACACATGCAAAAAACTAACCTGGGTTAGTTTAACCCAAGTCGAACCCAGGTTAGTGTGTAGTGTGAACAGGGCTAAAGGGTTGATAGCTGAAATACAAAAGAAACCAGCTATTTGGGACCCAAAAGATGACCTACATTGGGGTACAGGCATTAAATATTGGTGGGAAATTGCCAATTGAATGTAGAAGGTTTGTACAAGGAAAACAAAATTCATCTAGTGAAACTCTCAAATAACATCTCTTTGCCATTGTAGCTCTCCCTCAGGGCTCATAAAAATGTTACGAAAACGTTTTTAATAGTTATACTTCAATTTTTCCCTCTATTAAGCTCATTGCTGGCCAAGGATATCGTTAGCTTTGACAAGTCTCATGCTCTCGTTATAATCTTTAATTTGAAGGCCTTCTTCCTTAATAATTATGTTGTGCAAGAACAAGAACATCTCACAATGTTTTCAACATTCTGAACATTATTTTCCAAGGAATCTCCAAAAATATTTTTATACTCTCAAGTGCCAAATAAACGGCGGGAGGTCCTAATAAACAGGGGGATCGGAAATAATTCCAAAATTCAATAAAATAAATGGGGGGCTGGAGTTTGAGTGACGGCTATAAATGATTATGCAAGGACGGGAAGAACAAAAGCAGGTGGTCATAAAGCATAGAACTAAGATATATACAGCAATACGCTATTTTGTGTTGGAAATTGATCGTGTATAGGTGTATAGTAGTAACACAGAAAGGAAATGAAATGACGAGATTGCAAAAACAGGTAATTCCCAAAAATTGATAAATGGGGGGGGGGGGGT
>OLMO02000262.1:1526627-1553436 GCA_900291935.2 Cassiopea xamachana | reverse complement strand
AAAGATGGAATTCAAATTCAAGTATACAATAGTATTAACGAAAGTGTAAACCACTCTAGCCAGTTTATTTCAGCAAAAGTTAAGAAGAATTTAAGAAAATCTGAGGCTCAATTTCAGAAAAAAGTTAAGAAAATTGAGGCTCAGGCAAAATAATGATTTTCTTATAAAAAAAACGTGTATATTGCTGCAAGGTCTAACGGATTTATAGCAGGTTGACCAAAAAGTCTCGGCTTTTACTTGCCATCAAAAACACTCTGATAAAAGTTTTGCAATTGATTCATTCCAGCTAGAATTCGATGCAATGACGTCAATCAACAAAGTTATTAAAAAGAGAAATTATCCAATCTAAACATCTCATATCTGAGCAGGATATGTCCTTTCTGCTGTGCAAAACNCAGCTTGATGGGGAAAACTCCTACAATTCTTTTAGCACGAACACCTGTAAGTTTTTCTAAGAACTAAAATCTATTTCTACTGACAGCCAAAGCATAAAAGATACTATTTTCAGTACTTGTAAGTGTTTGTAAAAGTAAAATGTCATTCTGTTGATTGAAGGCTGAATAACCTCATGATAATGTATTTTGAAAATGACATAACTGTTTAATTAGATATATCACAACTTGCCAACCTTTGGACTAATGCAAAGTTTTACAGAAATGCTTTTAAGCGCTTTTTAACTCTTTAGAAAAAGGAATTTAATTAAATTTCTTGCTTTTCATTGGAATTGTCGTTGATTACTTTTACGAATCTTGAGGAAAACAGCAAAAATTCGGAAAAAATTGTTCCACACCCGCCAATACTTCAGGTATCAATTTGCCCCCATTTATAAGATAAATACCGACGTCATGTTTACCAGTTTTAAATGCAAAACATGGAAGATTTGATATTTCTGCAACTTTTGTCTTTCATATGATGCAATACGAGCTATTATCAACTTATTGTTTTTTCGCATTTCTTTCAAAACAATTTCCGTTATTCTAATTATCATTTTTTGCTCATTTTTATGAGATTCTATCACCTACAACGATGGTATCTTCATCACTGCCTTCCTGTTTCACTGGCATCTATTAGCGAAATGATGTTAGAACATCGGTCTTCTCGTTTTCGATATCCCATCCCATTTTCATGAGCTACGTGACGTCACTGTGAAAGTGGTTTATTGTTCCTGGCACTTCGATCGCTAGCCCCAAATTAACTACGTGGATTACTCTTGCAACGGGCCTGAATGTGAAATTCATTAAGTGACGAAGAGCTGTCCTTTCTACAATCATAGAATAGAAAAATCTTTGCTGGCATGATTATGTCAATACTGTAAGCACATAAAAGTGGTAGAATTAATAATGACGTAATGGCTTAAAGCTATAGCTGAAAGAAATAAAGAGTTAAACTCACCAATATCTTTTTCTGTGCATGGTTCTAAAAACAAACAACCTCAATGTCAACTCGTAGTATCATCACAGATTTGTAACACTACTGTCCAACACATCTAGATAATCGGCTACACAAGTAGACAAATCATAACTAATCATAATCATTACTTGATATCAGTTTCCAACCAAAATCTTTTATATCTACTATGTGATGAAATTTCTTATTACCTAATGTTTTAATAGTAATAATTATTAATTTTGTCAGCATATTCATTGCATCATAGTGAATAAATTTCTTATATCATTTTGTATTATCAAATGCTTTCGTCTCCGAAGAGACAACATGAACCTGACTGCAATGTGAAGCTTATCGTTGCTATCAGGGTAGGAGGCTAGTTTGAAAATGACAATTTTTCATGAAAATGTGTTTCTTAGCTGAATAGGTTGTCAAATATCTATACTATCATAAGACATGCTCAATAACTGGGACTTGTTCCAAGATAGTCCTTAAAATGGGAAAAACTGAGCCTAGGGTTATCGCAGTTTTACATAAAGCGTATGACATGTTGATGATATTCCGCTGTTTACCAGTCTGTATGTGGCTCTGCACATGGATTGAGAATTCCTTGTCACTTCGACCCAGTGGTCCATGTTTTAGCATGTTCCTTACGTTTTCTACTGTGAAATGGGCATATTTTCCAAGGCGGTATAACAATAGAATGCCTAGTTGCCTAGAGACAAAAAGCATTCTCAATTGTGATTGGTTATTTCATTGCAACCAATATCTTCTAGTTGCCTAACTTTCAAGTCACATACCTTATTGGCCCTTTTTACAACGGTCCTTATAACACCAGACAAGAAACTTGCTCTACCGCCACTTTGGGCCTCATTTAACGGCATTAAACAATGTTTAGATCTTAACTAAATGACCTAAATGACAGTGAATGCGTAGAAAAATTAAGATTAGTCTAAAGTTTCCTAGCTCTTGTCCTATACTACAAAAATTTTCTTAAATTTAAGTCTGTCTAGTACTACATTGTTTATAAGTCAGTGTTTTGCCAAATAGTAATAATAATATATAATTCTATAAGGCTGGATTTTAAATAGTGTGTGGCGAAGCTAATTAAGACAACTAATTAATTAAAACGTGTAGCACTGAGTTAATTAATAAACTAATTAGGACCAACTATTTAAAGAAATGTGTAGTACTGAAATGAAATTGAGGGATTCTCCTGACCCAAATAAGGTGAATTTCATTATCTGGAAGAAATTTGGTAAATATTTGGTACCAAGATAAATGCCTCTGGAAATTTCTAAACAGTATAGTGGCGGTAAAATTTTCAGACGGTAAAATTATTCAAGATAAATATAGCCAAACCTAATTATAGAGAAATGCATTGTTGTGGAGGAGGAAAATAATAGGCTGAACAGCAGTAGGAAGCACACAGCTGAACTGGATTGGTATGGCACAGACTTGGAAGTCCAGTTAAAAGCTTGGGTCAACATTTTGTGCTAAAATAGTCTTTTAAGATAGGTATTCATTTGTGAAATTGTACCCAGAAAAAGTGTTGGCGTGACTCCCTTTTGTAGAATAGAATGTGTAGTTGTTTTCATAAATAATTCTAAAGCTAAGAAGGAAGAGCTGATCCCTCAGCCTGGTATAATCGACTTTTGAAGATTTAGAACGAAGAAGGGTTACAAGTAACACATCTCATCTCGTGCCAGTACACTAAGGAAGAGAGTAGTTAACTCCAGCTATACAGCAATGGCTACATGGAATGCACTCTGGTGGCAAAAGTTGCTTCTCACCAAAAAGGGTTACTATCTACACAATATCTATGCAGTGGACAGCCAAATCCAAGAATTGAACAGCTATAATCTTACTCTGTAACTGAGTTAAAAACTAAAATGTTATTTTCAAACAATTCTATCAAGATTGAACAAGATGAAAGCTTGTCAAGCAACAAACTCAGGATCTCTGCACGCTATATAATTGTGGGATGATGCTCCTAGATTCTAGAGCGGGGTGGACGCCAATTGTGAAATCAATAAAAACTACAGTGTACAGCGTTTCTATATACAACCTTTGACAAATTATTAGGGGGTAATGCCCCTTCCCTCAGCCTCTATATGGTAGAGAAAGAATTGGGTTTTGGGGAGGAGCCCCCAAGACATTCTTTAAATTACGTCTATTACTTTAGCTATAAATGCGACCAACGCCCTTTTAAGCGTGACAATGGTACTAGAAAACAGACAAAGAATCCATGAATTTGTTGCCCTACTACGCGACACAAAGTGGTGCAAATTTGCCGAAAGAGATTGAACATTTGATTGATTTCCAGACAGGACTTTTGGCTGGGGCTGTGACACCCCAACAGGTCCACAAAAGCTGCATGTCTGTTTGAATCATGAGTTGCGAATTATGAAGACAAGACATTACTCTACTCATATTGCTTCCCTTGTTTAGTTACCTACACACTGGCTCTTCAACATTTTTGAAGCCTTATTCCTAAAATGATCTCTCAAATTGTGTTCTTCTCCCAAAATGAGCCCTCGAATGCTTTCAAATAGATTTCATATGAAATCTTCTCCATGACTACTTATCCATCTATTCTACGTCACAAAACTCTTTGAATAGCATCATTCATGCTGTTGAACATGAGACTCAGAGCGCTTTACCTTAGTACCTTCTATATTACCATGAATGCATTTCAAACAAGGGAATGAAATCATTACTAATTATCATCAGTGCTACTATACTGCCTTTCTTCTTCTCTCTGTTTCTCTTTTCTTTCCTTATATTCTGATTCTGCTTCATATTGTTCAGGTTTAGTAGTAAATTATGAAATTGCAATAACTTCAAATAAAATCTTAGAAGAATCTACTTACGTCCTTGTATTTGCATTGTCCCTATGAACCCTGTATTTTTCAATTTCTCCATATCAACTTGTATTTTTCCAACATCATCTCGCACTTTTCCAACATCATCTCGTACTTTTTCTACTTTTTCGTCGACTTTACTAACTCTCTCATTTGCTTTTTCAATGTCTTCTTTCACTTCTGAAGGAAAAATTTCAAGTAGCATTATATTAGATACTAAACGTAGCTTGCTTTTCCAATTCATATACTCATGCTAATTTAATCAGCTACAATGATGGCAGAAACAATTTTTAAGTCAATGATGCTTCCAAAGTGCAGTAAAAATATCATGAAAATAACTACGACATAGCACTGCTACCATCTAACATTAAAAACTCGTCTTATTGGCCTTAGCACACAGTGGGGGCCTGGTAGGGGGCTAGGGGCTTTGGCCTTCCAGCGAAGAGTTTGGAAGGAGTACTGGAAAAGAGAAAGGACGCTAAGCTGGGCAAAAATGTGATGTGCAAATAAAGACGTTTCATTTGACCCTAGAATCAATAGTGCTCGTCAACATTATACTGCTGATAAAACTCGGGGAAAGTCCTCTTTTTCAGCGGCAAATTGGGGTTGGGCACCCCACCAACAATTTTCTATAGCATCACCCTTGCTGTACAATACAACTGTTCACGGGCAATCCAAAATGTATTCACAAATGAAATTTGAAGAGATTAAATTATTTCCAACCGTGGTCTAATGTGTTTTTGCTTACATCATTGTCATGTGAAACTCGTCTACTTACAGAAATGGCCCAACTCCGAATTCTGCTCCTCTACTTCTAATCTTCATGCTAGCCATTAAATATTTACGTTACCCAGATCCTCAGATTGTTAGGGTAAATACTTTGCCTGTCATAGCTGTTTGCATAGCAATTATTCCTCACGTACAAGAACAAAGGGGGGAAATCATTTTCAAACCAAGTCAAGAACACCATGGCAGGTCTGAGCAAGACCATAATTGTTCCAGATACAATTCTTGAGAAATATTGACGTCAAAAATTTGTACGACCAATGACGCAATCTTTAGAATCCAAATCCGCGTCAATCATTAAATTTATCTATTAATATCAATATGTAATGAACTGGACTGGAAAATCTTCCTAGTGGTCGGACGTTAGCTGCCCCCTGTTAAAATATCCTCTACTTCTATCGATCTTATGAAGGTCAGCTCTTTTTCAGCTCAAGGAAATTGAAAGCATTAGTTCCCAGATCGCTGGGGACTCTTAGACCATTCATTTTGCATTCTTAATTAAGAAATTTAGATTAAATTATTTACTTTGTTCTACTTAAATTCTAATACAAAATAAGCTACATATTCTATCTTTTTAGTTGTAAAGTTCTTGAAAACACATTGCTTCTTGAAAAATAGGTAGGAGTGAAGAGCAACAGTTCATAAATATAATACATGAAAGCTTGACTGAATGAGTGAAAGAAATGATAAATGAATGAATAAATGAATGACTGAATGAATGAGCATGATCATTAGAGATTCTTTACCAATCATGACGTCGGCGTCTGAATGCCCATCATTCTCCCCTAGTACAATACTTAACTCCTGATGCTTTCCTTTATATGTCTGAATGGTTTGCTTTTACTCTAGATGGATAAAATCACATCAAAATAGAATGAAAATAACAATAATTGCATTCACCTACCAGTCGAACAATAATTTAATTCTGCTATATCTCCAATGAAGACAGTACCCCAAGAATTCATGTTGATTGTAGGAGTCACACCTTGGGCTACAATCAAGACAGATCATGGCATTAACTGTAAAGAGATAGATGATATCAGTGACGGTAATTCGGCCAGAGGGGGCAAGGGAGACAAAGTGCCCCCTTAGGTGCTATCACATCGGAGAAATCTCTGTAAAGTCTGTTAGCCAAAGACCAAATACATAATCTTATTATAAGGAAGCCATTTTTTTGCCTGACACTGAATATTCTTCAAAAATTTTCTTATAACAAAATGCGAACTCGGCAAATACTTCTAAACTACCTGGAAAATTCAGCTCTGGTGGCCCATTAATTTTTTTGACAAGCCATCAGTGGTCTACGGTAGCCCATAGGGGACAGTGTTTACAAAAAGTGAAGAAATTGCAAACAATAATAAAACACTGTAAACAAAAAGGTTGCACGCGGCAAACAAAAGAAATTGTACGCTGCAACAGGGTGCCCAACAGTGAAATGAAATTTTTTCCAGGGTTTTCCAGGGGATTTTCTGCCAAATTTAAGAGGTCTTCCAGGGTAGTTTGGCTATGCTTTCGAAAACTATGATTATCGCATATAGATCTTCTTCCTATACCCATCTACCCTTCATTCTATGTTTTACTTGAAATTTTGTGTCCGTTGTTGGAAAAAGAGGCTGCTTACAACACGACATATGATATGCTGTTTTTACCCACCAATAACCTCATAGATCCTCCTCCCCTACGCTGCAGGAATAAAAAATGCAACAGCACTGAAAAGCCAAAAATTGATGCGTCGAAATCTGCTTCAAAATACAATTTTTCAGGGGTTGGTTGTAATTTCAGGGTTTTCCAGGGCATTTCTCCAGGAGCATACAAAATCCAGGGTGTTTCAGGGTCTTCCTGGGCTTCCAGGGTTTTTTGGCCACCTTGTGCAAATAAACAGGGTTGCACACTGGAAACAAACATATATTGCACGTTGTAAACAAAAGATGACATGCTGCAAACGAAAAATCAGAATGATGCTAAGAAAGGTCTAAAAGGCTGTGTGCGCATGTCAGCGGTATCTTATTGCAGGCTCAAATATAGTTTACTCTTCCATGTCATGTTTTTAATTTTGTATTTTCATTAAATTCCGCTAACATGTCTACGATACCAAACAGTTCAGAAAGGGAATTGATAGAACGCTAATTCCACAAGGATTCCAATTAAAGGAAATCGTTGATTTTTTGGAAAATACCATACAATGGTTACAGATATTCCAAGTAATAAACAAACTTCTTTAACATGGGACTATAATGAGACAAGCTCGCTCTTCTTCGCCTTTCACTACTTTTTACAATATAAGAAATTAGGCGACTATAGTAGGCCGGGGCAATATGGCTAACGCGTTTGCTTGAACATGGACGTAAAATCTAAGATGAAGAATGATAAGTTCTGATAAAATGTTTCTTGGACTTCTAGTAAGATGTTTATTGGACAGTCAGACGGCTTGTGAGATTTATCGCTCTATGATTGTAACTGTTGTTACATATTGTGGAATGTTAAGTCAGTCAGGAAAGATAACTGCTTTCCATGCGCTAGCATTGAGTATAATTGGAAGGAATTCGATGGAATGTGGTATTGTATAACCTGAAAGAGCAAATATAAAACGAGCAAGCGCCCTGGTGCATAAAATCATGAATGACGATATTTGTGTTGCTTTGCAAGGTCATTTAAAAAGGCATGCTCATAACAAGACTACGAGAAACAACAATAATTCGTTAAGTTTGCCGAAAATCAACACCGAATATGCCCGTCAAGGATTGTTTTACATGGGGGCTAAGCTAAATAACGAACTGACGACAAGTGTCAGAACTGCTGCAAATAGACAGAAGTTTATGGAGAAACTGGATTTCTATTTGAAAACAAAATAACTTAGAGTTAAACATAGGGTTTTTAATATTCAATTCCACTTTACCAATATATACTTTAGTTTTGAAACTGCAAATTAAGACTTTTATTCTTTTATTTTTCTTTACGCAGGACAGGCAGAGGAAACAGTAATACTTTTGTTGAAGTTTCTATCCTGTTCTTTTAGTAAGTAATGTGACCTTCTCTAGCCATTTGGGCTGAAAATACACATTGTTTTCCAGTCATACCATGGATTTTGACACAAAATTCCAGCCATTGAAACTGCTGTCCGACTATTGTCGCAAAGTATTGTGAGACCTTAAAATTTCCAATAAATTGGAAGTTCCTATATAAGTTCAATATCTTCCGGTAAAACATCCCCGTAAACCATCCCAAGAGGGTAAAGATCTACCAACCACCTTGGCGAAACATAGGAAGAACTTCCAATTTTGGGTTGACTTGGTAAAAAAGGCCTTTCCCATGTGATATTGAACAATTTTGTCTTCTTTAATCCTGTTTCTCGATAAGATTATTTTTCATCTAATAATGCCATTAAATGTTATTAGGCCTAAAAGTAAAATTCCATCTTTTCCAGCCAAATTCTGAAAAAGGCTCATTTTCCAGCTTTTCCAGCGATTCCAGCCGGAGTTGACACCTTGTAGTCTAATTATGATATAATATAGCCAACATCTAGAACGATTTCAAGAGCCATGTAGCAGTGAGGAAATTCATCATAGCAATACATTTACAAAACATTGGAAACAACGTTAATGCACTTTGAAAAGCAAGAATAATTGATAAAATTTTGAGGGGGCTGAGCTCCCCAAAATTAAGAAGAATTTTTAAAAGTGGGCTCTGCCCCCCGAGCTCCTTGGGCATCATCCCCTTATAGGAGGGTCTCCAGAACCTTTGTTCCAGCAACGTGCTTCATGCTTCAATGTGCTGTAACCACCTTATGGTAACCACCAATGAAAGCAATCTGGGTCTAAACACCATTATAGAATTTCCGGTCTCACCAACACCCAAAATACGTGAAAGGAAGGCTAGCCCTCCTCAAATAAAAGCGATGAAGATATACGTCGGCAAAGAGTGCTCTTAGTAGGGCTAGCTCTTCTCCATATAAACAGCGATGAAGATATACGTCGGCAAAGAGTGCTCTTAGTAGGGCTAGCTCTTCTCCATATAAACAGCGCCTTAATTGGACTAGCCCTTCCCTTATATTAACAATACCATAAAGAGTAAACTAATATATGCCTGCGATAAGATACTGCTGACATGCACACGCAGCCTTTCAGACTCTTGCTTGTAGTACTTTATTATTGTTTGCAATCATTTCACGTTTTTTAAGCACTGTCCCATCTGGGCCAATGTAGTGGTTGATGTCATAGTAATTTCATAAAAATTATCATGTCCCAAGCTTCAAACATATCCATATATGCACACATGTACATAAATTTTGACTTACGACATTGAATACAAGAAACAGCTGCTGGGCTTCCAGCTACAACCAGGCTCCTTTGTGGTGCATTTCCTGCAGTGTCCTCAATTTTGACTAAAAACAAATCATTAACTTTCCTTTTCGTATGGTGCAATACAAAATATTCACAACAAAAACTTAGCAGATGAAAATGACATTAATCACGTGTCAAATACGAAAATTAAAGTAGCGCTAATCCTTGTTGATTAAAGGGGTCCTCAACCCAAAAAAATTTGTTGGTGTTTTTCATGTTAATTGATAGTCGCTAGATATGAATGGCTGTGGATTTTTCTTCGAATTTCCATGTTGATGCTTACTATAAACTCTCAAAGCTACCACTTTCCAAAAACAACCAATATTACTTCTCAGAGAAAGTACGTTGTGAAGTAGTATGTACATTGTTCTCAGGTCACATGTCACACTGAACACCATTATCGTAACTCGAAACTCTGACTTGTTTTCTTCTAAGTTCTCGACAAATCTATTCCAATTGTTGCTCTGTAGTAGGTTGTAGCAATGTTGTTTACCACATCAAGTAGCATTGTTTGCACATGATGTCGACTGAGAACCCAATTGGTATGATTGTTGATCCCGAAGAATTTGCCATGAGAATGAAAACTGACCGAGAATATTTGTGACTTCAAACGAGTACTATCGAGAACTCAATCAAAAAAAAATTTCAACTCAATTACCTTTATTAAATTGCTCACAACTTTGAAAAGGTAGGAAGCGTGAAAAAACTAATTGTAAATTCGCAACCATAAGGCCTGGTCATGTCTATTTAATCAATAAAAATTTTGGGTTCAGGTACCTTGAAGTTGATGGTTAACTATGATTACGTGCTCAGTTTAAAAACTTCTGTTTAAAAACTTCTAACTTTTTCAAGTTACCCCTAAAACTTCTCGTAAAATTCTGGCAAAGTAAAGATAGTACAGTGTACCTAAATCATTTGGTCAAGCATCATTTCACAATAAAATATGGAAAAAATATGAT
The DNA here is from genome assembly GCA_900291935.2 of Cassiopea xamachana. Lineage (NCBI taxonomy): Eukaryota > Metazoa > Cnidaria > Scyphozoa > Rhizostomeae > Cassiopeidae > Cassiopea > Cassiopea xamachana. The sequence continues at coordinate 1,543,101 of OLMO02000262.1, read as the reverse complement.
TATTACTTTGAAAAAACCACAAGAGTCAAACAAATTCAAACGAAATGAAGAGACTGGGAGTGAAGGTGATTGGTGAAATGAAAATTGAACCAATCAGGTATATCTTACAAAAAAACTACTGCAGGGCTGAGAAGAGTATTAACTGAAGATTATGACATTTACACATGAAAGTGGTATTCACACTTACATAATCAGCACATAATATTAGAAGATGTGAGAAGAATATTTAGACACGAAAAGGCAAGACTGCATTCTACAAGCTCCTCATCAAAAAATAATAACAAGCATACCTAATTCTCTCTCCTTGTGAGCTTCATTAATACAGCTTTCTGATGCTAGAAGCAAATACAATATTAATGAACCAAATATGGAAAATGTAGTAGATAATAGTAACTAGTGAGGTTAATAATAAGACAAATTAAAGGACAATAGGCTCTTAATACAACAATTATAAAAAACATACCTAATTCTCTCTCCTTGTGAGCTTCATCTATACTGCCTTCTGATGCTAGAAACAAATAAAGGTTTAATGAACCAAATATGGAAAATGTAATAGATCCAAATAACTAGTGTGGTTAATAATAAGACATATTAAAGCACGATTGGCTCTTAAAAAACAATTATAAAAAAAATACCTAATTCTCTCTCCTTGTGAGCTTTATCCATACTGCTTTCTGACGCTAGAAACAAATAGAAGTTTATTAAACTAGATATGGAAAACGTAGTAGATCCAGATAATTAGTAACGTTAATAATAAGACACATTAAAGCATGATAGGCTCTTAATAAAACAATTTTACCACAGCACAAACAAGCGGCAATATTCTTTTCACATACTGAAAGCTTTTTCCGTCCGACACTAATCAGAGTATGAAAACGTCGGGTAGTGACCTTAAGGTTAATCGAAATATATATCCAGATTCGGTTACATGTGATAAGATGTGTCTAATTGGCCCCAAGTGTGACCAATTAGGATCTATTAACATTGTTTACTTGAAGAATCTCAATGAGAAAAAAAACTCTTTTTGTCTACACAAGACTGGGTTTTGAGTCTTGATGTAAACAGATTTCAAAACACTTAAATGAAAAAACGATCTTGCTTTCCCAATGATCCCAAAAATTCTCGTATGTATATGTTGTGGCGCATTCTGGATTTGCAATAAGGTGTTGTCTTATGGCCAACTCACAATTAATTTTAGACTTGCTGTTTTTACATAAACGAGGTGGCTGCTCTCTTGCGGAATAACTTTTCTTCTTGAGGTTCGTGGGGACGTGTTGTTTTATTCCTTCTGCTAATCTTTCTGCTAATAGTGCACCCACGTATCGAGCTTCACATTGGCATGAAAATTCATAAACAACACAACCTTTTGGAGTGGTAGGAATGCAATCTTTTTTAGGAGATGGTAGCATAATTCTAGTGTTGTAAACCACACGGGGGCTTCACAACATAGTAACAAGATGTACTGGCTTTACTAATGTGATTTGATCTCAAATAGGATTATATCAATACTTTTGTCAGATATCGGGTTTGGGAGAGCCTTGACCCTATTTTTGGTCATTTAAATTTTTGGCTTCATAAAACACAGAGCTGTGCTACATAAGGACTGCACAAAACTGAATTACCTACATAAGGGTACAATTTGGTGATTGTCACACTCGACTGGGTGTGTGATTGAGAATAAGGAAAGTCACCTCTCTCACACAAAACAGTACAAAACCAGACCATTCCAGCCCACGATACTGGATTCTTTCATGAAATCATGCCACTTTCACATTATATTCTTTGATAGTTTATGACATGATCTCATGATATTTATTCCATTTTATGCTAGTTATTCCTAATTCCATGTGATTGTATACTAATTAATCTGTGCATTTTCCAGTGGATGATATAGAATAAATCATTTGAATGGGCCATCTGGCTTTAAAAATGGGCATGGTACATAGAAAAATTCTTTATGCTACACTCCTTACACTTTGAGGAAGTTCGAGTGTAAAATGTTCAAATGGTGCAACTTCTGATTTGCAGTACAGAATATTTTACTGTAATTGTGATATATTGAGGAAACTCAATACTAACAATTATCAGAGGCCAATGAAAGATTTAAAGCTGAATATAAATGGAGTTTTTTGCACTCAATTCATACCACAGTATATATCATTGTGGGTTACTCTTTCTTGCTATGTTTCAGTACAAAAAGATGTCCAAGAGCTCAGAGTCCCTTATCACTTATCAAGCAAAGTGGAACTTTACAGTAACACTACAATGGAGTTGTTTGAGTCCTGCTATGGTGTGATGCCACCTTTGCAGTTCAAAGAATATGTTCTTTCTCAAAGGGTCAAGAGATTAACGCTTAAGACCTTGGCTGAAAAGTCACTTATCATAGCTAATAAATTCCTTGATGAACATAGTAAACATGGAAATACTATGAATTGGTCAAAATTGTCAAAGGGACTCAAAGACTGCAATCCTTATAATGTGAAAAGAGCAGAAAACATCAAAGAATAGATTGAGTGGTGGCTGAATGACTTAATTCCAGAAAAGGAAGAAATTGAGCAATCACACTCAAAATCTTTGATAACACATCAAACATCAGAATTTGGAATGCTAAGAAGTTGACATTTCATGAAAAATTGAATAAAGAATTAGATGGCATCATTTAGACTATGAATGCATCCCACACAAGAGTGTCTGAAAATTGCCAGCACCTGTAAAGGAAATGTCCTCATTATCTGGCAACAGCAGCTCAGGTAAAGAGTCAGAAAAAATGAAAAGTAGAGAATACATATAAAGTAAAGGTGGGAAGGGAGAAAAGGTTAAAGATAAAATGTGCAGAACTATGCAAAGTTCTTTCTCCAGCAACAAGTTTCAATCAAATGGAGAAAAAGGCCAGAAGGATCACTGCTCAAGAGATACTGATTGCTAATGTACAAAATTTAAAAACATGATCACATTATAAGGCACTAGATTCTATGATGGAAACAGGAATTTTTGCAAGTCATGGAGAGAAAGGAGTCAATAAGATTTTGGAGAAAATGTATGAAGAAATTTGTGCTAAACAGAATCAGAAAAGGCAATAAATATGCAGAGAAGCTGTGATGCAGAAAATAATTTTTGTTGCATTTGGAAGTCTTCATTGTTTACCATCTCTAGAGACTACATCATCTTCATACTCCAGTTCAAACAATGAATGACACTAGCAGACTTATAGTAACTTTCACTCTTATTAATTTCTATAATTCATGCGCATTTACTATTTGCATTTGAGACATGGGGGATTGTGTATGTAATGTAGTTCACCTAGACTAAAAACCTATAGCTGCTTGAATTCTATCCACTTGTCAGGAGATAGACACTAGAGGTTGCGCAAATTTTAAAATCTTTGGATGGTAGGAAATCCACCAGTGAAGACAGAATACTTGCTACACTATCTCTAGCTGCCAATGAGCTTACAAACATTTTAATATTGGCAATTACCTTAACCAAATGGAATTTGTGATTTCCAAATAAGGCAAAAAAGCAGCAGTTTGCCCATGAGATGAGAGGGAGCAAAATCACACAGTAGAAAGGAATTTTCACCCTGTTAGTGTTTTCAATGCCTTTTAAAAGATATGAGACAGTCTTTAAAAAGCAACTGCTTTGACATTTAGACAGCATGCTTTCTGTTTTTATGCAGTCTCTAGACAAGTACAAGGGATGCAACATGCTTTGATATGTTTAATAGAAGATTAGAGGTCTCACCTCAACAATGACTATCTGATAGGTGCAATTTTAATGGACCTTTCAAAGGCTTTTGACTGTTTGCTTGTTGCACAAGTGCATGCCTATGGGTTTGATGAAGATGCTCTAGTTCTTACCTCTTCCCACCTCAAAAAGGAAATACAATACTTTCAGATAATTAATACATTTAGTTTTTTTCAAGAGGTTATATCTGATGCACCTCAGGGTCCTCTACTGGAACCAAGGCAAGTCAGATGTCCATATTTTTGATGTAAAAACTCTGGAAGATTTTGAGGGGCTCAGCCCCCTTCTAATGCCACTTTATCAACTATTTTAAAGTTTTTTACATTACTCCAGATTTGCAAACATATTTCACTATTTGTTCACAATATAAGGCCTATACCAACAAGGGTGTCACACCTTTACAGGCAGAAATTCTGGTGCCAAATCAACCAAATTTCAAATTTCTGTTGGTAAGTTTGTGCCAAATTATTGCCTCACTCTCTGAAGACACTCCACAGTGGGCTGAGAAACCAATAACAGAGAAATTTTAACATAGCCATCAGAAAAGTATATCTATGGTGGTGGTTGACAACTTGGTTAAAAAGTCTGCTCATGCCCTACATGAAAAACACACTTACTAATCTTTATCATATGTAATCAGTCTACAATTGACAAAAATGGTTTTTATGGGTGAAAAGGCTCTTCAGTGCCACAATAAATGTGATGTTTTTCTGATGATAGATGCTTCCAATTCAAGTCTTTGATGATATCAAATATTTGTTTGTCTGGGTTTCATTGCAAATTGCTTTGGAAAATCATTTTTGTGGAAATACTATCTTCTTTCGGCCATTATTGTTGACTACATTCACCACAAATACTCCTTTTTTGAGAGTTGTGCTAAGTCAACAACAATCAGTACATTGGCTTCACTTTTATTTTTTTCCTGTAAACATTAAAAAAATACCAAGAATGGAAGATTCTCAATAGGTAATTTCCTTTTCCTCATAAACTAACCTATCTAAAAAATGACATCTTTGAAATTCTCTCCTTGGCAATGTTTTGTAATGTATTGTTTTCACAGAAAAGTTGAATAAACATGCCACTTTTCTGGTGGTTTTCTTACAATAATTTGAAGATTGAGCAAAATTATTACAAAATGAGCTTTGAAAGTTAGAAAAAATAGTTTTCTACTCTTTTCCAAAGCAAACTTATATGATTTGAAGGCACTTAGAAATTATTAAAGCTAATTAACCACTAAGGTTAAGATGCCCATGCTTTGGAGAACTCTACTCTGATAGCACAAGTCAGAATTCTGCAGTTTGTAAAAAGTTTATATTTCAAATATTCATATGGAAGAATTGTGACTTTCAGATGTTATGATCAATAGCACTGAAAAGAGTCATCAGCAGGCACAACAATTTTCTAAAAACTTTTGTGTCATGTCGGTAAATGGCTCTTTGTTGACACCATAACTAATTTTATTGTGCAGTTTTGAAACTTTTGGCATTGCTGGAAACTATACAGTTTGATGCAGGGAATATTTATGAAATCAATAAAAATTAGTTCTATTCCATTCTTCCCAAATTCGTGCTTGGAAGTTAAAACATTTTACTTGTTTCTTGCTGATCTAATTAATCTACAGTAAAAATCACTAACTGAATTCCTTTGATAAGACAACTACTTCACTGAATTCCTTTTTCGTCTCACGTAAGTAAACGGTATGTTCAGTACAATGTCAAGGAATGAATTAGAGCTATTTTACAAGATTCTAAATGGCGCAACCTGTAAAGGGCATGGTTTCTAAAATTCTGCTTTGAGCACCCCCTGTGGAACATTTAGCGTTGCACCCCTGACTCTGATCCATCCCTTCCCAAATCAAAGTTCTCCCGCTTGCGCCTACCACAGGAGTCCAACAGACCTTACCAGAATCAACATTGGCCAACAGAAGTGTAAGGAATTCATTTATTAAACATTTACATCAGGACAACGCTATCCGGTACGAGACGCTCCTCAAATGAAAGGGAAGTCATTTCACTTTGTAGGTGATATGGAAGGCACTCCATATTGCTACGGCTATCCAATATAATGTAAAAGATCGCCCTATCCGACAGAGATCATTCCATGACGCGACGATAGCAACCAGTAGAGTTGGTCTCGAGCTGAATATAATGGCAAGAATGACAGGCCTACTCTGGCATTTCGATTCAAAATACGATACTAATAATATAAATCAGATAAATACCTTAATCATCTCCAATGAGAAACCAATTAAATACCTAGCCAAACTTGTTTGTGCTGTGCACACCCTGATTTGTGCATAAAGATGAGATCTTATCCTCTAGAAACAAGGAGCTTCCAGGATTCAACTTCCTCCTTCTATTATCGGCTCTGGAAGGAACCATAGAGATAATAATAAAGCCTAGAGGGCTAACTCCCTGTGGTTCATTGACAGCAATTGACGTCGCGCATGCGACCTGCCGCCACATTGATCGTACGGCAAAAGCGAACAGGAAGGCACAGAAAGCACACAGAAAATTAGTGAAAATGCGGCGGATATGAACAATGTGATACTCATTAAATATACCATATGAAAGCCCTCCTTCTATACGTTCTAAATATGCAAGAAATTTCCAGGTTTTCCTTAGGGGAGGGGAAGTTCCAACTAAAATACAACTCACCAATGAATACTTCATGTTCTTTGTGTCATAAAGGACTTGTTTTCTTACAGCCATACCATCCATCATTAAGGCACAGTCAGACATTTCAGGCCTTTCTTGTAGCTGCTCTGAAAGGTTTTGCAATGCATCTGCATGGAATCCAGGCTCACAATTTACAGATGATATCCAGTTTCTTATTGATGCTGGATGAGGAAGTGAAAATATCTTGCAAATATAAGAGTAAGCTTTTGGCGAGTAAAAATGAACTGTCAAAGCAAATTTTTTACTTCTTCAGAGTAAAAGCATCTCAAGAGTAAGACCAGAAAACTGGTCTTTTAGTAGCTCAGCAGGTGCTTGTTTTAGTAATTGGTTGCTTTTCAGGTTATCAATAATATCCTTCAGAGAAGAGATATTTTTAGTTTGTCTGCTAATTTCCTGCTGTAGCACTTTGATTTTTCTTGTCAATTTTAACTTTGTAGGTGTTAACTCAGATTTCTTTTTTTCTCTTGCTTATGTTTGTAGTTTGTTTGGGTTACATGAGAAAAATTTTGTGTAAGCATTTTATCATCTAATGGATTATTTTGATCTGTTGAACTACTTATTCACTTAAGCTCTCTTCTTGGAATTTTTGGGGTGCCTGCAAGTGTTTAGGGAAGTCAAAAATTGAAGGTACAGCATTTCTCTTAAGCCTTGGGTTTGGAAGTCCAGGAGGAGTGACATAATCAGCTTTCTAAGTCTTGTTTAGGAAATATTTGGAAGAGGTATACATGAAATTAGACGTCAAAATTTTACTAATCACCAAATGGTGTCTTGAGTGATATGGTCAGAGCACTCTCAGGGGAATGCCCAATAATGTATAATGCATTCAATCTAGCTATGAACTGGAAATACCATTATCTACAAGACACATTTGCTTCACCAAATTCATTGGCATGTTTTGTGGTTCATCGAGCAATGACGAAATACTATATTTGGAATAACTAGTTTAAAACAAGACTACTGCAATTCAAGAGGGAGAGGAGCTTTTGTTTTCTTAGCTATGTACCACTAGTTTTGATCCCAACCTACCGATGAAAGAGATCGTGAACTCGGAACGATTTGCTGTTCCACTACTGGTAGGGCCATCCTTGCGAAGTTTCTGCCTTTCATGACAATTATAAGCACAACAAGAGATAACCATTCTATACCATAATAATTTTGAGACAAAATAAAAATAATTCCAATTTAAGCATTTCCTAGGACGACAATTAGAAATATCTATCGCGGATCTGTCCAGAATGTGAGCACACTGTATAGTACTTTTTGCCGTACGAACAATATGGCGGCAATGCGCATGTTGACTTCAGCCTCGCTTGGGCAGTTAGCCCTCTTACTTACTTACTTACTCTGCTCCAGTACCGTCAGGTACATAGGGCAGAGAGGAGAGCTCGCCATCCTTGTCTGTCCTGGGCTTTCTCTTAGAGTCTGACATCCATGATGTTCCCACTTCTCATGTCGTCTCTGATGGTTCTTTTTAGGGTGTTTTTGCAATGCAGAAGAGTATCGGTGAAAGAATGCATCCCTGTCTCACCCCAGTTTTTACTTTAAATGGTGCAGTTGGTTCCCCATCTACCAGAACTGTACATTGAGAGTCCTTATATAAATTTTCTATGAGATGAATGATCTTATCAGGTATGCCATACATTCTTAGAATGTTCCATAGGGCCTCTCTGTCCACACTATCAAATGCTTTTTGAAAGTCCACAAAGTTGAGAATAAGTGGTGTCTGCCATTCATTGCATTGTTCCAAGATGTTTTTCAGTGCAAAAATTTGGTCAGTGCATGAGCGCCCCGGTCTAAAGCCGGCTTGTTCCTCCCTAAGTCTTCTATCGATTGCAGTGCGAATTCTTTGTAAGATGATAGAACAGAATACTTTTCCGGGTACCGAAAATAACGTTGTTCCCCGCCAGTTGTTGCAGTTAGTCAAATCGCCTTTCTTTGGGATTTTCACAATAGTGCCATTGTTCCAGTCTTTCGAGATTTTTTCATGGGTCCATATTTCGTTATAAAGCTGCAGCCATTGTTCAAGATTGTCTAGTGATGTTGCCTTCAGTAGCTCTGCCGAGATTTTATCTTCACCTGCAGCTTTATTATTTTTTAACCTCACAGTTGCGCTCCGTCCTTTTTCTATATTATTTGGGTCCATTCTTATTGGTAGCGGGTCCATTGCTTCAAACTGCGTAAAATCCAAAGCTTCCTTTGGTGGTGGTCTATTCAGGATTTCACTGAAGTGTTCTGCCCATCTCATTTTCCGTTCATTGGAATCCGATATTACTTGTCCATTTTTGTCTTTTACTGGCTGCTCACCACGTCTGCCATAATCCCCAGCCAGCTTGTTAGTGATTTTATATAAAGTTCTCATATCTCCCATTTGGGATGCTTCCTCGGCTGATAGTGCCAGTTTGTCAACGAAGGCTCTTTTGTCCCTTCTCGCCTTTCTTTTTACATTTTTATCTCTTTCTCTGTATTCATCTTCAAGTTTTTGTTTTTTGTTAACATTATTCTCTTGCAATAGTTTCTTTTTGCATTCCTTCCTTTGCTCAATTTCACTCCAGGTGCCCTCAGTAATCCACTCTTCTGTTGGTTTGTGAGAGTAACCCAGTACATCAACTGATACTGTATTGTATATTGCTTTTATGTGTTCCCATGCTTCCTCAGGATCTTCAAAAATGTTGTTCAGTCCTGCAAATCTGTTCCTTAGTTCTATATTAAACTGAGCTTTTGTCTCTTCCATTTTAAGCTTTGAAACATCAGGTTTTCTAGGTTTTAGTTGTATCTTTTGCCTCTTCAGTTTCAATTTGATGGTGGCGATACAAAGATAGTGATCACGAGTTATATCCGCTCCTCTGTGAACCTTAACATCTTGCAGAGAAGATCGGAACTTCTCCTTAATGCAAATGTGATCTATTTGATTTCTTGTTAATTTGTCGGGTGACAGCCATGTAACCTTATGTATGGTTTTATGTGGGAAAAGAGAGCCACCAATCACCAATCCATTCTCTGCACAAAACTCTAACAGCCTCTCTCCATTGTTGTTTATGGTTCCAATTGATTGTTTACCCATTATATCCTCTACATCAGTATTGTCATCTCCAATCTTTGCATTCACATCCCCCATTACCATTGTTATGTCATGACTTGGGATCTTGTTCATTGTCTCATACAAACATCATAGAAATGCTACTGAAATTCTACTTGTGTTATGTTTTTGACATTCGAGGAGAATCTACTATACTACATCACTAAATCTCTATAACTCGTGCGTGAATTGATATGAAAAGAAATTGTTCATAGTAATTGAATAGTCAGCCACTACAGTTATCAGTTAAATCTTTATAGCTGATGTAAGAAATGCAATGCAATTGCCATTATTACCCAAAGAACACTTGATGCGATGCTCAATAGCAATAATCCTTTTTAGGTATTTTAGGAGGGGAAATTTCTACCGCGACCAAGTTCAAGTAAATCAATTATTTATTTGTCAACATTGACCAGAAATAAAATATGGTTGTTTAATGCTTAAGAATGGACTTGCTCCACAGCTATTCTTTCATTTTAGCCTTCACTCAACTGAGACTTTATCCATTTTTAGAAGTAACAATACCATTATATAGGGAATTCTATTGCAGCAGCAATTAAAAACTTATAAAAGTATTTACTGATGCACATGCAAGCTTGTAGCAAATTTTGAATTGGTGTGTGCCTCTGTTGGCATAAATTATTGCCGTTTCCTTGCAGACATCGTCATTCGTTTTACGCTTATACTTGACATGAATGCACATTTAAAGCCGAATCTTTTTGTAGGTTCTTGCTATAGATTTTGTCTGTCGAGCACGTTGAATTAGCTAACTTGACTTGACTCTTCTTTTCCTATATTTTTACCATCTCAAGAGATGTTCAAAGACATTTGTATACTAAGTCTTTCAATCTTATCTACACTTTTATCAATGTTATCTTTTGGGATTTGAATGGTGTTGTGATACATTGTGATATTTGAAACCAGCAAGTTTTATTTTTTTTGTAATTTTATGGACGCCGTGAAAGTACTGGAAAACCGTTTTCTAATGAGACTTTAATTTTAGCACAGACAACATGTTTTAATACTGTGATCAACCATTAACAGAAATTCTTAAAACAGAAATATCAGTCTTTGTTAAAGAAGGAAACATATTAATTTTCCAAGTTTTATTTCAGGTCTTTCTTCGCCGAATTGTAGGGGAAGAGTTCAAGTATCTATTCATTTCAAAAGAACAGACTTTTTCTTATTTACTTCTATATAATGAGATATTTTTCAGTTCTTTTACCAATTTACAAACGAACCGTGAATGGTAGTAAAATTCTTCTTGTGCTATACGTTCTTGGATGCTGATAAGTGGGAATTAAGACCATCTTTTCTTAGTAGGCTTGCAGTAAATGCAATTTTTAAAGTCATTTGCTTTTAACTTTCAACTTACGTTTTTAGGGACTTAAAAGAAATGAGCAAAATTCAATGTTGGAAATATTTACAAGTCGTATTCCTGCTGGCAGTGGAAGTGCCAACACAGGGGACTCAAATACTGGAACATCTGAACAAGAATCTAGCAGAATCAAAACATTTGAAAAACTAATCAAAAAACAAATTCTGTAAATATATTACTTTATTCAACCATATGAAAGGCAAATTCATTATTTCCGACCTCATGGTACCTCAATTTTATGTAAAAGATGGTTTTCTTGGAATGAATGAAGATAGGAAATTATGATGAATATATAGAAGAACAATATTACTTCTCAGGTATCTGTTCCCTTCCTATTTCCCTCTCAATGTACACACATTCAAACTATCTATTTTTTGCTTCTTTTTGAATTAATTCGATCATTAGTCTTTCCTTTTTGGCAAAGTATTTTGTTTCACCTATCTCAGGATCTTGTATGATTGTAGATACATTTACTTTCATCTTCTTTAAGGATCTTGACTTGCAAGAAATTTACTACCGATATTCATATCGTACAAACTTTCGGGGACTTTTGGATATGAGTTAGGTATTCATGTTCACGAAATGTATGGAGCTATTCACTGGAAATAGTGAAAGAGATCGTATTTTATATTTACTAGATATGATTTTGGAAAATTGTATGAAATTGGACAATATTTGGTTGCTTATAAATAAGATAAAGTTTGAGACTATAGAGCATGAGTTTCACTGAATTAGTAAACACCCATTCAAGTTTGAGCGTCTATTGTTTCACTTTCCAAACTGAGAGAACGATGGTAACAATGAAATGTTTCTCATGTCTATGACATCATTTGCACTTCTGTGACTTCTTAAATCCTCTTATGACTTCTCTTATTCTTTAGATATTTCTCTAATAGGATAGTCCGGGTAAATATGGGTCACTTCTGTTCTTATAAGTTTTTTTCAATCGTATTTGAATTTCGGTATCTTAATGTTTTGCATGTCTATGATGTCATTTTCTCTCCTGTGAGTTCTTTATTTACTCTTATGTCTTTTCTTATTCTTTAGATATTTCTCTTTAGATACATTCCGGGATAATATTGGTCACCGGGGTAATATAGGTAACTTCTGTTTTTATTAGTTACTCACAACTATGCGCCCCATTTGTGTTCATAGATGTCATTTTAGATCACGTCAGCAATTCTTTTAGCAGGTAGTCATAGTTGATTCTTTTCTGTTGTCAAAAATAACGAACTTGGAGGAAAAACACGCCGAGGAGCAGATCATAATTAATTAATGCCATAATGTGAACTTCATGTCAAACTATGACGAAATATGATTTGAAACACGCCAAGTGTTGGAAATTGAAGAAGAATTCAGTTATTTCCTGAAGATAGCAAATATTTCTACTTAAAATCAAAGCAAGTCATATTTTTTCATTCTCTAAGCTACTGTGGTAATATGGGTAACCCAGTTCTGGCTGTAATTTCTAGCATTGTGGGAATATAAAATTTGTTTAAAACGATATCTTGTTTGAATTTTTTAGCTGGTTTCGAGTACTATGTAATTGTAAGGCCTTGAAAACTATTGGTCATGAACCTAATCTTTGCACTGGAACTTGATAGCATGAATTTTTAATATATTTGTATTATTTTTAAAGTGCCGCTCATGTTCACAAAGCATAATTTTATTGCATATAATGAAACTGCTATCAAGTATCCTCTTCACGTGGTAGAGACTGAAGGCAGTGATATACTAACTATTTACCTATCTTCTTATGCAATAGAAGTTCATGAGCTGTTTTAATTCTGGTAGAAAAGCTTTTATTCTTCGTTGAAAGAGGTAACTCAAGAGAAAGAGGTAACCCGGTGGAGTGGACTGTTTATGAAAATGGCGGCGCGGCACAGGTCTTGAAGAATCTTCCTAGGGAAGACAGTCCACTCCACCGAGTAAATATCTTCCAAATAAGCTGTCAAGATGTCAAATGCTATGATGTGATGAATGGTTGAGAGAATTATTACCCCTGCGTTAAGATATTAAAAGTTCGATTTCAAAAATCTCAAAAAATGACCGATATTACCCCGCACTACCCAATTTTAGATGTTTCTTTTTTCCTTAGATGTTTCTCTTATTCCTTAGCTATTTCTCTTTTCCACTAGATGTTTCTCTTATACTTTAGATACTTTCTTGTTCTCTAGATATTTCTCATTTTCTTTAGATATATCCCTTTTTCTACTACTACATCTCTCAATCCTTGGTACACATATTCNCCATTCCTTTTGATCTAGGTCTCCTTTATTTTCAATTTTTCAGTTCCTTTTCATGTTTCCAGTTTATTCCACGCCCTTTTATGTCAAATATGTTAAGAACTGTTGCATTCCTTCTCCAATATTAACAACAACATAGGTAGGAGTAAAATGGGATGAGGTACGATTTGTATTTTAAGAACCATCACCCTTGCTAACAGTAAATGCTACAGAAAGAGGGTCCCTACATTTCTACCTTCTTTTTCATGTGCATCTCTATCAATAAACACTACACATTGCAAAGAAAATGATTAGATTTCTTGTATACATTATTTACTAGACTGAATTATTTCGATCTCAAATGGCGATCAGTAGTCATAGGTTATAAAGCAGTCAGCCAATATAATGATGTACTATCAGTTGTCAATGCAAGAGACGTTGAGTGCCATGGCATCTATACATTTAGGGCCTTTTTACATGAGCTCGCTATCCTAGGCAGTACATTTAGTGAGACCTTGCCTAACCTATAATCCCATACAAAATGTGTTTTCTCTTCATATGACAAAGCGAGCCAGCCCGCTATGTGGGATCTCGCTGGAGCACGGCTGATATCCCTGTAAGCGGGCTAGAAAAGTGTTGAAAGCTACTCCAGAGGTGTTAGGTGACATACGAATAATGCTCAAGCTCTCACGTAACAGTCAATCCTAGTAGGCGGGCTCATATGAACAGAACATTAAATTTGTCCCGATAAGTGAGCTGGCCCGCTAAGCAGGCTCATATGAGCTTAGGCTTGGTGCAAATACATTATTTGTGTTCTGGTTGAATTTCACCATTACCAAACAAATACACCAAAATGTACATTCATTAATCATCTTAAACTAATTTGACTACTAAAAACTTTGCAAAACATAAAAGTTTGTGAATTGGATCATAAATACCCAGTTGCTACCTTCCATAAAAATGGCCTTCAACCCAAATTTACTCATCACAGTCTGACTTTGTTAATAGTGCTGTTAATATAGAATTCTTCTGCAAGTTCCTTCTATCTAATGAAGATGTATCCTTTGCCAGCCACTCTATTTCGTGTAGAACCTGTCCTTATTCCCGATGAAGAAAGATGAGATCCTCCTATTCCAACACCAATGGCACTATCAGGAGAGTTGCAGTCATTTTGCTCGTTGCCTATAATGCCAATCCTGACTTTTACTTCTGTTCTTGCATTAACGACGCTGTTGAATCCCTCTTTATTGCAATGGTTTTGCAATCCACCACCTGGAACCAGATTCAGCCACCTTGTTCTTAGCTGTGATGACCCTTTGGAAGTATAGAATGATATTGTAAAAACTGATGAAACTTCCAGTATACTATAATTGCAGCATTACGGGGGCGCCGAAACCGGGGGCGGCCGGGGGCATTTCCCCAATTTTTTGCACAATGTTGCAATTTTCAAATTTTTACACCCGTTTCCCAGAGGGTACCATAACAGACCATTTTGAATTTATTCCAAAAGCATTGAAAGCGATGATGCACACAGCACTAGGAAACAGAATATCGAGATTGTCCTCGATATTAGTGACCAGGCCTTTCTACTTTGATTGTCGTTTCGAACAGTGATGACGCCATCCCTGGTTTCGAAGCCCCTGCATTAGCGCTAGTATTAACAAAATTAGTGTTTTGTTGACACTCATTAAAATTAATAGTCAGTCAGATTCAACCACCTTGTTCTTTGTTGTATTGACGCTTTGGAATTATAAAATAATATAGTAGAGACAAATGATATATGAGACTCTCTTTTCCTAATATGATAATTGAAATATGGACGTTTGCTTTAGAGAAATTGATTACGTAATGCAATTCATTATTCTTCATAGTTAGCCTCGTGTTAGAGATACAAAATAATTTACTAGAAAGAGGCAAAGCGCTATGATATTTGCCACTGTGAGCATTAGAAGTATATGCCATTCCAGTGCATTACTACTTTAATTGATACAAACGACCTCTGCTCTGCTTCGAACCCAGTGTATCTATCCAAAGGCGAGACTACAATATTTTCATTGAGGGGGTGTCAGGGCTGTTTGCCATGCAGAAGTGGATTTTGCCCTACAAAAGATTTATCCATGATATGGTAGCAGATGTTGAAGGAACGCCGTTGCAGCAGTAATAAATATGAGATACAACGTCATGTGTACCAACGATGATAACCCCCATTTGATTAATAGCAAGATGTCCTTGTTCCATGTAGAATGTCATGTCAGAGGAGTAGTTACTGAATTGGTTGTACATTATGGTAACACAGATAATAAGCCTGTGGGTTGACCCAACATGATGTTGGGTGACCCAACATGGTGTTCAAACGATCCAACATGGTGTTCAAACGATCCAACATGGTGTTTAAACGATCTAACATGGTGTTCAAGCGATCCAACATTTCACCCAACATCAATGTTGGGTAAATATTGGGTGAAGTGTTTGATCGTTTAACAGAGCTTTAGAATTTAACTCGTACTGACACATTTTGTTTGTTGTAGGAAAAACAGCCTGCTACATTCACCGTCTGCGTATGCTTTCACAGCAATTTGATTCGCTAAATTAAGAAACTTCTGAGCAACTTCTAGAACTAAAATGCTGCAAAAAGTAAACAATTTTTAGTACTAAGCTGTGAGCTGTGTTTCTTACAAAAAATGTGTAAATTCAACCCAGCAGAGTTTGGATCAAATAGAACCGATAAATTTCTTCCGAATTACAGACATTCCGGATTGCATTAGCATTTTTGCCGTAATATTTTGGCATGATGAGTGAGCATTGCTTTTACGTGCTCTTAACATGAAGTAATTGAATAAAAAGTGACTGTTGGGGTAGGTTCAACAGCGAACAAC
Organism: Cassiopea xamachana; assembly: GCA_900291935.2. NCBI lineage: Eukaryota > Metazoa > Cnidaria > Scyphozoa > Rhizostomeae > Cassiopeidae > Cassiopea > Cassiopea xamachana. The sequence continues at coordinate 1,527,124 of OLMO02000262.1, read as the reverse complement.
ATACATGTGTGTATTGAAATGTATGTAAGACCGTTGATCTGGATTACATGGAATAAACTGTATGTACTTGTATTACATGGGCCCAGATATATGTTCCGGTTTATCTATGGATCTAGATACAGAGATCAGGAAAATAAGGAATATTTTAGTACATTTTAATTAGGAATTAATTGGACTTAGTAATTCTATCTGGAATACATCTGGATTCCAAATAAAACTGAACCGAATTATGCGAGGTTAACTTTAATAAGTGTGAAGATAGTTTTACCGTGATATGCTCCTGTCTTGATGTAGTCAAGAAGTGAAGTGGATTTGTGGGTAAGCTCAATATAATTCATTGTTCCTCCAACTTTCATGCCGATGCAGACTTTGACAATTGGCAGCTTATTATAACCTTGAAACTTGGCTTCTTGACCATGAAGACCTTCTCTCAATGCAAAAACATCATTGTATACGGTGTTTGATGTCCAGTGTGATGAATCATAGCCAAATGTACT
>OLMO02000262.1:1477362-1494367 GCA_900291935.2 Cassiopea xamachana | reverse complement strand
ATTAGCGGAACGTTGTTGAGTTTAGCTCGCTTTTGGTTGATTAAAGCCTTTAAAGGCCTTACTGTTTTGAAATTGATATTATGACAGTCCTTAAAGTATCTCTAGGTGCCACACTCATCCTGTCAGTAGAATGTCAATCCACACTTCTCCCCAGCCGGTATCCATTCGCGATGGCCCTGACTAGACAATTTGAATATTTCGAGCGAGCAAGACTCATAGGAGCCATGGATGTCAAGGTAGTGAGCCAACATTTTCATCTCCTATCAACAATTAGAACAGAAGCTCATTCTTTTTGTATACTATGTGGTAAGGGAATTTAAGTCACCCTTGACTGATAGCAGCTTTAAACGAACTTTACACTATACTGCTCTATAGCATTAACTTGACTACCTGCTGACCGTTAATAGGCCATGCACTGTTTGAGTACAGAACGTTTTGTGACATATGTGTTGTCAAAATTCAGTTTGTATCTATTACAGAAATGTTCGCTTAACCTAGTATATACCATAAAATCTCTATCAAGCCCCCTTTTTCTAGTAAAATTTGTAAATAAGCCCCCATAACACATATGCTTCCCCTTTCTCAAGAAAAGCAAGTTCTTGAATGGGTTCGTGATGCATGGAGAGTATTACCACCAAATGATATCAAGTGTGCGATGTATGGCCCTTTTGAAGAATTCTTCCTCTTAAAAACCTTGAATAACAGTAGTGGTTGTGGAGGAGCTAGGGTGTGAACTAGAGAGACTAGGGAGGAGTGTTAAAAAGAGAGAAACTGGTATTATCGTTGGAATTTAGAGTTAATGTACTTGAAGTGTGTAGGTTTATCAATTTTTACTTTGTTTACCCTGTACCGTAAAGCTATGCTGGGTTCATTACATGATTAGTCGGGGAGCAAGAGGATACATTGTGTCCCCAGCTGTCATCACGTCGGTAAATTAAAAGATAAGCACCTTTTCCTTATAAAAAATTGGTACCCGGTAAATACTCAACTGCAGCTAAAATACTCGGCGAATGTGGCATTGCCGGCCCCCCCCCGATCTTTCTCGAAAAACCGCCACTTTGGAGAGTACTGACCGTTTCGAAGGAATCCGAGTTGAATGAGTTGCTTAGAAGATGTTCCAAAAGTATCAAATGAACCTGATGATTCTTTCGGATGACGATGAAGACACTATTGCCGATTAATGTTAATCAACTTCAAATGTTGCTAGCAAAAAAATCCATAGGAAGTAATGCAGAGAGATTGGTTCCTTTAGTTAGTAATAAATCCCCTGTCTCTAACAAACCATCCTCCCTATTAGTTCCCCTCTAAGATCGCAAAAATTTAATGCGCGCAACTGGGGCTTATTAGAGCTTTTGCAGTAATTACTTATCACAACTAACTTTGTTAATACAACTGTCAATGTGGAATCCTTCTCCAGGTCCTTTCTATCTAATAAAGATGTATCCTTTGCCAGCCACTTTGTTTTTTGTAGAACCCGTCCTTATTCCCAATGAAGAAATATAAGATCCTCCTCCTATGCCAATCCCAATTATAGTGTCAGGAGAGTCGCAATCATTTTGCTCGTTGCCTAAAATACCAATTCTGACTTTTGCTGTTGTCAATGAACTGATGACACTGTTTAATCCTTCCTTATTGCAGTTGTTTTGCAATCCACCGCCTGGAACCAGATTCAGCCACCTTGCTCTTTGTTGTGATGACGCTTTGGAAGTATAGAGTGATATTGTAAAAACTGATGAAACTTCCAGTAGTAGGCTTTAATTAGCTGACATACTAGCTACGCATCTATTTATCTACGCCTACTGTAAATAATTGAATTATTATTATTACTATATTATTATTATTATTATTATTGTAGCATTACAGGGACACCGCAACTGGGGTTGCCGGGGGCATGCCCCCACTTTTTTGCACAATGTTGCAATTTTCACATTTTTACACCCTTTTCTAGAGGGTTCCATAAAAAGCCATTTTTAATTTATTCCAAAAGCATAGAAAGCGATGATGTACACAGAACTAGTAAACAGAACTTTGAGATTTTCCTCGACATTAGTGACCAGGTCTCTCAACTTTGAAAGTCGTTTCGAACAGTGATGACGCCATCCCTGGTTTCGAAGCTCCTGCATCAGCGCTAGTATTCACCAAACTAGTGTTTTGTTGACACTCAGTAAAATTAATAGTCAGTTGAATAACTGTTGTGTTGAATTAATGGCGTTGGCAATAGACAGCGCCTTATTAGGGTCCCCTACCGATAGTTCTATGTGATTCACTTACGCCTTCTACATCTGGAATGAATATTAAGGAATGTTCTGAAGACACTTAATCTCGATGCCCTTGTAGCCTATTCTGTGCCTTGTAGGGAGCTTTAATGACAAAGCTCAAAGACGACTTTCTATAGATTTAAAGCAATTCATGCTTTTTTAATAAGAAAAAAGTTTATAAGAAAATGAGGCTCAAATGGTCAAAAATCTTAAGAAAATGACGAAGGTCAATTTCCAAACTTTATAGTTTTTATTGGCCAAAAGTTGAAATTTCGTCATTATTGCATTCAAAATGTTTCAAATTCAGTTATACAATGTATATAACGAAATTGTAACCAACTCTGGCCAATTTGTTCTAGTAAAAGTTAAGAAAAATTTGAGAAAATCTCAGGCTCAATTTCGGAAAAAGTTAAGAGAATTGAGGCTCAGACAAAATAATGGTTTTCTTATAACAAAAACGTGTATCAGTATTGCATAAATTTGCATATATATTTTGTGAAGACCATGGGTTTGATAGTTGAATTGCTCATCAAACATCGCAAATACCTCTAGCCCTCAATTTAGGATTACGTGTTCCAAAAGTAGGCTTCTGTCGTACCTCTTAAGGGCATTGCATGAGACATTATTCTGTAACCAAGGCACCAGACACCCGTATTTTCCTCATTTCGCTATCTATTTCCCCCCCCCCCACCTTCTCTCACAAAGAATTGACCCCGGCTATGTTAATACATTAGATGTCGGTTCATACTCTCTACTGATTAGTTTCACTAACAATTTGCAAAATACGCATGTAAACATATTGTATGTTTACCTATTACACACTGAAGCTGCAGAACAGACAATTTTGGCAAAAACTAAATACACACCGTAGAAGCTCTATTGAATTCCCCTCTCTTTAAGACCCCTTTTCAAGCAAAAACTGTAAATACTTTCTCCTCTTTCAAGAAAGCAGATGATTGAATGAGGTGTATTAAATATTTACTGTGGAAAAATTTTGCGTTGAATAGCCTCTCTCTCTCTCTCTCTCTCTCTCTCTCTCTCTCTCTCTCTCTCTCTCTCCAACATGCCCCCATCTTTATTGTGCCTCCCTTCAAAACTACAAAAGCAATCGACCCTCTGGAGCTTATTAGAGCTTTAACGATATATTGTGCAATTTATGTTTGAAAAGCATAGAGCTGAAAAATATAAAGGAAATAGTATTACCGTAAAATGTTCCTGTCCCGATGTAACCAAGGAGCGATGTTGAATGTTTCTTTAGCTCAATATAATTCATTGTTCCTCCAACTTTCATGCCGATGCAAATTCTCACAAATGGCAGCTTATTATAACCTTGAAACTTGGCTTCTTGACCATGAAGACCTTCTCTCAATGCAAAAACATCATTGTATACGGTGTTTGATGTCCAGTGTGATGAATCATAGCCAAATGTACTCTGAAAAGAAATTGTTTCATTGCTTCAGTCGAGGTGGTAGTTATCAGATATGAGCGCATGAAGCAGGCATTGGCAGCCCACTTTTTCTGGACTCTGTTAGTAGGTAAGAGGAACCAAAGAATATTTGTAAAATGGCCTAGCACACGGTGTTTGATGTCCAGTGTGATGAATCATAGCCAAATGTACTCTGAAAAGAAAGTGCCTCATTTCTGCAGTCGTTATAGTAGTTATCAGATATGAGGGTATAAAGCATGCGTGGACAATCTACGGCCCTCGGACAGCTTTTATCCGGCCCGTGAAAAATTTTTGATGCCCTGTCGTGTGAATTCTATTAGCTACCCCCCCCCCCAAATCGTCATGAAATATTTGAAAAATGCCCGTCAGAATTTGGTGAAATACTAGACCGCCATTTCCACAATGGAGGGAGGCTACAAATCACATGTGAATGCTGTCAAAAAGATTTTACATACCTGACTGGGAAGAGCGCATGCGCAAAATATTTTATTGCATGTCTTCTGTTGATGGTCTGAGGCCTCTGATATCAAACAATATTCGGCCCTTACGAGAAAAAGAGGATAAATGCAAAGGGTTTATTTGCAATTGCACTACGACCAGCTGTTTAGTTCAAAGAAGAAACAGCTGGATTTGAAGTTGTTGATGCTCATGTGAGAACCTTCAATAGAAATTTCATCAATGTATTAAAATATCAAGGAGAGAAAAGGAGCATCTACTGGGGGGTGGTGTCGAAGTGCTGCAAAATGCTGCTATCGGAGGGACACGCAAAGCAACTGGGTGGGCAAGTGCCCTGTGCTTGTATATTAAAAGATGTACTATGTATGTGTTTAAGTATGTTTATACCAGACTGCCATCTGTGCGCATGACAAGAGTATAACCACCAGTGCTGCATTGAAGTGAATTGCTCAATACACAATAATGATACCCCGCATTGGTAATGTAGTATACTCCATCCTTGCGGAGTCCTGCATCGTAGGCTGCTTGACAACTGGAATACTCTGTAAATAATTTACTTGTACAAGAATATTGGATTTGACATTGAAATGGTTCAATGTGAATAAAACTTGGATAGGTAACCAAAGATACTGACCATGTAGCTATTGTCACAACAGGATAAACAGGTATCTTTTCCAGCCACCTGTGAAGAATCTCTCAGGATGAAAGATACGGTCTTTAGATTTTTAGGAGAGTTTACCGTTGCAGTCATTGAAGTTTCAAAGCTCTTAGGAATGAGAGATTGGGTAGATGTGTTGGTTGTGCCATTCAATACTCTGTTTTTAATTCACATTTTCTATTGTAGATAATTTTACTTCTCGGGTAGAGTTCAAAGAAGTAGCTGGAGTTTATGAGAGGACTTCTATACTTTTAGAAGATAGATTGAAAATAAAAATATTAAGCTGTTGTGAGAACTACCTAAGCATAATTGATGTCATCAATATATACAAAACTTAAAATCTGGAAGTTTTCTACAGTCTCATCAACAAACCTTGTTCTTTTTCACAGTATGTCCCATTGTACCCATCTTTGCAAATACATTTGAAGCCAGATTCATCACACGTATCCACACATTTCCCGTTGTTTCGGCATGGGGATAGCTGCGCACATTTGTTTCCAACCTGCTCAATATGAAACAGTAATTAGTAGATACTGATGATAATGCAAAAAGGTTTTAATGTTTTCGTATCCTGGGCACTAGTCTCTGAATGCTACAAAGGTTAGAGCTTAAAGTCTATGCTTATTAGGCATAGCTGAAAAGCAAAGTGCTGATGTGTCGCAAGCCAAATGAGACCTTGGACAAATATTTTCTCACGAATAAAAAGCAAGACAAAATCCTTACTTTTAAGCTATATTCATCTGTTGTTATGTATGTCCATTCCGCCTTTTGTTGAAGAACGCCTGCGTTTGAAGTCAGATTTCGATCAAGCAAATCACATAATCCACCATCATTTTTGTAGTTGACAGATTTGCAAGGGGAATATGATGTGCATGCCAGCAAACATTGTCTTCTGCTTTTTCCATTAACCCTCTTCAGTGCCGACCCAGAGTCAAACATATTTTCCAGTACAACATTGAAATCAGCATATTGCTTACAACTCTCCCTCAGTATTTTCATGTGACTATTGGTTACTAAGAGCATCAAGTTAATGAAAATGAGTTTAGCACAAGCCATTACCCTGTTGGGGCTGCTCTCTATTTCACTTAATAGATTGAAATTATCGTTTGTGCTATGTCCCACAGACCTCTCTCTCTTCACTCCTGAATTGATCTTCTGGACTTCAGTGTAGCTACTAATCCTGCGGTGTGCGGAATGTGGTGTTCTATTAGTGCTGCAGTTCAATCAGCGTAGTGGGGATTCCATCATATCACTAGTAACCAAAAGAACGTGCTTCTTAATATCCATATGAGAATGGGCACCTGCTGCAATCAGATTTTATTTCATTTTCATCTATATTTTTCATCTTATGCTTTTCAAAATTCAGAGTTGAAAATCTGCTCGACAATATAACCCATGGAAAAAGCCTTTTTGCAATGTATGTAACCAAAAGCATAAATCCATCTATGCATAACTATTTTTAGTTACAATCTAAAGCCAACTGAAAGATAAAAGAAAACGGACGTAAGAGCAAGCTAACCTTTAATAGTTATCCTCGATAGTTTTCAATTTCGATTTATAATTTTGGGAAAATATTCCCAGAACACAATCTCGTTTAAATTGCTGTGCCCAATTTACTAAGAAGTGAAATTTTTCACTATTCTTGTAAAGCAGATGCTGAATTTTGCAGTAGTTGAATATTTCTTTAGTTTCACCCTATCTCCATGGTCAGGATAGCTACTAGATACATTTATGTTTTGACCAAGGAAGCCAGCTCATTATTAAGCAATATGATAGCAAGACTGCATAAAAACAGATACAAATGTCGTTGATATTGGACAGTCAAAAACTAAGCAGTAGATGAAAAGCTTTTGTCTGTATTTTGCTTAAAAGGTATTCTGTATGTTACAAGCATTCATTACCACAGACAGGGGTGGATCCAGGAAGCTGGGGGAACCATGATCCCCCAAATGGCAATAGTTTTAAGAAACTTTTCACATGACAAAGACATTTAAGGCCCTCCCCCAAAGTCCAGCTCTGGATCCACCCCTGACCACAGACCTGCACACTCTCCCGGTTTTGCCGAGAGACTCCCGGTTTTAATTTTCTTCCGGTATTGAAGACGTCATCAAGCAAAAATAAATGGATCTCTCGCTGCCATTTCATTGGTTTTCAAACATCTCCTTTGATTCTGTGCGATTTATTTAGAAGATTTTCGGATTTATAGTTGCGATATAATGGTTACATTGACTTACCACATAGCAAAAATGTTTTACAATGCCCTCTTAGTGACAAACATCAATAGAAATTAACTTAATAAAGGTCTTATGATCATTTTTGTCATAAACTACTTGCTGAGAACAGCATTTTATCAGGTATATGGCTATTGCCAAATTCTCAACACTATGATGTAATTTATCCAGTTAATGATTAGAAAAGTAAAGACTGGAAAGTGTTTTTGTCAATCTCGATACGCCTCCGATTTTCTATGAGACATAAACCAGACTGAAATAGCAACAAGGCTTTTCCCAGAGATATAGTATTGTTGGTATGACGTCATCGGTAGAGATCTGGGGCAGAATTGTTGACCTTGAAAAAAAATATAAATAGAGATGGAAAGATGCATCACGTTGAATGGTAAATGTCATTTTAGTGGACAGGAGAGCGTTGCAGAACGAATATGACCCAAAGAATAGTCATAGGCGCCGTAGAAAAAGAAATTCTTCTATGCTTTTCTCTTGCTGATGTTCATTACGTTGTTTGAACAAACGGCTTCATATCTATTTTCTGCTGCTTTCAAGATGGCCTAAGAAGCACGCGTTCGTGGTGATAGATTCCCCTTGACGCCTTTGTGACTGTTGCAGCTTTAATCGATCCAGACATTGTTTTGAAGTGGCATAGAATGAAGGATGGCAAATTTTGCGAGGATGGAACGATGTCAATCCCTGCCACACCCAAAAAGAAAACAAAAAGTATTTCAGAGGTCTTTCAGCTTTTCATTACCGAAGAGTCCGAACTTGCCAGTGTACACTGCAAGAGAGCACGAGTTGCGAGACGCCACACCAGCCTTAGCTAAGAACAGCTGCATTCAGGAATCATTTTGCCCTAAAAAGAATTCCTTCCAATTGAACCTAGAACAAGTTAGTGATTTCCGACCCATGGAAAGGAAATTATCACCTGGAAGTTATTCATTGAAAAGTCAGAATTGCATGTTAAAAGAAAGTTGTGAGTGTGAACTTTGCAAAAAGGCAACATGCTGTATTATCACAAAATCAAAAGTTCAAGAGAATTGTAAGGCAAATGTGATAGTTTCAAAAGTTCAACCAACAAGTTTGACAAAAGGTGATATATTTACGGAAGTCAGAGGGTCACACGTCGGTGTAGCAAAAGAAGAGTTTTCATCAAAGAATTCTGAAGAAGTAGCTTCACAGACACCCCACTCACCAACTTTCCCACCACCCCCACCTCCCCCTCCTCCCCCAGCACCTCCTCTTCCATCTGCACTTTCTCTCTCTGCTCCTCATCCACCTCCAATCCCTCCTCTACCCCCAGCATCAATGGTTCAACCAGAGGAACCTGAAAATGAGCCCTCATTGGCATCAGAGGAAAGAAGACCCTCTCTGTTTGGTACAGATGATTTTGTTATGGATATAGAAGATCATGATGATGATGATTATGATGATGATGACAGTTGGAATGATGAACATCTTTGCATTGTTTGCTTTTGTTCCTTGAAACTTTCAACTAAAACATCAATATCTTGTCCAGTATGCTTAGAAAAAATCTGCTCTGAATGTATGCAGCTGCACCTAAGAGCCAAAATCATGGAAGGATTTGTTCTCTTGAAATGCCCTGGAGATCTTTGCACAAGAGTTCTGACTGATGATGAAGTGGGTATGTACTGTAAGGAGCTCTGGACTCTTTATATAAAGAATAAAGTTGATGCTGAAAATGACCCGAAACGTAAGACTTGCCCTGGTTGTAACATAGTGCACAATTTTGATGGACTTGATGAGATACCACTTCATCACAAATGTTCATTTTGTGGTCTCCAATGGTGTGTTCCATGTCATGCCCCTTGGCATATTGGAATGACATGTAAGATGTACAATAAAGATGTAGTTGGTAAAGGTCGAAAAGCTCTCAAAGTATGGGCCAAAGGCAAAGGGAAAGATTCTGCAAATGCAAAGAAATGCCCAAAATGCCACTTCTTTATTGAGAGAATATCTGGGTGTGATCATATGGTCTGTACAAAGTATGTGGTATTGAATTTTTGCAAATTTGCAATGTTTATATTTATAGATACATATTACTCAAAAGGTTGTGACTTCAAAATTAGTCAGAATCAGACTATCAATATAAATTGTCTAAATATTACCAATTTTTAAGTCACAACTTTGGGTAAGATGTGTGTTTACAACTAGTGTGACTATTTTGCTAGCACCTATGAGTATATTGATTAGATTTTCAGCTGCCACAACTACTGTTTTTGACATCAGAAACAGAGCTTTATTCTTTTGGTATTGCCCAAGAGATAATATTTTGGCATAAAAAGAAACTGTTAGAAGTTGAATTTTTTTCCAGTTACCATCTGCTAGTCATAGCCATTGACCTAAGGTCTGTAAGAGAACATACTATGCCATCCAACCTTCTCTGTTGACTGTTTTTGTTGGTTTCCATTTCCTAGATTTTTCAACCTTCTCTGACTGCCATTCTAGATGTTTTTTATCATTTCTTGCAGATGCTCTACTGATTTCTGCTATAAATGTGGAAAGAAGCACAGGAGTGCAGGGATATTGGGGGATCATTACAGCAGGTACAGCTTCCTTGGATGTAAATACAATCTTTTACCAAACAAGCCTGCTGCTCGAATTGCTGTGAGGTCTGGTGCTGTGTTTGGTACTTTCATTTTTGTATCCATTGCTGCTGTAAGTTTAGCATCAGTAGGGTGTATAGCTTTAGCTGTAAGCCCTATAGGAATACCAGTATACGTCTTAGTTAAGAAATGTAGAAAGTAGAATAGAAATAGCCAGGGAAGGATACATAACACTGGGGGTCAATATTTAAAAAACTAAAAAACATGCACTTAATTGACAGCATTCTGTTTTAGTCTAATTTGTCCAGTCAGTTTTCTGTGTACCATCCAGTGGAAGCTTAGAAATACTAAATGTACATATAATTTCTAGCCAATAAGTCAGTCATTATTTGCTTCAATTGTTCTGAGGTACACCTGCACCAGTGGCAGACAGTTGAGGGGAAAGGGGCTCTCACCCCCTGAAATGATTCCTCTTCTATTAGCAAATGCACTGTTTCATGGCTTCATATGCATCATTAAACTGGCTTCATTCTCTCCACAATAATCTTTAGATTTGTCTGCCACTGACCTGCAGCTATTTGAGAATGTCTGTGCTTCATTTTATTTTTAATTTCAGTACTACTGTCCTATTCTTCTTGAAAACATTGTTCCATTTTGTAAATAGCCTTAGTTTGTATGATTTAATTATTACTAAATGGATTGCTAATAGCTATTTATAGTCCATGATAGAGAGAGTTCAGTTAATATATAAGTAGTTATTGCTAGGCCTATGAGTTTTAAAATGCTCTTTCTCTTAGGTCCTGGATAAGCGTCCTTCCTGCTTAATTTTTTTTGAAATGTTTTTTAACTCCCCACTCTTATTAGGGCCCCCCACTTATTAAATTTTCAATTTTTCTAGGAAAAACCTACAAAAAGTTGATACTTTTGTTGAGTTAACCAAATAATGAATGAGGTATATGCGACAAGATTCTAAAAAGCATTTAAATATTTGCTTGCAGTGATGTTAATGGGGGATTTTTCTATTTGTGCTGGTTGTTGCACAGCTAGTCCACAAGCTTCTAACCCCCCCACTTATTCCAACCCCCTGCTTATTTTATCTTGAGGAATTTTGCAACCCCCCTACTCATTAGTACCCCTGCTTATTCGGGACCTAAAAGTAGATTCTTAGAAATTTGGGAATTCCAAGATGAAAGGTTTAAATTATAGAAAGATGTTTTTCCCTGTCATTGAAAACATCTGCAATGGGGCTAACAGGTTTTTAGATGGCAGATGTTTCCACAAACAGTTGCCTGAAGGAACTTAAGCGTCCTGGGAAAAGCTATTAGTTTGTTATGGTCTTATAAACAATTTTTAGATGAGATCAGATTTTGAATTTATTGCTAGTAGTTGTTATATTATTTCTTCTTGCTTAGGGATGTTGGTAATTATATTTATCTTCTGTTCGCTGCTCTTCTGTTCAATCTTCTTGTATTTGGCATGTTGAATTATCTCTTCTTCTAAAGTTCATGAACTTTAGATCATTCATAAAGTAAGGTGAATGTAATTAGGCTTTCTGTTGGTTTTAAAGAGAGCATTGTTTAATTAAATTGTGCTCCCTTACACATCTGAATTCTTGTGTTGCACTCTCTGTTTTTAAAAATTTTGCTGATAAAAATATCAATGGTTATGCTACTCACAAAAGTGCAGAATTAAACTATTTTCTTCTTATTATCTTTTAAATGTATAAGACAATCAAAGGTGAAAGAAAATTATAGCAAGCACATAATTCTAGAGCTTCTCAATTCCTTTCTCAAGCATGGTAGATAACTCATTAACTGCTTAGTGTTTGAGAGCAAAAATCCAATGTTGTTTTGATAAATTTTGACTGTATTTATATTATTGTGTTGTGCCATGTAGCCCTTCTTTTCTCAGTAATCCTCACAGTTCAGCTGAGGTGTTGATTTGAAACTTGACATAAAAAACGAATGCATTTTGTAGCTATAATCAGGGACATTGAAAATTGGGGCAGAGACACTGTCCTCCCCACTTTTTCAGAAAGAAGTATGTTTCACTGCTTTTTACCTTAGCTTATTCCTGACATTAGTGATTAGGCCCCTTCACTTTGAAAGTTATCGTTTCGATGCCCCTGATAATGCTACACAATCCTTCCAACATCCTAAAGCCAAAAGGTCGGTTGTAACATGGGTGGTAAGCGCTGGGAAAAATAATTATGTCACATCTATAATTAGAAACGAAGTTGCTGATATAAATTCACGGTCCTCCTCAACATGGAACCGAGACATTACAATTTGATCTGTAATGGCGGATGGACCAGCCGGATTATATTCTTACTAGGAAGTAGCTATTGTACCCAGCTGGGTAGCAAAACTTCAAGACTTTCCCCTTAGTATCTGGTTGAACACAAGTAGCAATATTAAGAGAGAGAGAGGATAGTAAGCTTTTGGAAGTTACTGCACTTTTGCTGTATGGAAGGACTTTCACATTGGATGTGGACGTTAGGCCTAAGCCCTCGCACGTAATATATTGTTTCATGAGCTGTAATGGCTTGCCTGTCAAATCAAATTGAAGTTAATTTCGAAGTTGACTCGCGATATTCAATTGTAGAAACAATTGGCAATGGAGCTTATGGCGTGGTTTGTTCAGCAGTTGACAACAAAACAGGCTGCAAAGTTGCTATTAAGAAAATCTCACGCGCTTTTGATGTGCCAGCTATAACGAAGAGAACGCTTAGAGAGCTCAAAATACTGAAACATTTCAAACACGATAATGTAATAGGAATAAAGGAGATATTGAGACCCCCAGAGAATTTATCATTGTTTAATGATGTGTACGTAGTATTTGATTTAATGGAGAGTGATTTACATCATATCATCCATTCAAAACAATCACTCAGTAACGAACATATTGAGTATTTTCTGTACCAAATACTTCGTGGCTTGAAGTACATTCACTCGGCAAATATCATTCACAGAGATTTGAAGCCTAGCAACATTCTTGTTAATCATGATTGTGAATTGAAAATTGGAGATTTTGGAATGGCACGTAGTTTGTTGTCATCACCCAATGAGCAAAGAAGAGTTATGACAGAATATGTAGCAACGAGATGGTACAGAGCACCTGAACTCATGCTATCCATTCATCAATTCTCCTATGGTATTGATATTTGGTCAGTTGGTTGTATCTTTGCTGAAATGCTGGGTAGGAATCCAATTTTCCCAGGGTCAAATTACTTGAACCAACTGCAGGTAAAAGCTTTTCTTATCAAGGAACTGTTTAAATGTCTGAATTGGTGGTGAATTACTGTTCTCTATACATGAAGATTCTGATAGTGATGACAATGTCTTGAATTTTTCTAATATATGCTGGGGTTTGTTTCATATTGTATGCTCAGCTAACCTTGGAGAATCAGGTCTTTTTATGTAATAGTCATGAAAATGGTAAACTGTCAAATAGAACTGGATTCTAATTATTTTCAGTAATGAGATGTTAGCTTTTCCCTTTCATATTGTGAGTCATAAGCATGGTAACCAAGAACACAGGGACACATGGTGCCTAATTTTTGAAGTATTATTGGTAGAGTGCTTCTTAGAAAACTACCCATTTTGATTTTCAAGCATCATGAAGAAATTTGCCCCTTGTTTTTATTTTGCTTTCTACATGATAATTGTCATTACCTGATGTTTGATACTATCATCTTGAGCATATTTTTGCAGTCCTCAAGCATATATGACCAGGAGCATAACTGGCGGGGGTTGTAAGAGGTTTAACACAACTTTTGTTGATCTTGTTGGTAAATTTATATTCAATGACTTTTGTTTGTAAATTACTTCATATTTTGCCATAAAATAATCAAAATAGTGTTGAAAATGCCCTACTTGTATCAATGTACCCCTTGAGAATAAAGAACTATTACTAAGAAAGGGCTTCTGTTGCTAAATTCACACCTCTGTAGGTAATTTCAAAGCTTTATCAGTTTCTGTTAGTAAATTATTGCCTTTCACCTCCTCCCCCACAGAAAAAGGGTCATGAGATGCCCCTGTATATGGCAAACTTATGTGTACAAAAATGAGATGGTTATAATATGTCCCATGTACTCATGTCTGCCTTCCAATACTGTGATGGATTAGGAGCTTCCAAAATGCCATGCTTTCTATTTTTCAGCTCATATTGAGTGTTGTTGGACTACCATCTGCTAAGTTTTTGGCAGAGGTAGCCTCAGAAAGAGTCAGAAATTATATTGGCAAATTGCCTCAAAAGGAGGCTGTGCCATTTCAGAAATTATTTCCAGATGCATCAGCTGAAGCAATTGATCTGCTTTCATTGATGCTAAAATTGGACCCAAGGGAAAGATGCACCACAGACACAGCCCTGGAACATGCTTATGTCTCAAGGTATTTTATAAGCTTTTTAATTGCAGTACTTTCATGTTCAGAAATGTGTGAGCGATCAACTACACAGGCAAGCAGAGTGGGGTGAGCAGTTAGAAGTGATTTGATAATACAACATAGCAACTTTCACCATCATCAGTCAATATGTATGTCACTGGTTGAGTGATTATTCTCTCAACAATGGACTCTTTAGTGAGTGATTGCACAAGTAAGAGCGAATGCATGCCCGCATTGACAGTTCTGCATTAGCACAAATCAGTGCTTCCCAACCTGGAGGGAGAAATTTTACTTTTCTAAGAGGAAAACTGTGAGATGCCATTGTTGATCACAAAAATAATGAATAAAATATCACCATATTGGATATGAGATTAACAACTAGTGATGCCAACTAGTGTTGATCCATACATGCATAGTTTCAGTTCAGTTTGGTGAGGGGAGCAGACACACAACTAGGGGGTCCTGGAGGTCTGGAACCCTGCCATTTTCAGCAAAAGAATGAAAGTTCCTTTTCTCCAGTGCCCTCTATTGAAGAGGTATAGCTCTAAAAATTTCCTGAGGACTTTACCCCAGCCCCCATTTTTCCTTTATTGTGAAGAGAGATTGCAATGAGGATCACTTGACTTCAGAGTAGAACTACCTGTAAACTTCCCACAATATTTCCATTCTTTGTGAATCTAAAAAAACATTATTTAAAAAGGCCATAACTTCTGTAAAAATTTTTTCTGTCCCTTCTTTTGATGGATTGAGCCCCTATCCTTGAAAATTCCTAATTGTGCACTTGGAGGATTTCTTTCATTGCATTGTAGAACAAGGTTGGGAAACATATGCATAAATTATTTAACATAAGTATTTGTATATTATTATTATTATTATATGCTTAGATTATTCAGGAGAGTGTCAAAAGCATTTTCATTGATTTTCTAAAGTTCTTTTTAGCCACACTTCAGATCAGTAATCCCGTGGGTTTTAATCAATTGTGCCATGTCTCAAGAACTTTCTGCTTTTGTAGCATTAAATGTTCATATATTTAGCTTTACATTTTTTCATCATAGATATCATGATCTAGATGATGAGCCATCATGTAGGCCACTGAATTGTGATTTTGAGAACATCCCATTAGAAAAGGAGACCCTCAAATCTGAGATTGTCAAAGAAATTTCCAGGTATCACTCTAAGCACCCAAGGCCTAAGCTGACTCCATTGGCAACAAAATATTTCACAAAGACTGTCAATGTGGATGAAGTTGTTGGGTCTGTAAATGGAAGCCTTACAAGTGAGTTGTTTTTCTTTTATTTGTAGTTGATGTTTTAGATTGATGATTTGGTAAATAAATGAAAGTTTATATAGTTTTGTAAAGAGTTGGTTAGAGAAGTGAAGCAAAAATTAATTACTTGTTGCATTTCGTAAATGTTTGTTAAAAAGGTATAGTTACAAAGTCATTGTCAAATTCAGTTTGTCTAATGGACCCGTCATTATTAATGGTGGGGGTGGGGTAAAAGATACTGAGGGAGACCATCTATAAATATCTGTCATTCAAAAGGGGTAATATCAAAAATTGGTAGACAAGAGGGGGACCACAGAATTGACAGCTAACATGTCACTCAGAACCATGTTTCAGAGTTCTTGAAATTGAAGAAACAAATGCCTTGCTATTTTGTCAGTTGCAGATGGGACATCAGCAAATCAGTCAGTGGTATCAACAGTACAGCCAACACCCAAAAAAGTAGAACCAAGGAAGCGCAGACAAAAGGGGGCAAGACGGGATTCAAGAACTAAGAAATTAAAGGAAGATGAATCAAAGAAGACAGAGGGCGATTCAGGGCTTTCTGTTGAAGACAAGATGATGCTGGAACGATGGGAGAAGATGCAAAAGACAACAAAACCATTTATACACCCGATACGAAAGCATATGAAAGATCTGGTAGATATTCAGTCTCAGGAACCGAATGATATGCAAGTTGATAGCCTTGATTTGCAGACGCCTGATGCCCTTCAAAAATCACAAGTAAGTTCTGCTCACATTTAGAAAAAGTGATTGAATGTTTTCCCAGTGTGGTCTAATTCAGTTATATATATATATATATATATATATATATATATATATATATATATATATATATATATATATATATATATATATATATATATATATATATATATATATATATATATATATATATATATATATATATATATATATATATATGTATATATGTATATATATACATATACATATATATATATATATAGATATATATATATATTTATATATATATAGATGTATATATATATATTTATATATATATACCCTATATATATACCATATATATATATTTATATATATATATATATACCCTATATATATACCATATATATATATAACTGAATGTCGCTGTGAAGCATGAAATCTGGAATTGATTTTGCGGAACCGAGATTTTGTTATACCCACATTTTAATCAGTTTCATTTGGAGGTTATTGCAGTTTATGTGAAAATCGGCTTTTTCTAGTTTCAGTTTACAAATTTGGTCCCTGCGCAGAAAGATGGAGTAATGACATTGGTTAGAGACAGTGCAGACAAGGCAGTAGGGCCCAAGCCCCAGAAGACAATCGCTGCTTCTGGTGATAAACACGTGGTAGCATCCAATAAGATCCCAATATCACAGTATGCCCCAGTGCCTCATTCTCAACCTGAAGCTAATATTACGCGAAGAAGCACGCAATGTATGTATTTTTTCTTGTTGATTTAGGCCGTTCATCCCTTGATTTTATTTCGCATTTGTCAAAGAAACTTTTGTTGGTGATATGAAGCAAACATTTCGTTGCTTTGCTTTGACTGAGGTGAATTAATTCTAATTGGCGAAAGGGGTTAACCTCTTTATAAATGACACTGGAACGAGAAACATTCTGAAAATAATTTCCTGAAGGTAGTCATTTTTTCTTCAGTTATGTACGAATACTTGACTGTTTATTTCCATACCAATATATTCTATCGAGCATTGGTG
>OLMO02000262.1:1407975-1430086 GCA_900291935.2 Cassiopea xamachana | reverse complement strand
ATGATGGTGGTGATGATGATGATGATGATGATGATGATGGTGATGATGGTGATGATGATGATGATGATGATGATAATGATAATGATGATGATGATGATGATGATGATGATGATGACGATGATGATTAGGATGATGATAATGATGATGATGATGGTGATAATGATGATAATGGTGGTGGTAATGAAAATAAAGAGTAATCATAGTGAATATGAGAGCTCAGATTATTTCCCTTCACACATGGCCGCAAAGATACGCTCAAAAAATACATAAAACTGTTTTAGCAAGAAGATAGAAGCATGAAAAAGGCTAAAGTAACATCAACATTTCATGCTTCATTATTTTCAGATTCGTTTCTCTTCTATAGCAAATAAAACTTTACATTCTATCAAAATTAGACTACCAAGATCCCCCTATTAAATAGATAGCTAATATTTACAATGTTCTCCAAGTAAAAACTCTATTTAAAACTCCATTCTGGTAAATTACTTTACCTAAATACGCGAAGGGTCGATGAGTAATATGTCCATATTTGAGTCATGTAGCTATGATATACACATGAAGCGTCTTGCAGGACTTTGTCACCTTATAGGTGTCACCTTAAGGTGTAATAAAATTCATTTGTACTAATAAGACATGCATGTGTTGACAGCTGTAGAAAGAAATCCTGAATGATAACTGAAACGGTGGTATCACATGCAAGAAAGGGCTATGAAAATGCCTCTCTTTCAAACTTAAGAATTTATACAGGTGGCTTGTTATGATTACAAAAATACCGTAACCTACTGATCAATCTTGTTTGAAACTATTTGAAACAATAAGGATCAGTTCTTCATTGTCGATTTGCTGCTGCGTACAGCTGCATTGCTGCTGGCATTCAACGTGGAAACTATCGCAAAAAATCAGCGGGTTTCGTAATGAGAGCACGTACATTCAGCACCAGTCGTCATCAGGTTTCGATAACAAAGGACGCTTGCTGGAAAACAAATTTGCATTCATAATGGATATAACAGTTATAGCAAAGAAAGAGAAATAAATGAACTAACTTCAATAAACTGAATTATTAATTGGAGTTGTATTTCGAAGAAACGGTACATTTCTTTGTAACAATTAAGAATACAACAATATTCACTTTCAAAATATAAATGGAGAGAAGTTCTAGAAAAAATCCCGAACTATGTTTTTATAACTACCAAATAATAATGAACAAGTTTAATTTTTCATTACTTCAATACAGCAAAATAATTAATCTTCACAGTTCAGCAATTTGCATTAAAAATACTAACTCATCTCTGGGCTTTGTTTGCCCAAAACTGTTTTCGAATTCCTCAAGGATTCCTGGATCTCTGCTGTTTGCAACCGACATCAGCCTTTCCAAGAGAAATTTATGCTGTTTATTCTCTTCCTCCTTTTGCCTCAGTTTGATTTCGTACTCCTACGTCACAAGAATATGCGAAATGATAATGAGTTTGTAGGAGAACGTTTGCTAAGCATTTTGGGACGGTTCGGTATTTACAGAGGGGTTGGTACTGAGGAGCAATTAGTTGGATGAAACAAATTTTGTGAAAAATTAAGGGCGTCCCCATATATTGTATGAGCGAGGTAGCATAGTGGTTAGAGCGCATGTCTCCCATGCGGAAGGTCTACGGTTCGAGCCTGACTTGATGCCTTGACTGATTGCTCGCTCACTGTTCACCCAGCAGCAAATGGGTACCCATTGGGAACACTGGGGAGATAAAGGCGGCGAGGAAAGGAAATAGCCACCCTACCTCACATGCTGATGGCTCAGCATAAGTGTCCTCTCTAGCAGGCACTCCCCTACGTACGAAAGTATACGGGACTACCTACAATATATTGTAATGCAATCTCAGGGTTGAGTAAGATGATTTTATCAACAAGAAATCATTTCTCTTCGGTAACAATCCCTCTGTAAATAATGAACGGCCACTTACAGTTTGCAAAGCGTATAAAAATCTAATCTAACATTATAAAAATAGAATCGTGGTAGATTCCTGCAGATTTATGAAGCAGATTCCTACATTCTACCGGTATACGCAGAATGAAGAGCAACCTAGAATCACCAATTAAATATTATCTTTTACTTTCTCGGCAAAAACGAGCAATATTCTCAGTGTCCTAACAGCGTGAGCTTCCTGATTCTTTTGACTATTCAACAAAGAAACTCTTGACGTAAATCCAAAATTAATGCTCTTTTTATCAAAATACGATGTAAATATCCAGTATCCAATACGCACTTCTATTGGAATTATAGAGTAACGTAAAGGGCAATTAGAACGGAATTACAGGCCAGGGGTATTCATACTTCGTCCCTATGGACACCTTCGTACAGTCGTCCTATAGACCATGAATGAACTGGAAGATGTTATCCTATTGCCAATAACAACCGATAGTTGCATCTTTTCCTAAAATATACAGAAGCTTCATTGCTTGCTCTTGGTCTGAAATTCTTAACCGTTTCGGAAATAAGGAAGTAGCAAAGAAATAAAGACTTAGGTGCAATTAATGTTCCTATTGTGCCACTTGCGAGTCAACAAACTGTGTGAGTTTCATTTTGAATTTAAGTAAAATTGTCCTTACGAAAATGCAACCGGAGATAGTAAAAGAAAGTGAAATTATATAATTGATGGTTCACAGACTAAATCAAAAATTTATATGTCTACAAGATATGCAAAAAAGCTAATACATTCTCATGAACTTATGTATATGACTCAATAAAGAAATACATTCACTGATCTGAAACATGTCTGATATATGCATTTACAGTAAACAGTTCTAACAGTTAGTAATCAGCCGCAAATGTTATAGGAAATTTAAAAGAAGCCTCAAGGTAAGACTCATCTTTACGTAGGAAATTAGAGGAAAGAAGAGGATATTAGGGGTCATAACATTCAAGGCAAACTCAATATCTAACTAGGACCGGTGTGTCAAGGTGAGAAAGCGGGCAAATTCCCTGTGGGTTCCTTCTATGGTGACTTTCTGTTGACAAACGGACCCCCACCCCCTTTGAACTCTAATTATGAACTTCTACGAGGGGCTGTTCAATAATTACGTCACGCCTTGGGGTTAGGTGGGTCTACACGTTTTGCGTAATTATCCGTGACGGTAAAGTAGGGGGGTGGGTGGTACCTGATTCATTCCGTGACGTAATGAATTTAAATTTCATATTTGCTACTAATAATTGGCTGCTGTTTCAAAAACTCTTTGTTGTCATTTACTGCTGTTGCAGTAGGTGGAAAAAAACTTTACTTCTTCTCCCATCCTTTTGCTATTTTAAAATGTTGTGTTTTGGGGGAAGGGGTTTGTTCTAAGCATGACGCAACGCAAAGGGGTCCTGTGAACAAACGTGACAGAGCGTGATGATGGGGGGTTGGTGGTTCAAAAACAGTAATTTCAGAGTGACGTAATTATTGAACAGCCCCGAATGGCCGTCCACTCAAGATTTTCGCGTTCCTGTTTCTGAGTTTTACATCTAACTCTCATGTTTCGTTGACCTTTCAATCAGATATAGGCCCAAACTTGAAAACATTTCAAGACGCTAGATGCAAGAAAGGTGAAATTTGGCTACGTAGTTTTGATACTCGCTTTTTTGCAAGTTAAACAATAATATGTCCTAACTTGCCAAGGCTAACGAAAGCATCAGAACGAACGTGAATCCTTGCACGTCAGGCCCCATAACGAATTTGCTAAATCTTGCAATAACTAGGTAAGATGTTTATCAAGAAAAACAAGATGAAGTGAACTCAAAGTGTTTATAATTTACTCACATTCTTAATACTTCCACTCCGGTTTAATTGCAGGACATGTTTCTCCTTTGCGGTCAAATTGTCATCCATTTGTCGGATCTTGCTTTTTAACTCCTGCAAGAAGAAAATTTATTTGTCCGGATTGCATCATTGGAAGTATCCAATCAACATACTAATACCGAGTGCGGAAAGGTATATCATTGTGTATGATATGCAGAATATATCACTTCACCGTTACTCAAATACCTTTGTGAAGATTGCACAAAATAACAGAAATGCATCATAATCATAGCTGATCGTATCATATCAACACATCATATAAATCATATCACATCATGTCATATCACATCATATCATATTAGATCACATCGCCTCATGTTCTATCACATCACATCATATCAACTAAATCACCTCCAATCATATCGATCATTTCACATCATATCACATCGCATCATACCAAATCATATCAGATCACATAATGTCACATCTCTACATCTAAAGGTAACGGTGGTCCCGTATACTTTCGTATGTAAGGGAGTGCCTTTTAGAGAGGACACTTATCCCGAGTCATTGGCATATACGGTAGGATGGTCAGTTCCTTTCCTCACTGCCGCTATCTCCCAAACGTTGCCATCAAATATGCATTCTGGGATTTGTGCTCGCCACAGATTCTAGCCAACATATTTTTAGAAAAAAATTGGCTCGCGATTTGGGCTGGTAAAATTCGGAAAAACTTAGCGTAAATGTTGATGAAACTCGCCAAAACTTGCTAAAGTACAATTTGCGAGTATTTACAAAGGTGTGTACTTGCCACAGATCAAGTGCAAACAGGGTCTGGGGGTTGCCAATATTCGCTGCTGGGTGAACAATAAACAAACATTCAGTCAAGGCTAAGTGGACTTGAACCTTAGACCTTCTGGACAAGAAACACTAACTCTAACCGATATGCCATCTCGTCCATCTCTCTACATCTACGAAACTAATTTGATTTACAGCGAAGCTGATCTGAGCAGCGGCGTAACTGACGTAGGCTGGGGGTATGACAGCTCCGAAAGCCCCAAGCTTTTGAGTTCCCGAAGGGGTCCCTCTGAGGTTTTGAAGAAACAATTTTTCTGTATTATTTGGAGGGAAAATTAACATGGGGCCCGCAACCCAATTGACTTCCTAGGGGCTCCGAGTGTCTACGCTACCCCATTGGAACTGAGGCACCCATATGATAATATCTTGAGATGAGTCTCAGAATTACGATGAATGAATGGAAGGATGAATGAATGAATCAATGGATGAATCAGTGAATCAATGAATCAATAAATGAATCAATGATTGAATCAATGAATCAATGAGGATAAGGATGTGAAGACACTAGAAACTGAAGAAGTGAATTTATTGCCAAAAAAAGACACATAAATGTTTCGTAAAAATTTATTTATAAAACGTACTGCTATGTCTTTTTGAGATTCCTCTTTAACTTGTTTCAGCATTCTGTCTTTATCTGACATAAACTTTTCAAACTTTTTCATATTGTCCCGCGACATCTTCGAATGGGAAAATTAGTTTAGGACAAAGTTATAGATAAAGATGAAATAGAACCAGGAAGATAGAATATTCAGGCTAAAATATTAAATTACTACGATATAACGATACAAAAGGACGTTAAAATAACTTAAAAATACCAAACAGTGATCGAATCTATGTGCTATCTGCATAATCACGTGGCTCAGTGAGAAGACTAGAGAAATAAAGGCAGGAAAACACTCAAACCTTTTCTAGCTTTGAAATTTTAGCCTCCAACTTTCGAACAGTGACGTCCTTTTCACTTGATTTCTCTTCCATTTGTGCGCATAAAGCTCTCTGAGCCTGTAAGAATAAACATTGAGATAATCAAGTTTCAAATGGAGCGAAAAGAAAATAGCGAAGGTGAGAACAGTGATAGTGCGAATGGTGAAGGTGAGAGAATAATGAAAGTGAGAATGGTGATGGTGAGAGAATGGTGAGAGTGAGACTGGTGATGGTGAGAAAATGAATGCAGCTAGCAAAAAGAAACAAAAAAAGAAGAAAAGGCAAGAAAACTTTATTCAAACAGTCTCTAAATACTAATAATTGTAGCAAATTTACACCTCTTTTTCTTCAACCAAACGTGATTCCTTTTCTTTCCATTTTGTTTCTTTTGTATTCACAAGCTCCTGCAATGTCTCAAAATGACTTTTCATTTCCTGCAAAAGCCGTCGAAAATATGCCATATAAACACCAGCGTATAATGCGGACAACAAGCTTAATAAATATAACTTATTCTCTTACTTTATAGGTACAGTGTCTGTGTTAACAAAAAATTCAACATCAAGTAGAAGTCCAGATTGACTAATACAATAAATGAGAGGCTATGACTGACTATGACTGAGGCCATAAGAACAGCCCAAGATAGAGAAAATGGAGGGCAATTGTGTATGTTGCAACAGCCGTTCAGGAAGCCGAATATTCTGGTCGATAGAAGTAGCAAGCAGAAGTCTAAATTAGAAACATTGCCATGAATGAAGGGAAGCAGAAGAAAGATATGTATAAAAACACAGAAAGCAGAGACCATGAAAAAGAGCTAACTACATTTTGCTGTTAATTACGGAAAAGAGCGTGAATCAAATAAAAATAATTGTTTTTACCATTCTCTCTTCATCAAACGTTTTCCTAATTTGCTCGATTGTTCTTTCTTTTTCATGTAAAAGTCGTTTCGAGGTGCTCAGTTCTCTACGTATATTCTGCAAGTGAAAGAAAATGTAATAAACAGTCAAAACGAGATGACAAAAAACTCAATGATGAAAAATACTGCTTCGTAGAAAAGAATAACTCATTTCTACTAACATCTTCAGCACAACACGAGTAGCATTTACCAACACTAGACCAATCAGATTTCAAGCTTACCTCATTCGCATCATTTTGACTGTCCTTAAGAACTTGTATCGTCTTGTCCTTTTCTGCAACAAGTTGTCTGTAATCATTAACCTTCATGGTAAGCTCCTATGAAATAAACCAAGAGAGGTAAAAGTCTTTTCAAGATGCTGCAGCTTCTCCTCTGGCAAATGTACACCAATCTGCTTTCTGCTAGCACGCAGTACATTTTGACTACTGTCAGCAGAAATGCCTGCACTTTAAACTAATTTCATCGCAGACCAATTGATTATTGTAATCTTTCAATCTGGGTGTAAAATTAACATTGGTCCCCACATGCTAGGTTTTTCACTCCTATTTTGGTCATGTCGCCATTATATTTATAGATAATGTCTTCAAAAGACAAAACAGTAACGCCATCTACTTTTGTTCCCTAAGTCTTAAAAAATTTGACTCAAAAGTACATCATCACGAGGTCATAAAATGAAAATTGAATAACAATTTCCTATAAACACAAATAAACCTTAAAATCCTATTGAAAAAAATTAAAGACAAGCAATTAATTATAAAATAATTTGATGATAAATAATTAAAAACTCAAAATACCAACCTTTACTTTTTGTGCTTCATCATCAATGGCAATTGAAAGTCGATTTTTGTCTCTGACCTCATCATCAGCCAGATTCTCTGCTTCTCGCAAATCCTTTTGAAATTATTCAAACAAAGGAGATGTGAAGATAAATAGTTCATGAGCAGGAAACATAAGAACTTAAAAAATTAGTTTATTATGACGCTACAGGGTAAAAACTACTTTTATATCATAATCTAATTTTTAAAGCTCATTACTAATATCAGAAAGATTAATCAACAAAACACAACATACGAAAGTCAAACATAAAATAAATTGCATAATTTAATATAAATAGAAAAATTATTAAGAAATACAAATATATATATATATATATATATATATATATATATATATATATATATATATATATATATATATATATATATATATATATATATATATATATATATATATATATATATATATATATATATCATCATCATCATCACTCTCTTCATCAAATGTACGTACCCTTTCTGCTTTTTCCATCCTAAATTCCAAATCCAATATCTTTGCATCTTTCTCTATAAGTTTCTGTTCTAAGCTTTCAGCATGATTTCGTAAATCCTAAAAAGTTTATAAGATGAATCCAAACGTTTTATCACTTCAAATCTCAATCTGATTTAGCCAATAAAGAATAAAAACAGTTACAACGAAAAAGTAAAGAAGTATTTTAGGAACATTACCTCAAGAGATTCATCCTTTTCTAAATTAAGTTTCTCTATTTCATCTGATCTTAGTGATAACTCTCTTTCAAGTTTCTTCATCTTATGGATTTGCTCCTAAAAAATATTGTCACCAAAATTTAAAGGGCAATTCTCGAAAACATTGGCTTCTTTACTACCAAATATGCTCTCCTAGTTTCACAATCTTGCCCTTACAAATAGTATTCACCACAACAGCAAAAAGCAAGCAGGAGTTTGACACATGAATACATTCCCAACCAATGATCTATCTTCAAATTGTGACTCAAAATTATACGCTTTAATCGTTGATAGCTTTTGATCCTCTAACTATGAAATACCTCTATGTATACCTTATATTCTTGATGAACATCGCCAAGCTCTTCCAGTTTCTGGTCCTTTCCCCGAGAAGTCACTTCCATATCTCTTAGCTTTGAGTTTAAAACCTATAAAATTACAGGATTTTGGCATGAAATGAAATTAAAAAGTCACGGCAAATGTCAGTATTTGGCATCTGTGAAGACATTTAAAAAAGAGATGGGAATTGAGAAAACTTCATGGAATAAATATATGTTTATACCATAAATAAATAAACACAACGAACAATCAAACAAGCATAAGTTGTCGGATGCGTCGAAGTCGGGTACTTCATAAGTCAGACAAAGACGCACAGACCCGCTCTGCTTGTTACAAATGGGATATTATCTGTAAATCAGATTACTAGAGTTTCACTGAATATACACACATCTCTATACGTATCTATCGATTCACCTTTCTCTCTTTATCCATTTCATGATTTTGCTTTCGCATTTCAGACAATTCAGTTCTTGCTTCTTCCAACTCATGGTCTTTTTGTTTCATTTCATACTTAAATCGTTCAACCTACGAAAAGCATCTTGCTAACAACGATAATTCATGAGCAGTTTCGTTATGAAACAGAGGTTGGTACTTCCATTGGAAAATGTGCTTGTAGGTAAGCAAATAAGAGAAATCTCATCAGAGGACAGCAAAAATCAAAACTCATAAGACATTGAGAGAGAATTAAACCTCGGGTAGAGACTAAAAGGTGAAAGTAAATCTAGTATTTGGAATGAATTGGCTGATACATCAAATTCTGATGAATTGAACTGACCTAAATGAATCAGAATTTTCTATTCAATGCAATACCAAACGATACAGTTGATTACATTAAAGCAACACAGTAGAATAGGGCAAAATAAAATATTATAGAATGCAAGAAATGGCATACAATGTGATACAACACAATACAATAGAGAAAAAACACATCACGACATGTTGCATGTGAAATCATAAACCAACTAAATAGATTGAATGCATTAATAATAGAAATAAAATTTGTTGAAAAATGGTACAAATTTAAAAAAGAAAAGAACCGTATTTATGTGGGGATAATGTCATTCAGAAGAATGCTGGAAAGTGGTGCGAGATAAAAAGACCATTAATCACTTTTCAACTATGACATCATGCATAGTATCTATTATTTTTAGGATATAATTTAAGCATTCTTTACAATACCTAAGGGTGGCATCTTTTTAAAGGTACAAAATCCTACCAATTCTCTATTTGTTTGCCTTGTATCTTCTGCTTCTTCCGTTTTCACAGAAACCTCTTTCGATGAAATTTCAAGTTTCCGTCGCAACTCCTTTGCAAAAAAGAAGAACTGATAATTGAATGATCTATCTAATAAGTATATCAAAGAAAAACGCGCAAGGATAAAGAAGTCAAATAATGCACTATATCAAATAATCATTTATTTGCATATCAATTAGAGTGTCAATCAGTCAATCGATCAATCAGTAAATAAATAAATAAATCAATCAATCGACTAATGAAGCAATCAATCAAAGTAAATCAATCGATCGATCAATCAATCAATCAATCAATCAATCAATCAATCAATCAATCAGGTTATTAATCAATTTTGAAAGAACTATGGTATATAGTAAGCTAACATAAATCAATTCCAAATATCCTCGAGATAAACTCCTTCGCAGCTACTAAAAATTAAACATTCAGAAATCACAGTTAAAAGCAGGACTGAAACAATACCTACATTGATATCAGCTTGAACAGCAGATTTATCAGAAATTAATTTGTCTTTTTGCTTGATTGATCTTTCCAATGAAATTATTTTGTTCTTGAGATCCTAACAATAAGGAAGTTGCCATAAAACTCAAATAATTATCAAAGATTTCACATTGCGAGAGCGGATTAAACATTTTCATAAAATTTGGTTTCTCAACTCATCAAATGAGTTGAAAGGAAAACATCTCAAGTACCAGAAAACAACAGCATATGTCTAGCTAAAATGCTAAAAGTTTTAGCTAACATGTCTAGCAAAATCAGGATTGATAAGCATTAATTTCTATAACATTTTGACTGAAAATGGCGTAAAAAAGTAAAGAGTACAATGCCTCTTTCCGAACAATAACTGTGAGCTGATTGGAAGAGAGTACAATGCCTCTTTCCGAACAATAACTGTGAGCTGATTGGAAGAGAGTACAATGCCTCTTTCCGAACAATAACTGTGAGCTGATTGGAAGAGAGTACAATGCCTCTTTCCGAGCACCAACTGTGAGCTGATTGGAAGAGAGTACAATGCCTCTTTCCGAGCACCAACTGTGAGCTGATTGGAAGAGAACCCAACATAATGGACTATGAAATAGGAATGTTTACTACGAGGACGACGAGAATGAGAGACATTTCCAATGGTTAAATATCCAATGAGATAGGAATGACAAGGAACTCATACCTCATTAAGTTGGGATACAATTTCCATTTCATCCAACACTTTCTGCTTTTTGTTCATCTCTTCCTGCAAGTGCTCTATGTTTTCATCGTAATTCTGTCGAAAAGAATAAATTTCATCGTAATTCTGTCGAAAAGAATAAACTGGCTGAATCTTTGGCGCAAAGCCGTGGACTGCCACCAGCATTCTGTAAATCAACATATATATGCACTTTAACAGAATGTTGTCACGCCTAACAGAATGTTGTCACGCCTAGCTTTTATCTCCGTCTCTATAACCTTTTAGTATCACGGTCATAAAAAAAGAACAATGCAATTAGAGAAGATTATAAATTATGAAAAAAATACACGAAGGAAATAATAACAAATATTGAAACAGTAGGACAGGAAATATACGAGAGAGTGAGAAAGAAATGATAAAGAAAAATCTTTTCTAGCAATCACATCTGTCCATCCAAGGTTCACACTATAGATTTTTGTCTATAGATTCAAAAAGTCATCGATAAAAAGGAAGACGTCGGGTAGACACTTGTCTACAGAAACAGGTGTTGGAAAACTATTTGCGCGCTGTACCTGATGAAGTAAACATAGAAAAAGATATGCTAAAAACATTTATCTATGCTTAGATATTGAAAAATTAGGAAAACGACTAACGAAAATGAAATTATATCGATCTATCGACAAAAGTCTACGAGAATTAGAACATGTTGCTACTTCATCGACAAATGAGTTATCGACTTTGTTCGCACGTAGCGTCTTTGTTTGCACTTGGCGACATTCTTCGTTTTGTCGATGATATTCCGAATCTATAGACGAAAATCTACAGTGTGAACCCAGCATAAGCCAGGCAAATTTTCTATTGTGAGATCCAGCCATTCATTCCAAATCAGACAAATCTGCAAGTATAACTAATATTGAAAATAAACACTTTTTGCTTTGAAAAACATTCGCAATAACATCAAAACACGAAAGCACTGATGCCATCATGAAATCATAAAAGACTAAAAATATAATGGTTAATTTGAAATATCTTATTTGAGGAGATTAAAGGCCCAGCAAATTTAATAACATAAATGAAATCTACTTGTGGAATCCAATCACTCAAAATTTCTTAAACATACCTCTAAAATTATAAAGAGATACAGTTAAAAATATAATATAAGTATAAGGAGATTAACAACTGAAATCCAATTTGATCTCTAAGATTTGAGTTGATGACAAACGGATGATTTGAAATTAGGCCGATGATATAAACTTACAAAACAATATAATTTGATTAAGCTATCAGCAATACTTAATAAATTCATCAATTTTATCTTAATTTCTAAATTAAAAACGGCACAACAAAGAGTGAACAAAACCTTATTTTGTTCTTGAACAAGATTTTGTTTTTCTTCTTTGGAGTCCCTTCTCAAAGCTCCCATTCTTAGTTGCTCAACTTCGCTTTTCAGAGCCTACGAGATGACAACATTTAAATGCTGAAAGAGACAGTTTAGGCATGGCTGGTAAAATAAAACTTCTCAGAAGATGTTATTCCGAGATTTAGATATGTAAAGTGCCAAAGTTGCGTTCAAAAACTCACTCAGAACTGACAAAATTTTGATACTTAAAATGTCTAAAGAATTGAGGAAATCATAAGAGAATGTAGTGCTTTATGCAAAGTTCATTATTTTAACTTTGATAGTAATGAATAAATTATACAAAGATAATAGTGAGAAAAGTAAACAAAAATAAGAATCAATTACCTGATTCTCTTCAGTCAGTTGATCTTCTCGTTCTGTAAACTGAATTTTTGCTTCCAACGAATTATTTTCTACTTCCACTATTCGACTTTTCAGTTTCTGAAACACAATGAAAGTAAAGGATGCAAAAATAAATAAAAATTAAAATGTGCAAAAAATGGCACTCAACAGAGGAGACATTTAATGTTTTCAGAACTTCATTTTTCCCTTATTCAAATATAGTAGTTGAAAAAGCTTTAATATCTATTGCAGGAAAGCAGTTGCAGTGGTAAGGTTGATTGAATTACTAAAATGACTGCTATGTTGAAAGTAAAATTTGTACACAAAATTGAACGATGCAACGATTATTCGACTAATAGAATGGAAAAACATTGTAATTAATGGAATAAACTAATAGGATAAATCATTGGAAAGCTGATGAAATAGTCTTTAAACTTACCATCGCCTCTTCTTCCATTTCTTTTAATTTCATTGATCTCTCATTTATCTCTTTATTCTTGTAATTCCCAATCTGAATTTTACAATTTCAAAACTCTGATCAGTCATAGTAAATTGCTCTTCAATAAATACAAGATAAAAACTATTGCCGGAAAATTATTGAAAAGAACGCGAAATCTAAAAGTCTGTTTGCCTCAATTGCAATTAACATTCCGATTTAAACTAATTCAGATGGTATAGAAATTCTTTTAAGACTGAGATTCCATACTCTATATGTCTTATCACACCTGCTGCAAAAACAATAGCAAAGTAGAGGCTCATTTTTCTTTTTGGTAGGAATTTCAATATCTTGAAAATTTTCTTCAATACCTTTGAAAACAGAAAGATCTAAAGCAATCTAGTACCAGAGTCAAGAAAACATTTATACTGTCTATACAATATCTATAAGAATTGCAAAGCGTGACTAAATATGCCCTTTGCTCTGGAAAAACTTTAAGCTTGAAGAATTCGTTACGAAAAATGATCTAGCTTAGTTGGAAAGGCCATACTTTGACTTGGCAGTCTTGAAGTCTTCTAACTTCCTCTTCCTTCTGCTGCAAAGTTTTCTCCAAATTTTGAATCCACTCTTCTAATGACTAACGACAAAACAAATTTTGAAACTCTTATTTTGATAATCTCACATGGGAATTTTCAACTGAATGATGGAATTGTGTTAAGCATTCATATTTTACTACAGTTATATCAATAATGATTTCAATAGCAGAAGAAAATCAAGAAGGTGAGTAGATGAACAGCTACCATTTCGATAAAACTTCAACTAAAAATGGCAATCAAATTGAGTGCAAATATGAATTGAAGTTAATTTTATGGTCACAGTCCCATGTAGTGTGGCTGTAAGATTAAGCAAAGATCGATTGAAACCGCGCGGTTGTTTGATAAGAACATACAGACTGTGATTTTAAACTGCATGGTTGGAACTTTAAACTGAATACATCGTACTTAGCATATGTTTGTGATTACAGATTAATAGAGTGTTGTATAACAAAAAATACCAAAAAAATGGATAGATGAACAGTTGAATAAGGTAACTCATTCTTTATGCTATCAGCGGATAAAACATTAGCCACATAATGGCAAAGGAATTGAGCATACTTATGCATTGAAGTAAATGTTTTTGTCATGGCCTAGTGTAGTTTAACTATTATTAGACGCTGACCAAATTTAAAGCAGAATATTCAGCAGAAAGGATTAACAAACAAACAAACAAGCAAAATACAAGTGAACTTACTTTAGTCTTCATTTCTTGGCGTGATAATTTCTTGACCAGTTTCTCTTTCTGATTCTCATCAGAACTTTCAATCACACTTGACAATCCATCACTCCTTTGGTCCAGTTCCAGTCTCTGAAATAAAGCTGAATGTGACAAAATGTGGGCACAAAAAGACGAAAATAAAATTCATCATTAAGGAAAGACCACAAGGTAAAATGAATTGGCAAATATTCTATGAATTTCAGTTGTACCATAAAATTCAAACTTTTTAATTTTGGTGCAAACAAAAAGAACAAATGTAAACTGAGAAGGATTTTGGCGACATGAAGAAGACTTTGCTGCTGAGAGTAAAAATTGTGCATTCAACATAAGCTTCGACAGTGCATTCGTCAACCGGAGCGGAAAATAGATATTTTAAATCACAGAAATGGTAAAAGTGAAAATGTAAAAATTGGATAAAAACCAGTGAATCTGCAATATTTTCAAGTCTTGCTACATCTTCATTTTTGTCTTTGAACCTCTGTTTGAGAAATTCATTCTGCTGCGTAATTTCCTACAAGAAAAATAATTGTATAAAACATACCAAAAAGGCAGTAAAGTGGAAATAATGAACTGATATTTTGTGAAAAGGAATTAATGAATTGACATTTGCCAAGGCTATAAAATTTAAAACAGACAAAAAAATCCAGTATTTTATGAGGAGCATGCTGAGAACAACTATACACAGATGATAAGAAAAAGTAAAACTTTCATGATTTTCAAATTTGCAAATGCATCACCTGCAATTTTGCTTCAATTGACGAATTCAACTCATTGGATCTGATCAGCTGTTTTTCTTTCTCTCTTAATTCACTTTCCAATTTCCTTATAGTCTGGCTTTGTTCCGGTTTGAAAGACTTCTGAAAACAAGCAGATGATAGAGATAGACACTGCCAAAATTTACGATAGAGATAGACACTGCCAAAATTTACGATAGAGACAGGCACTGCCAAAATGTACGATAGAGATAGACACTGCCAAATTTCAATCCCTTCGAGGCTGAGTATGAAGCAACAAACATTACAATAAGCAACTTTTACCTCTGGTGAACCAAGAAAATTTACTCTCACGAGCTTGTAAACAGCAGGCTGCATGGTTGAAGGGGCTAATTTTAATAGGTGAGCATCCATGGGAATCTGTGAATTCTCTTCAGTAATATTTGAATAGCCTAAAACACAAAACAAACTTAAAATGCGAAAATATACTTTAATTGTAAAAAAACAGCACTTCAGGAATCGTGAAGTCAGAAAATAAAGATATACCAAGAGCTACGCAATGCAAAATAATGAAGAAGATATCTTTTTTCATGCTGGTAAATAAGAAGTGCTCCCTACATATCATAAATCTACATGTAAAAAGTCCCTTTTCAGCATACATTGATGTGTTGTTTGGGGGGTGCCGCTAAATGCACATGCCCTCCACTTTTTCACTGCTCCCTACGTCCATTATGGCATGCATTATACAACACAAACGGCTTTTTGCCGACACATGCAATGCTATGGTTTTGAAAGTTACAATACTACACTTCAAGGCAAGAAAATGAGAAGAAAAATTGAAGCATACCTTGTTTATTCATATTTTTCATCTTATAAAGTGAGAATGAATTAACTTGGTCGTTTTTCTGCAACTTTTTTAAGGCAATTGCAATGATCTCGGAACATTTCGTCTTCATCATTATGTCAATTTTCACAGATCTTTCATCATTCCCTTCTTCAGAAAATACAATCTGAGAATAACGATTAAAATCTGAATTAATTTATCAGTTGAACGACAATTATAAAATGCAATTCAGGATGGGCAAATGTTTGGTTTAGAGTTCCTCTGCATAAGCTTAGCTAAATTGGCAAATGAATTCCGTACCAGTGAAGGAAACGTAACAACAGAGCGGATGATCTGCACGAGGAAAGGCCTAAAATAGCTAATCGATGATATTATAGAACCGTAAAGATCTCCTATCAGAAAAAGTGAAAATCCTTTCCCGCGCCCAGTGGCGCATGGGGTGGCGCCTATCTCCGTTTCTATAGCCATAGGCCACGCATCTGCGAATGCTGTGAAAGCTACAGCAGGGGGCTGGTCCACTTGTAGTTTAACTTTCCCACTCAATTTTCATATGTCGAGCGCCAGACGAGAAGGCAGTGAGTACCATTTTTAAGGTCTTTGGTAGAAAACTCAGATTGTTGAAGGAGATATTTCAAATAAGCACATAATTCATATATAATTCGCTTTTTACACTGTTCATTGCATTTCTGTACGCAGTTTCTATTTTTTGTATACTGTAGTGAACTGATTCTCTAACAGCTGATTTCAGATTCTCTAAAATTAATAAAAAGGTGGAGGGGTTGGATAGCGATGGGGGTTGGAAAAAATTCAAAAAATTATTAATCGGAAAGGGACAATTACGTGGCACTCTTGAGTAATTAGGGTAAAACTGGGCAGGTTTGCAAATCCATTCTTTTCTGTAATGCTTAGTCTTTATAAAATGTTTGTAGACGAAATGAAAAATGACATAGAATGGGTTTCAGCGAAGCACCATTATTCCATAGAATTAATGGTGGAAAAAATCCCTTGATAGCCATGGGTGGATAAACCAAACCATTTCCACTTTTGCAGCCAAAAAGCTGAAAATTCATGTGTATCATGCGAAAAAGTTCGCTGTGTATCATGCGAAAACGTTCGCTGCGTATCGTGCGAAAACGTTCGCTGCGTATCGTGCGAAAACGTTCGCTGTGTATCATGCGAAAACGACAAAGCCATCCCGGTGAAAGAGAAGTGCATCAAACTCTAACCCAGAATGACGCTGAGGCAGGGGTGATTTCTAAAAATTACAACAAAGAGGCTCTAGGTGTAATGTCAAAAAATGGGTGTGGACTGCTAGTAACCACACCCATATGTTTTAAAGATGAAGAAATAATAATATAGTCTAATCGTGATATAATATAGCCAATACCTGGAAAGATTTCAATAGCTATGTAGCAGTGAGAAAATTCATCGTAACAATGCAATACAAGGCATTCGAAGAAAGGTCAATGTACTTTGAAAAGCAAGATTAATGCAGAAATTTAGGGGGGCTGAGCCCCCTAGAAATCACCCCTGCATTTAAATTTTCACAACATAAACAGATCAGCATAAAATACGTTATGCAATGAAACAAACATTTGTTATGCTTACAATAACAGAGCCTTCTGAGTTTTTCTTCAACTCAAATCGATATCGTTCTGCATCAGGCCAACGACATTGAAAAACCAGAGGGCAGTCATTAGCTTTCAAAACAATTTCCGGCACTACGAAAAAAGGAAACCAATTTAAAGGATATCATATACAAAATAAGCAATTAAAGAGCGAAGTAAATAAAACCTATTTTTGATATTCCATGTAAATAGATTCTAAGTGGTATTCAATTAAACAACTTGATATTGTATCTTTAGGATAATTTTTTTACAATTTTCCAAGGAATACTAACTAAAATAACTGCTGGTTACTAAGTATATTTAATGAAGTGGAAGCAAAAATGTATGTTAATGTAGTACCAAGATATTGAATATTCTTCAAAAATTCCAACGTCGAACCAAGACTTCTACTGGTAAAATCAATCTCAGGATGTACAGGCATGTCTTCAACGCATTGGTGGTTCAGTGGTAGAATTCTCGCCTGCCACGCGGGAGACCGGGGTTCGATTCCCCGCCAATGCATTGATTTTTAACAGTTACTTCTTATGCATATTCACAACTCTTGAACAATTACAGATTACGCACTTGCATCTAGAGTGGCCTTATCAACAAAGGCTTCTTTTGATAAGAGCTGTATTTTTCTTTTGGCATTCGTACAATGTTCTAACTCAAATTACGCAAATAAAGAATGCAAAAACAAACCTGATTTTGTGCTGTGAGATTGAGCCACATAAAAACAATTAACATCAACTGCTAATTCCAATTTCTCAAGAACAGTTTTGGTTACTTCTAAAGACGTTGTCGTTGACGTCACAAGTAACGCTACATTCTCAGCCTCGACTTCATTCATATGAGTCGTCCATATCTTTACCACACCTTGTGGAGTCGTTTGCAAAAGATATTTCAACGATGAATCTACTAATTTTTTCCTACTGCTAAATAATTTTGATAGCTTTCCAGATCTTTTACGTCGAAAAGAAAATGCTTCCTTTAGAAAACTTCTTTTTTTCATAGATGTCTTTTTACCTCTGTCATTTGGTCTTTCTGAATCTCCACCCCCCTGATCCCAAATATCATACGATCCTTTAATTGGTGAAGCGCTCTTCGATCTTTCCTCATCCCTTTCGAGCTTTCCAGATGAGCTTTTATGCTCACTCATAGCCCTTCTATAGTCTCCTTTAGCTTTCTTGGAATTCTGCGATGCAGCCTTTTTAACTCCTGAAGACAACTGCGGAGGCGTTGGGGATGGCAAATATCTGTTTTCTTGATCTTCAGACGACATTTTCAGTGCTTCAAGAACAGCTAACATCTTTTCACGGTCATAGCCAGAGGCATTATCCAACGCATCTGAAAAAGCGCAAAAACAAGGATAGCTTCACTATTTCATTCAATAACCTTTACTTCGATTTTGAAATTAAACTTGAACTTCAGGGATCAGTGCAACGACGAAAAAAGTCCACATATTTCAGCTTATTCGAATATTCGACGAAATCAGGTATTATTCCATACTAAAGTCTATTCCGGTGTGACTAATGGAATACTCTCAATATCTAATAATACATGGCTTTGTCGAATATTTGAATAAAGCAGGGTGAGTGGCCAAGCGGCCAAGCCATTTCCATTAGCTTAACTGAAGCTAAACATGGCTGTGTACAGTCAGAAACTGGATGGACGACCTTTCAGATGAACGGCCAAAACAGCTCATTCTGCAGTCCTTCGGAAGGGACGTTAAACTAGGGGTCGCATGCCTGGATGTGGCATGCATAGTAGGCCTAAATTAGCTGAAAAAGCTACGTATAACTGCCTACTCAAAATATAGTCAACAACAACAACAACAACAATTAACCTAAGGTCCCGTTTACACTATACCGGATAGCTATCGAGACGCTCCTCAAATGAGAGAGAGAGTCACTTCAGTCTGTAGGTGATATGAAAGTCACGCCATATTATTGTGACGCTATCCGGTATAGTATAAACGATCGCCTTATCCGACAGAGATCGTTCCATGACGTAACACGACGATAGCAACTGGTTTAGTGTAAATGGGGCCTGAAACATGTAGATTTTATTCGTCGGTGTCCTGACTCTTAAATTCAATCAGAAGCTGCGTTTTCCACCCTTAATATCTAAGCTTCCACAATAGTAATCACTATCTAGAGAGATAATATGCTGTTCGGTGCCAGTATTGCATGATGTGCCATTTTGCAAGGGTGCTTTGAGAGAGGACCATACAAAAGGAGATGCTCAGTATTCAAACAGTAGAATCAATAACTGAAATTCTTACCAAGAAGCGACATTTCAATATCATAATCTTCCGGATTCTTTAAAGCATATATTTCAGAAAGAATCAACTCTCTGTCATCAACATCCGTAATTCCAATTTCATCTGCGAAGAAACAGAAGACAGTTGACTTAAATTCATTGCAAGTTACAAGTGTAAATAATAAATAAACAAGCGCAGATTGCAACTGTCATTGTTGAACTCATTTCATGGAGATTTTATCAATTTCATAAGCTACAAGAAACTTATAGAAAACGGGAGCGATGTGATTCAATAATGCACAGTTGTGCAGAAGTAAATCGATAGCTAGGGGGGATCTGCTGATAGTTAGGGCGCTCTTTTCATGCATGCTTCTTTCTGAGAAACTTTAAAGTTAATCCACGCAGTTATATAAGAAAACGATACTGTCGCTCAGTAAACAACGTATTTCAAATATCCTACATTTTGTCAACTAATAACTTCTCGACAGCTTTTCGAATCTACAATAGCCTTTTACAGCAGAATAATGATTTTTCTGTGCTTTTTATTTCCAACAAATTTACAGGGCTGCGCCCCTCCCTCCCTCCTTCCCCCTCTCCTACACCATTGCCTATGCAGATATAAATTATGGACAAAAAACTAAACTCTTCAAACAAATAAAAAGAAACAACAGAAGAGAAGAGGATATGATTACCAAGAAGTTGTAAATCGATTGCCTGAAGCTGTGGTCCATCCACATTTTTCTCTAAAATGAAAATAGAAAATAAATAGACCATAAAGGAGATAGAAACGAAAAAACTTCAAAATAAATCTAATGAATTTAGATTCTCCATCTTGAAGTTTTACAAAAAATCTACTAAAAATTATCTACATGGGACTCGGGAAGTTGGAAAATCAATGAACATTTTCTTAGAAGTTTTAATAAAAAACTGAGCAGTTTGGAATCATATTAATACAATGATTGTGTTTGAGTGTTTAAAAATATCTAATATAATCAGAAAATAACTGACATAATTCATCAGAAAACTGTCAATTGTAGGTGGAAAAAAGAATTCTCTACCAAAGCACAACAGAAAAAATACAATGGATTTGCGCTAAGCCAAAAACAAAGAAATATTAAGTTTGATGAAAATGTAAGTTATTGAAAAAGATTTTCAGTGGAAAAGCCAAAAATATGATAATTATGATAGAAATAAAATTAAGCTTAAAGATTCAGGGAAAAGTCACAATAAAGCTATAAGGGGAGTAACGAGAAGCATGTAAGAATCTGAGAAGGATAATTCACCTTCAAACGTAGAACGAAGATCAGCCAATCCTATCACTTCCAACCAGTCCCCAACATCCTCCACTGTCCATTCGTCCAATGGAGTGCTTTCAAATTTTGAATCATCCTAAAATGAGAAGAAGACTATTTACAGCTCTAAAGAGATGATACTTCTACTACACTTATACCAAAAATGAGAATCATTATGAGACAGCATAATCACGATCATGATCATGTATGCCCTCAGATGGTCACTATTTAACTTTAAGATGGAGATGTACGAAGCTAAACCACCGGCCTATTGTTGTTGTTGTTGCTGCTGTTTACTTTATTTTGAGTAGGCTGTTATACCTAGCTTATTCAGCTAATTTAGGCCACTCACCCCGCTATCTCATGCAAATAGGAAATATGTATGGTAGCTATATATGAAAACTTCAAACCTGCAAAAACACATCTCCCAAATCGTCAACGTATTTTCCTTCATCCTCATTATCACTAAAATAAAAAGTTGTATGTCATCAATGTCATCTATGAAAGGGCTTATCATTGGTATTAGCAATTACATAGAACATAGAAACAAAATTAGAAGCTACTTTGCAAACAGAACCAGGAAATAGAAGCAAATGAGGTAACACATTCTCAGGTGCCAAATAAACACCCCCCCCGCTTCTTAACTTTTCGATTTTTTTTCCAACCATCCCGTACCCCCCGTTTATTAATTTTAAGGAAATTGACATTTTTTCACAAACCCATCATATCATTTCCTTTCTTTGTTAGAACTATTTACACCTGGTTTTCATGGCAAAATAGCAAACTACTGTATCATTTCAGCTTTACACTCTATGACAACCTGCTTTTGTTCTTTCTGTCTTTGTATAATCATTTACAGCCTTTTCTCAAATTTCAACCCCATCCCGTTCATTTTGACCCCCCAATTATCAAATTTCGGAATCTTTTCCGACCCCTATATCTATTAGGACCCCCCCCGTTTATTTGGAACGTGAGAGTAGATTATCAGGCATGAAAAGAAAAGGCAATTTCATCAATAGCAGAGGACGACAGAGTCTAGAGAGCAAAGAGGATATGGACCATAAAATAGTTATAAATTCAAAACCTGAAGCTAGTTTACCCTTCTATTACATAAACTTACCTTTCTACATTAGGAGCATTATTTGACTTCCACCCGTCGTCAACATCAGGAAGGCGA
>OLMO02000262.1:1358701-1394939 GCA_900291935.2 Cassiopea xamachana | reverse complement strand
CAGCTAGCAAACTATAAGCTAAATACCAAAATGAAACAGTTGGTGGATTATAATCTAGAGAAAAGTGAAAAAGTTTATTTTTGAAATTGCTTTCAAGTGGACTGAACAACAAATGATAGATTCAAATTTAGATTTCAAATTAGAACAAGAATTTCGCACCAATCTTGCTGAAGTTTCAAAAACAAATAACAAAAATTAAAACCATACCTCAGCTTGCAGCTTTTTATTATTCTCAATCTCAGAATCCAACTTTCTTTCTGAAGTTCTAATATTTACTTCAGCAAGAGCTTGTTTCTTTTCAGATTCAATTATCTAAAAACAAATAAAGTAAATTTCGCAAAGAAATTTGAACAAAAATAGGATGATTAAAATTTGCCATTTATGCATTCATAATGTTATTTGTGATGAAAAGCTAGATATAAATTCCTCATTGAAATAAGTTTTGATCTCATGAACATTAAAAGGTTACAAAGATCCGAATGAATGAACTAATAAAGAACTGTTGCTGCAATGAAATATGGTATGAATTATGGATCATAAAAAGGAATGGAATTGAAGTGCAGTACAGTTAATTAGATGGTAGATTAAGTCATTCCAGGAATTGCTAGGGTGAAAAATAAATTATGGCTTTAATGATAGCTAGAAGCGTTGATGAAATAAGGTAAAAAACTCGAAATAACTATTTTTGCTGTTTAACTTCATACTCTACATCTCTTCATTCATCAACAAAACAGGTAAGCAAGTAGCTATGTGTGATTTACCATTTCGTTTAGTTCTGAAATTCTAGATTCCTGCTGTCTTGTCTTATACTCTAGCTGATCAGTTTTTCTTGTGGATTCCTTTTTGATCTCATCCATGTTATCCTCTACACTGCTATATCTTTCAACAAGCTTTTGCCTAAAACAACAGGATAATAGATAAGTTCACATCAAACCAGTAATTGCGCTTGAAAACCTTTTTCTACAGGGAAAGCGGATCATACTTCTGTGTGAGGGGACTGGGAACGAGTGGCAAGTTATTATTGCTCGGGGAAGTGAGGGTCAAGAACGGAACCTTTTACAATTTCTATTAGTACGCCCTTGGACTGTAAGAATGCTCTCTTTTTAAATAGTTAAATATATCCTATCTCAGAAAGGATAGGTTACCTATTGTTTGACATCATACATTAGCAAAAAGTGGGGGGCGGCATCCTCCCCCCCCCGGCTCTGGTGTGCCTGTTTTACATGGTGAAATACGTTCAATGCAGGGTTTGCACAAACTCCTTCAAAGATATTTGAAAACATTTTCCAAAACTTATCCAAAGCCAAACAACCAAATTCCCAAAACCATCAAACTCATTTTCATTAGCATTTTAAAACCCCAAAATAATAGAAAATGTTATTTCCGACGATATATTCTATAATGTTTTAGTGGATTATGTTTTGCATTACAAGTAGTAAAATGAAAAAGCAAAACATATACCACTGTTTAATATGACACTAAGCGACATCCACTTTAGGATTTTTTAAATTTTTCTAAATAAAAATCCAAAACTTTTCCACAGCCATTTTGAAAATCCTCTCTATTCAAAACTTTCCAGGTCCTGGAAAATGACATTTTCAATTTCCATATCTTTCCAAAACTTTCTAAACCCGTACGGACCCTGTTAATAAGATCTGAGATGAACACAAGATGAGTATTTGATATTTATGATATATATTAATGAGTGTATTGGCGTCTTGAAACAGCAAACTAGGAATGAATGTAAGGTGATAATATCACATTTGAAAAAAAACTATCAATGAAGAGCGCAATTCCTTTCCGTAATCAACATACCTTTGTGATCTTTCTAAATCAAGAGCTTTGAGGGTCTCCTCGAGCTGCTCTTCCAATTTTTCTTGGCTGTCATACAACTGCCTCCTATGAAAATTCAAAATGGATAATTATCAGCTTTGGACAGAGATAAATAAGGCGCATGCAACATAGAAAGCATACAGGGACGGAATTCACAATTCTGAAGCATAATACCATAGCTCTAACTACGCTAAAAAATTCCATATCACTTCCTTGAGAGACCAGCGTAATGAAAGCATAAGGCTATTAAATATATCTGTGTAGCAAGAAATAATGACAATTCACAACAGTTTAAGGAAAACATATCCATGGAACTAACTTGAGGATATTCCATTGATCTTCTCGATCCTGGTATTCATCATTCATTACTTCAAGCTCCTCAACTTGACCTTCAAGCATGGTACACGTCTGTTTCAGCATAGCTATTGTCTATGGAAAATGAAAAAGCTTATCAGTATAGGCAATTTTCAGCAAAACAACAGCTGTACTAGTCATTTGTTTTTGCTGAAAGTAAAACAATGACATCATCAGACTTGTACAATACGAAATATATAGGCAAAGTCTACTGGAGTTTGAGTGTTTTAAGGTATATAAGAAAAATATATATATCGAAATATAAAGTATATGGTACTTCTTTAAAAAATGAAAACAAAAAAGGGAATTGTATCTGCAGTCATCAAAATACAAAAATTTATTATTGCTTCAAATTAGCTGAATATATAGCTATTTCATGTGAAAAGGGCAAAAAAGCTGTAACTACGTTACCAGATCATGGCTTTCGTACTGTCTTTGCTTCTCTTTCAATTCTTCCTCCACCTGTTCCTTAGCCATCTTCAAATCAGTGACTTGCTTATTTGCATGGCGGAGTTTTACATCATAACTCTAGAATTTAGTTAACATTAAACAATTAAAACATAAATGACAAATGACAAATGATGAAATACTTATTAACTAACAAGAAGTTTCAATTCATAATGTGACTAAAAAACATTAAATAAATGCTAAATCAAACGTAGAAACTGTTGCTACAACAATGAAGAAAACAAGTAAAATACCTTTCTTTCAGTTTTTGCATCATTCAAGCTTTTTGTGAGGATCTTTATTTTTGACTCTAAGTCTTCAACAGCCTAAAATTGATGAAACAAGATACCATAATTCATATGAAGTTCTACAACATATTGTTGCAAAGCATAATAAGTTCTAATAAAATACCTAACCCTCACAACTTATAGTACTCAATAACAAAAACATGTTACAGCAATGGTCTGATTCCATAATTTAGCTGAGTATTGCCTATTCAATCAATCGATCAAATTCCGCACTCAATTAAAGAGTAATAGAAAGAAGAAGCACTTAAAAACGGAAAGAGATGCATGGCAATTTGGCTGAAAAATACGTGCTGAAATTGAAAATAAAATGAAGAAAGTTTATGAAATTACAGTTGTCATATTTTAATTTGAGGTCAACTCTCTTTGAAGTTAACTCTAAAGTTAACTCTGTTTGTAGTCAATTGAATTTTCAAATTTTCAAATTTGAGGCTTACTAATAAACAGGTTAGATGAATAAAAAATCTTATCCCAGATGAAAACAAAATACATGCTTTTACAATAAGAAATATGTCTATAAGAAACATGAGGCTGAAATTAGGCAAAAAATTAAGAAACATTTAAGAAACAGGCAGGCTGAGCTTCAAATAATTACTCGAAAAAACAGTTTTTACAAGAAATTTTTGATCAAACTAGCAAGAAAACAGAATGAACATCCATTATGTGCTTCAAAAATCTGAGAATCCTTTACAATTGCCTAATCTGGGTTGCTTCTGTCATTGGAAGTCTTTAAATTAAAGTAGCATTTAAGAAACATTTGTGGCTGGATTTGACGAAATATTAAGAAGCATCCAGGCTGAAGCCAGAGAATTTATTTTCTATAAAAAAGACGTGTAGGTTCTAAAGCTGTAAGAATCAAAAAGTTGACATACTTTGGGACCAGCTGAATCTTGAGCGATATGCCTTTGATTCTCAACTTCAACCTTTCAAAGAAAATCAACAATAAAGTTTCAAAAGGTATCAAACATCAAAAGCTCATTTTCAAAGTTTACAACTCCGAATGAGCAAAAGAATGAAAATACAATAATCTGAAATGAAAAATATGAAACTGTTACCTGGAGCTGCATAATTTTGTCGTGAAGACTATCAGCTGATTTTCGTGTAGTTGCCAAGTCTTTCATTGCTCGTTCTGCTTCAGTGTTCGCCTTCAGAAAACAGAAATCCAAGAGCTCCAAGATTAAGACAATTTACATATTTCAATTCGACCATTTATTCACTACCAGCTCAACTAATTAATCACCAATTTTTATCAATTCAAATAAAATAGGTAGGAACAAATTTCTTCTTCAGAAGAGAGTAATTCCCTTCTCTAATAGCTAAATGGACTATGCCCAAATCGATCAAAATTGTTAGCTTTTGTAGTGAAAAGTAGCCCTTTTTCTTAGCACTGCAACATTCTTCGCTTAAACTGCAAAGCGTCATCATTTCATTGACAGACAAAAAACCCACCCAGCCAGCTGCGCAGCGTATAAAAATAGTATGTGTTACCTTAGTTAGTTCAGCTTGCAGCCTAGAAGTCTTTGCTTCAAAATGTTCTGTTGTCTACAAAAAATCCCATCAATACAAAACAGGATTTTGCAATCACAATGCTAATTAGCAACAATATATTCTGCTAGACTGTGATATGCCTAATGCAGAGAAACGCAAAAACAAACATACTCAAGTCTCAATACAGAAAGAAGCCTAAAAAGCAAGAGACCACATTGAAGTGTATTTAGCATAAATTATGATATACTATTAACACAATACATAATTAACATAAATTATCAGCATGACATAAATTATCAGAGATAATTAGCTAAATTTATCAGGCATAATCAACAAAAGACAACAAAAAAATAAAAAAATGTATAAGTTGAGA
This sequence comes from Cassiopea xamachana, assembly GCA_900291935.2. Taxonomy (NCBI): domain Eukaryota; kingdom Metazoa; phylum Cnidaria; class Scyphozoa; order Rhizostomeae; family Cassiopeidae; genus Cassiopea; species Cassiopea xamachana. Next base: position 1,390,139 of record OLMO02000262.1, on the reverse strand, counting down.
TTCATGCTTCTGGTGACAATAATTCTTTATTTTTCTTATCACAGAGTACCACTGCCTTGCTACGTACGATTGCCATCTTCTGCTATATAATGAATTAAAGTAACTAACAAAATAAGTAATCTGTGTATGAATTTATGAANATTATATTAAAAGAAAGAATTAATAAATTACCTCAAGAAGCTGTTTTTCGGAATTATCCAACCTCTTCTTCAACGTTGCATTCCTTCGTTGCTCGGATTTAAAGTCAGATTGTACAAGATTAAACCGATGTTCTAAACTTGTTTTTTCTTGCTTCAAAACGTCAATCTTTTGCTTGTACGTATGCCTGTAAGAACACAGAAATACTCCAAATATGGGCTTTTGTGTTGCTATGATACAGCATAACAATGAAGCAATAATTCGATTGGTAATGAACTTGCTACGCAGAAAAAAGGCAAACAAGAGCATCTCTATAGCCGAAGTACATCAAGTAAAATCCTATCATACTTGAAGCATCTTTCCCATGTTTGCTGTATGCCCAAAGAAACACAGGCTTTGTAATGAAATTGAGACAAGACTCGACCAACTTACACATCTCCTTCGAGTTTCTTTTCCCGCTCTTTCATTTGCATATCAAGACTTCGATCAGCCATAATGGTCTTCACCTGTTCATCTAACTTTTTGCAAGTTTCTTTCAGAGAGTTTATTTTCTGTTAATTAATTTAGTAATCATTTTAGAACTGAGCAAAGAAGCAATGTACACATAAATAATAAACAGGAAACTCAAAAATCACAAGCATACAACGAGAAAACTTAAACTTAAAACTACAACAGCAAAATTGACAAAAATCAAGCTTTCACTACAGCCATAGCTCAACTGTCTGGATTTGTTTCTTTGAATGGATAAAAGGAGCTTTTAGTTATAGCTTTAACTACGATGCAAAAACTGAGGACTTCTGAGAAAACAAGTTCTAAGAAAGAGGAGACAAATTCAATACCTCATCTTTATTCTCAGATGCTTGCTTTTTTTCTTCGAATTCTTGTTGCAATTTCTCATGGAGTTGCTGCAACATCTTCTGGTCTTTGTTCACACCTTCCAAGGTTTCCTCCAACTCCTAAATATCAAATATAGACAAATTAACAGCAACGTATATACAAAATATCATGGACTTCGATTTTAAATTTCTCAGATAGTAGTTCTCTGTATTCACTTTCAGGCAGATAGACGAATAACGAACTGAGGTGAAGATGGTAAACTGCAAAATGTAAGCACTACGACTGCAAACCTTAATTTTACTGTTCAACTCCTTTTTCATTTCCTCTCGACCTTCAAGTAATTGTTTGTATCTCATCTCTAACTCTTCGATCTGCTTCTTTAAGTCCTAGAAATAAATAAAATATTAAATGAGAGATGGAAACAGTGAACAATTAGTGCTCAAAAGCAGTATCTCTATGAAACGGAAAGATAATAATATAAGGAAAAATAAAGGATATATTTGAATGAATACTTGTTGTACTTTCATCAAGAACTTGATGTTCAAACGAAGATGTAAAAATATACATTGTGTAATTTAATACATTAGGCTTCTACCTAATATAGATTCAAGCGATTAAAGATATACGGATCCGGGTATGACCATACGTAACAAAAATCCCTAGAGCTTTGAATATTCAAAATCTTATTTCAAATCCTCAAACTTAAAATACACGCTCAATTAATTTGACTTGAAAACTTGGCATATTCCCTTTAATCTTCACGCTAATATGAACAGATATTCCCATGTTCCCTGGGTGCTTTATACAAAACATAAGGGCTACATTAACTCTCAAGGGCAAAATAAACGGGGGGAGTCTTAATAAACAGGGGGTCGGAAAAAATTCCAAAAGTTAATAAGCCGGGGTCAAGCTAAAAGGGGGGGGGGTTGGAACTTGAGAAACAGTNNNTATATATATATATATATATATATATATATATATATATATATATATATATATATATATATATATATATATATATATATATGTATGTATGTATGTATGTATGTATGTATGTATGTATGTATGTATGTATGTATGTATATGTATATAGATATATAATCGGACGTAAAAAGTACTAACAAAGAAAGGGAATTAAACGAGAAGATCGTAGAAAAGTCAACTTCCCAAATACTGGCGGATCCCGGAGGCAACGGACACCAAACGGTAATGTTTCCCATAGCTCACAGTTGTGGTAAGAATCTCCTCATATGAAAAAGATGATAAAATGAATCGGATGCGCCCCCCCCCCAAAAGGCCAGCTCTGGCTCTGCCCCTGATCAAAAGCAAGGATACCATAGTGTATTTTGGGAAATATGCCAAAATGGTCTAAAATGAGGCACTATGGTTAAAAATAAGCCACAAATGCACTACTATATATCTGATGACAGTTACAATCGAAATCAATCAACGCTGTCTTCTGTTAATTCTATGATTGCCTTACTCAATTTCAGCAGGATATTACCTTCAACTGACTTCACTAATCATAACTTTCACAAGTAGTTTGCAGCATCGGCAGTTTAACAAGAATATTCAGGGGGGAAAATGGGCTGAATTTGCCGAGTATTTTAGAAGAAACACGTGTACCCGACAAATACTTTGGAATATTTATCGATTACATGGTTTGCATGAGAAAAGGTGAACAAGAAATCGAAGCTCAAGCAAAAAAATCATTTTCTTATTAAAAATCGTGTACTAAGCCTTTCGTTTCACTGCTTTTGCTGAGAATTTGCCGACTCGATCGCACCTGGGGGGGGGTACTTGCCCCACTTGCCCCCCTAATAGTCGCAACTGATTTGCAGTCACTTTTGAAAGTAAGCTGCTTTGTGAAAACGCCAGTAGCATAGATAATATGAAGTGGCTTTTATCAAAGGAAAAAGTTCTAGAAAATAATGAAATAAATCTCTCATTAACCTCTGCATCAATAACAACTATATTAACATTAAATTCTCTCTAGTATGATAATTAGCAACAATTGGTTCCGTTGGTTCTGTCTGAAGGATAGACAACGCAAACATGAGAAAAGATAAGGGAAATGAAATACTTTCTAAAAGCCAAGAAGCCCGTCTGGCAGTTTGCTCAAGGATTCAGTCTATCAATCAAGTTATGAAAATTCTACAAAAAATGACGTAACTCCTAATCAATGAAAATGATGGCTAATGTGATCATCAAATTCACAAAAAACTTTAAACTTGCCTCTCTGTCTTTTTCCAGCTCAATCACTCTGTCACTTTTTGCCCTCAGCTCATCCCTCAAATGCTGCTCTGCACTGCTTGATGCCTGTCTTCGTGCTTCCTCCTTCAAATTATAAAGTTTAAGAAATATGCTCACCCCTTCCAAAAATCAGTTATTTCCATATACATGACACAACCCTGCCCTAACAAGTATTAGCAATTACATAGCCTTTTTAAAGAAACATTTCTGGATAATTTCTGGGGGCAAAACTCCATTTACTAGGGAGGCATTTTCGAGAACTAGGGGGGCTTTAGCAATTTACACAAAATACCACAAAAACACAGTATACATTCAATCTTCAACATTTTTCTACAATTCGCCAAATAACATTAAGTCGAATACCAATCTGCAGAATCATGGATAGGAGAAAATTGCTGAAAATCTGTTGAAGAGACCATGAAGGTCTTGGGGCCTTACTGGTAATCCTGTTGACACCAAAATAGTCTTATAATGTGAAGGCTTATATAACAGCTCGTTACAAACTTATCCCACTCCTCCTTGAAGATGGAATTAGGTAATAATAAACTGTAATGTAAGCTGTCACACTACAAGGGTGTTTTGATTGCAACATGATTACATTGACGTCATTTGAAAGTACGTTGATAATGAAAAGGAGACCAAAGCTCCAGACTGACAAAACAATCCCATTGACAAAAGAAGAATGGATGGCATCAAAACAGTACCGGGAGGCGATGAAAAATTCAATTTGTTTATTTTCACAGCTGGAATGCAGTCTGGAGCTACAAAATCCTGCAGCTTCTTTTGAACTTCTTCCGGAAATAGTTATCTTTACACGGTTCTACTATACAATGCACAATTGAATTTTCAATCATTTGAATTCCTTCCTCTCTCACAATAGCCGAAAACAATATCTTAATACATTTGCCAAGTATAAATTAAGTTGAAAAGAGAGGTAATCAAGGAATACAAAAGCTGCGTAAACAGCCTTCATAAGAAGCATACAAAGTCGCAGTTAAGGCAAGTCACAGCCAATAAGTAGATATCCCAAATCCTGTTTCACATGCTGGGATTTCCAGTGAAGAAGATTACAGAGAGGATACTTATACAAATGGCCGGAACATGTAGCTTAGAAACCACGCTTCATGCAATTGAGGATAGTGAAATAAATACGACAAAAACAAACATGGGGACTGATTTACCCCTTCCCCCCAAAACGCTGCTACTTCTTCTCAAATAAGAAATAGTTATCGGGTATTCTTAATCTTTTATTGGAAAGTATCACAAAGAATCAATACATGAATAGCAAGAACCAGATTTTCAAGTAATAGAAAGACGAAAACAATTTGAAAGAAGTTGAACGGTTATCAAGCGACTAAAAGTGATGAGATTTCTTAGCACTCATTACAATTTTACAGAAGTCATGAAAGATTTTGTCCAATGGCAGCTGCATATACTCTAAAGTGGTGTCACTACTCAAGTGTCTACTCAAGAAACAAAACAAAACTTCTATAACATGGAATTACCTTGACTTCGTCTTCTTTAACTTTACTTTCAAATGCCTGTTGACGAAGATAACGAAATGATAGAAGTCCTCTAGTTTTTACAGTTTTTATAGCTCGAAGCTTCCACGATTGCACGAAAACAGGACCTCTGATAACTTGATTGTGCTCCATGAATCGACAGCAACAAATAACAAATCACGCGGGATAGATTCAGCAAGATTGTATTATGAAAGATAAATGGCTGCTGGGATAAGCTAGAAAGAGTTTATCATGACTGCAAGCAAAGACAGTCACTTCCTACTGATTATTCAAGCATCCTATTTACCCCATGCGGTAACAATACATGTATTGAAAGACACGTTGCATTGTCGCTATTCAACAGTTCAATGGTGATCACAAAGTCTGTCCAGAGCCGAAATTATCGTCAATGCCGTAACTGGGCGCATAGTCAAATCCTTTTGGTTCATGTTTCAATGGGCAGGTCAACATTAAAGCAAAATCTTTACAAGTATGGGTTATGCTAAAAGTAGGGAGGTAACTTTAATAAATATTTTTTGGGGGGTCATAGGTTGCCCTGCGAAAATTTTTCCTGTGACCTTTTTTTAGTAACAGTAGTCACAGTAGTTCATCAATAGTCCTGGATGCAGTCAGTTTCCCAGCAAGAATACACTGTGCTACCGTTTTTGCCCCGGGAAACAGCAAATTTTCAAGGTTGGGGGGGGGTGACTTCGTTAAGGTTCGTCCCTCGCTAAAAGCATCCAAGATAAACTGGCATAATCAACAAAACAATTGAATATCTTTAAAATGAAACAGATACCATTGGTTTTCAAGATTATGGTAGGCTTTTCGTCATACTTAACACCACATTCAATAAGCATTCAAAATATCATGCAAGGCTTTAACATTGGTGACTCTATTCTGTGAATTGGCAGACAAAAATTTCGATTCAAGGATCAGATTGGGCAGCCTAGAATATTGCCGTGCAATTGACAGCAACAATTTAATGTCAGCAGCAGCAAGACCAAAAATATGATATAATGATACTCTGACAACATGATGCTGTGGTACTGTTACATTAACGTACTATGGTACTATGATACCATGATAACAAATGACACTACGATACTGGGACACCAGGGGTGTAGTGCTAAATCTTTAACAAGAGGAACTCAAATCATGCCATTTTAGAATCGTGAAAAATAACTCTAATTCCTTGATATTCCACCGAACACCAAATCTGTGCCAGGCTATCAAATTATGTTGCACAGTGAACAAACATCGAAATGAGTTTGCAAATCTTGACCAAAGTTGAAAAATTTAAGAAAAATTCTCAATAACTTAACGTTCTAAGGGGGTTGGGCCTCCCCAAAGCCTTCAACAGATTTTACTAGGGTGGCTGAGCCCCCCGAGTCTCCCCAGGGCTACATCCCTGTGCGACACGATCATACTACACAATTTTTATAAAAAAGTTTATAAGAAAATAATGCTCAAATGGTCAAAATCTTAAGAAAATCTTAAGAAAACAACGAGGCTCAATTTCCAAAATTTAGTGTTTTTATTGGCCAAAAATCGATATTAATTCGTCGTTATTGCATTCCAAATGTTAAAGATGGAATTCAAACTCAAGTATACAACATTAATAACGAAATTGTAAACCATTTTACTCAGTTTATTTCAATAAAAGTTAAGAAAAAGTTAAGAAAATTGAGGCTCAGGCAAAACCATGGTTTTCTTATAAAAAATTTGTATAATCAAAAGAACGACACTATGATGTTATGAAAGTGGGATATGACTTCTGCTTTTCAAAAAATCACATTGCTTTAGTCATGCTTTAGTCATTCTTTTGTGAAAATGATAATAAAAATTTATAAAACGAAGGTCAAAAATGACGTCAAATGCAAAAAATGCAAAACAATGACGGCAAATGCAAAAAATAATTCCCAAAAAGATGGTACAACATACATTGCTACTGTGACTGACAGGGCCACCAAGAAGGTTCAGTGAGCAAATTCTCGCGGAGGCATTCGTGATTGGCATAAGAAAAGAAAAGTAAAGGAAAAAGTTAAAAGGCATACCCGAAGCTCCTCGATATCACGAAGAAGATCCTCCTTCTCACGCTCAATTGTTATCAGCTGATCATTGGTCTGCTGTAAGGCTGTTTGGGTCTAAGAAAATTTGACCATCACAATCACTACAGTAATAGCTTGCACATAACAAACTTCATTTATTAAGATTCTGCAGTCTGAAACTGTTTAATTAGAACCTTCTATATTTTATATACAGTTGAACCTCAATAAATTGACTAGCGGTTAAATCGAACTCTTGCGATCTCGAACATTTTCTCATTTCCCTTGGTTTTTGTATGCTTCATGTACAGAAAATACCCCGGCTAAGTCAAATAACTCGAACAAAACCAGTAAATTCAAAGAAAATGCGATCAAAAAGTCCTTTCAGCAATCTTAGCTAACAATTCACCAATTCATCTTAATAGGTGCATACTAAAAATCCTGCTGTTTTATCAAACTCGTTAGAAAATCCGCACGACCTTCAAGAGTTTGAATTTTTCAACTGACACGGGACTTGCATTCCATATCCATCACTCAGATTTACTTCTTGCTTTTTCACTTTTAAATGAGCATTTGCTTCTTGAATATAGGAAATGAAATATAGTATTTGCAAATTGTCATTTGCTACCCTTTTTTCAAATGGCCAATGGGGGCACTTAGGACCATTTGATAACTCTGCATAGTGGACCAAAACAGTGTTTTGACGGACATTTAGGCTTATCTTGGGTTAGAATGGTCCAAAAACTGAGCGTGGCTTAAATTGATTTATGCAAACAAATACAATGCACTGGCAAACAATGTCCTTGGATTAAACTTAAAATAAATCCTCAATATTAAATGATTTAGAATTTTGATGAAAATTTTCTCATTAGCACAAAGTTCTATGAACATCCAATAAATTGAAAGGACTTGGGGCAACTCCAAAATTATTTGGTTTTAATAAATCTATGTGGGCCGTACAAGCACTTTTTCATCTATAGATGAAATAGTGCTTCTACGGCCCACATAGATTATGGTAGTCTAAATTCCACATCTGAATATCCACACCTTGGCCCATTGAGCTTTGGGGGCATTTAGAAGCAAAATTTAACCTCCAGAGATGCACACCTCGATAAGTCGAAACCTCCAAGAGTCGAATAAATTCTTGATTCCCCTGGCAGTTTGACTTATCGAGGTTCAACTGTATTTATATATTTTCATTTCAAATACGGAGGGGGGCCTTTCAGCCGGAACTGATCTACCAGGGGACTTCCACTAAAAACACTAAAACTTACAAAACCAAATAAAAAAGTTGAAAACCATTAATTTAAAAAAAATCCTAGTGAAAGCATATAACTATAAAAAGTTACAAAAAGTAATGAATATATGCAGAAATAAACTAAATAAGTTAAATAAACTATAAACTTTTTTGAAGCAATACAATGACGATGCTTGCTCACTTTTTCTGGAAGGTCATTTCATATCTTTGCTCCACTATAAAGAAACATCTTTGCCCGTTACATGACTTCTTGGGCAGTTTCAAGTCAGTCACTGTGTTGCACTGGACATATGAAGAACTATTTGAGTTTTGGGTGAAGAGGTCACAGAGGTATGGTGGAGCCAGGTCATGCAAGGACATAGGCCAGAAGGACTTAGGCAAAGGCTACTATTTTGGATTTCCATCCTGATATTACAGTTAGGTCCTTATTAATGATTCATTTTTTATCCATTGCGAAATAAACTCAGCCTTTTTGCTAACTCTCCATGAACAGAACATAAACGATTGTGATACGCAAGTTTACACTTTCAACTATCCTTCCAACTAACCCTTTCTGGCATTTATTCTCAAGCCTATGTTAAGAAACAGTACCCTGAGTACTGCAATTACCAATCTCATAAGAACAGGCTCGTTTATAGATGCCAAAAGCGCGATGAGAGACAATGAAACTAATGGCTAAATATAAATTTTAGAGGGAATTTTTAATATGAGCGATGATACTTGAGCAAGTAGGAAAATACATTACCAAAACATGGAAATTAAATAAATACGGGATGAAGCATACCTCAAAAAATTCAAATTGGTAAAATTTGCTTGCAAGGAGAGTAAATTCACAAGTGTTTTTCATAAGCAAACTAACCTAATTAATTTATATATTGATCTTTATATTATATTTATACATAAATCTTTACATTATATCTATACATACATTTTTGAACAACCTGGAAAAAATTGCTCCCTAAAAACATGGTAGATTTTAAGCGAGCAGCAGTGACTGTTTGATCTGAGAAAGTGATCACGATTTACAAAACAATATGTTTCTAAAAAGTTTATCGGAGCATAAATAAACTAACTGTGAAAGAAAGAAGTAAAACAAATAGAAACTTGATGAATAGAAATTGATGTAAATTGGAAAGCAAAATATTAGTCTTTTTAGGAAGTAATCGTTAGGAGTGTGTTGGTAGAGTAGAAAAGCTCTTTTAGAGATTGAAGATAATTTAAATAAATCTTTTTTCATCAAATCCTTTGTCTAGGTGAAAAACTTATCTTCAAAATTATGAGATAGACCTACTAATATCAGAGATTCCTAACAGTGACGTCAAATAAACTAACCGTGATACTTAAGTGTACGAGCAGCAGGTAATTATGATGCAAAAGTAAAGAAATGCAGTTATCGAAAAAAACCAACTGATCGTTGTTTACATTACAATTCTTGAAAAGAATTTTCGAACTGTTGGCAAGAAATGAGCTCAGATTCCCTTTCACAGGGAACGACTCCCGAACTCATGTCCCCTAAGGGATCAAATCATCATTATAAAGGTGCTAAAAGAAGAAACTCAATCCGACGTGTCAGCTATAAAGGTGCAGACCGACGAAGTACCTCCAATATTTTAAAGCAGACAAAGAAACGGGATTCTCGTAAACACAAACTGAAAGTATCAAACAGTACTGGAGGGAATGGGATATCAAGCAATAAAGCAAATTTAATAAATAAATGGCTAAAGCAAAGTGATAGCGAAGCAGATAGTGCGTCAGAAACCTCCAACGTATCCAACGAAAGCAAAATCATAAGCTCAAATGCAGATGAAAATCGAGGAAAATCAAAGAAAAGAAGCAAAAGAAGAAGAGGGAAAGTGAAGAATACATATGAAAATGATATTATAATGTTTGATAACAACCAGCCAGCCAAAGTTATTGAAGCTGCAGATCGGATAAACAGAGCGAATGTAAAGAGAAGATGTGACCAAGCAAAGGATGAAGTGAAAGAAATACTGAACAGAGTCGATCTTGTTTTAAATAATTATAACGAATCATTCTCTCAGCATGATAATGTAAATCAAATGATGGGTGGTGGAGGAATTCTTGAATTTGATATAGAAAGAGAGAAAAAGAAATGGAAGGCAAGAAACGAAATGAACGAATTTGTAAGGAAATCTTTAAAAAAATCAAAGAACAAAATAACGCTAATTCAAGAATTGAATCAATGGTTTGTTCAGTTAAAGCAAGTTGATGAATTTGATGAAGAATATTTAGAACTACTGAAAGACAGAACAGCGAATATTGATGCAATAAATAAAATGATCCTTGTAGCCCTGTCAAACACGATGACCAGCATAAACAAACGAAAACAGGCTCAGAAAATGACTGCAATATTTCAGAAAATCATGAAAACAATGCAGGATGACAAGACTATTGATTGGGCAAGCATTGAAAAGAAATTAATACCAGCAAAAGATCTTGGTGATATGAAAGAGTGGAAACTCGCAATACAGAAGATTTTTTTTTATCTTGACAAGGTAGAAAAGGTATCACAGCAAGAAAGCGTCCGCAAAGGGCTACATGTAGCCAAAAAGCAGTTCAAAATGTTGGTGGTAGCAATAAAAAAGAAAACCGACGATGTTTTCAGAATGGAAGAAAGACTATCAGTAAAGGAAAAGCTGTTGGAAGGTGCTATTAAAGATAAAGAGTCATTCAAAAATAGTGTGCAGGCTTATTTGTCTCTAGTGAAAGCGTTGGAAGATGATAAATCAACATTAAAACAGGCGCTTAAAGGATTAGAAGAAGAATTGAAAAATGAAAGGGTTGAAAAAAGCAAGAATGACATGACTCAGTTATCGCCTTCAAAGCCAAGTAGTATTAAAGTGGAGGAGCTCGATGAGATCATAGGAGACTACTTCATTAAAGAAGAAGGGATAGAGCCAAGCAGAGGAGCTTTTGATGGAAAAAAAGAATGGCAAGAAAAGGAAAGACATGAAAATGCTAACAAAAAATGCAAAGAAAATGACTCTTTTTCTGAGAAGCGTACTACTTCAGCTACTACACGACAATCCCAAAAGGAAAGAGATTTAAAAGCAGTGAAATCTTTCAGGGAAACAGCCAAAGATGGAGGTACTTACAGGGCTACTTCAGCAACTACACGACTATCTCCAAAAGAAAAAGATTCAAACACAGTGAGTTCTTGTAGAGAAACAGTCAAAGATATTGCTACCCCCGGGGCTACTTCAGCAACTACACGACAATCTCCAATAGAAAAAGATTTAAAAGCAGTGAGATCTTTCAGAGAAACAGTCAAAGATATTGTTAGCCACGGGCTTACTTCAACAACTATACGACTATCTCCAAAAGAAAATGATTTAAAAGCAGTGAAATCTTTTAGAAAGATATTCAAAGATATTGATACCCAAGGGGTAACTTCAGCAACTACTCGACTATCTCCAAAACAAAAAGAAACAGCCAAAGATGGTGTTACCCATAAATTTAATTTGGCTACTACACGACAATCCCAAAAAGAAAAAGATATAAGGGAGGTTAAATCCTTGAAAGAAATAACCAAGGATGGTACTACCTATGAAGAGAGCGAAAAAGATTTATCAAAGAAAGTTGTTGTAATATTGGAGGAAAAGGTTGAACAGTTGAGAAGTGAATTAGCTGAGTCACAACGAACAATAAACAGCCAAAAATTGAAAATCACAGAATTAGAGTCGGACGTACTAGAAAAACAGTTGCTAGAAGGTCAAATTGAAAGACTTACAAGCAACAACTATGAGATAAAAGAACAACTGAAAAAATATCTCAATGCTCAACGAAAGGAAAATGAAGCAACACAGGAAAATAATTGTGCGGAAGATGAGAGCAATGAATTAAAATCTGACAGAGCGAAAACACCACATCTTGATCCACGTTTTGATGCAAAAACGCGAACTAAAACAAAAGCATTTGACAAGGAGCGTCGATTGGCACAAAATCAACTAACAAAAAGAGCAAAAAAACGGTTGATTGGCTCATTAGTACAAAAACAAAAACCAGACGGGGAAAAAAGAGACTTGAGTTCTCCACTCATCCAAACGCGACTAACAGTCGAGGGAAAAAAAGGGTTGGGAGACACAGTGGTACAAAAGCAATTACCAGAGGGGGCAAAAAAAGAGTTGAGTGCTCCGTTGATACAAGAGCAATTAGTAGTAGAAGCAAGAAATGAGCTGTGTGTCACAGACACTGAAATGTCACAGACACAACAACAAATAGCAGAAGAGACAAAACAAGGGTTAGGCGAAACAGTGGCAAAAAAACAACCAGAAGATGGAGCAACCGAAGGGTCGCACGATACATTAGCACATAGGCCATTAACAGATGAGACAAAAAAAGGGTTAGGTGATACACTGGTACAAATAGAAGTAAAAGATAGAGCAAAAAAGGGCCTATCTGATACAATAGCAAAAGGAGAATTAACAGATGAGACAAAAAAAGGGTTGGGTGATTCCCTAGCACTAAAACGACTAAAAGATGGAGCAAGAAAAGTTCTGCATGATATATTACAAAACAGAAAATTCACAAATGAGAGAAAAGGGATGGGTCATACACTGGCACAAAAACTACAAGAAGATGGGGCAAAAAACGCTCTGTGTGCTTCATTATCACATAGACAGTTAACAGATGAGGCAAAGAAAAGTTTGCATGAAACATTGTCACAAATAAAATTACCAGATGGGAAAAAGAAAGAGTTACGTGACAAAACGGTGGAGCAGCATGTTCATACCACAATGAAAAAGAAATACGAGACTGAACTTCAAAAGTTAAGAGATTTTCTGTCAAAAGAGCGTCAAAGGAACGTTGCAGAAAATCGCAGAAACATGTTACAGTATCATAATAACACAAAGGCAGCATGCAACGAAAGTGTAAAATTGTTGAAAGGTATAAACAGATTTAAACAATCTTTAGCTAAGATTCTTGAAAAGGAATCTCTGAAAGACGCTGCTTTGGAAATAAAACAGCTAGAGGTTTTCCCAATGGCAGGTATGTTATCAAGTAACACAGAAATAAAACAAATGCTGTCCTGGGTTACTGACCATGTTGCAAAAACGCTTTTATCCATCGAAGAAAAGTTAGCCAAAGCCATGATGATGAAGAGGCAGCAAGAAAAAGAGGCTGCAAATGCACAGCAGCTTGCCATGAATCAATTTGATAAACAACAAGAAAAACTGAGGAAACAACAAGAAACGGCTTTTCTGCACGAGGAGAAGTTGAAGAAGATGAAAGACCAAATCTCTCAGTTTTCACATCAGCATCAATTATTGCTTGGCAAATATAAATTGTTGCAAAAAGAAATTGAAACTTATAAAGCTGTAATTGCGAGCCAGGTCATATTAAGGAAAGAGCATGCAAATGAGGATGCAGTGAGGGGGAAAGATGGTCCAATGAGTGGTAAAGACGATCGAATTGACGACAGAATTGAAACGCAAATTAGCAATGTCTTTGAAGGCCAACAGGAAATTATTTTGAATGCAAGTATGACAGAGGAAATAAACAGAGAAAGCAAAAAGAGCAAAGACATTAAGAAGAGAAGGTCTATGTTCTACATAAATGTAAGTGCACAAGGGAAAAATTTGCAGTGTTTAGATGAAGCATTTAAGGAAGACAAAATTACATCAGACACATATGACAAAGTCTCGACTCTCATTAAGCAAACTATGGCCATTCCGAAGATGAGATTCGTGCACCTTGTTGAGAGATACGTTGATCACATGAAAACAATGATGATCAAACAGGCTATGAATGTTGCACTGACAAAATACACGAGCAACATGAAATTTGTTACTTATACAATGGAAATGAACACACGAATGGAAGACAAATCAAGGCAATGGGATGAGAAAAAAGAGTCGCTTATCGACAACAGAGAGAAAACGATACATAAATTAATAGAACAGATTTCGGCATTAAGACATCAAACTGGTCTTCAATTAAAGGAGCCCAAGAATATATTCAAGGAATATAAGCTAGCTGCTTCAGACAAACGCCGGCGCATTACTCCAGATCATAACTATCTATCCCTAGGTCCAGTGAAGAACAGTACAAGTGGAAAACTACTGCAGCCAGAGGGTGAGGCTATAATACCTATGTGGCAACAAACGGGCATTGAAGATGCAGATGAGGCAATAACAACGCCAAAAATTATTGATTTGGATATAAATAGATGGAAATATTCATCGTTAAACATCATGGTAAAAGACTTGAATGAGATTAGAGAGCACAGGATCTCAAATGTGAAAATGGAGAAAATTAAAGTAGCTTATGCATCAAAGTTTACATTGCCACCCATCGCAACATTCTATCCTGACAATGCAGAAAAACCAAAGTGGGTTTTGAAAGGAGACAAAAAGGACATATGACACTATACATAAATGAGTCAAATAAAAAGATATGATATATTGACTGTATTTACCACACATACATCGCCTGCATTTTGAGCTATCTAACCTTCTATTGCATTTTAGTGCCGGGAGAATGGGAAATAAGAGGTGACAGAAAGTAATCTCCTGCACCTTAAGGCCGAATGAAAACAAAACGCAGTGGCGATCCCCGGTATGATCTCCGATTCTAATGGGTGGCTTTCAGGCAAGTGTAATGGTCTAAACTTACTGATACAATCAACAACTTCTGTACCAACATGCCAAAGGAATCTGGGAATGTTTATAAGGGAAATACCTTGGTAAGTTTCTCCTGAAATTCCTTGATCCTTGTTTCAGAATCCGATGAAACTTTTGATAGTTTTTGCTGCAGGTCGGAGACATTTGATTTCGTATCTTCGTTTACCTGATCAAAGAAGTCATAATACTCAAATCTAAACATTTACATGAGGATAAGAGTTCTCTTTTAGTTGAATTTTTAAATGCACAAATCAAGATATGGAATGGAACTACAAAAACTCACAAAAACTGGCTTGAAATATTGTGATGTCTAATTATATGAAAGACTTCTTCTACAAAACTTTACGCTAAAAGTACGTCGAAATAGATTCTCGCATCTGCGTATTAATTTTTACCTTGCTGAGCTTCGCTTTGAGGTCTGATGCATGAATTTTACTTTCTTCCAGTAGCTAAAACACAAATGATTGGAAAAACTAACATAAAACAAAATGAAAAATCCGAGGCAGACAAGTTCATAAAAAGCTTTAACTAAATTAAAATTTCATAACATTAACAGTTACTATTTGCATTACCAAATCTGGCGAGCAAATTGCGGCAATTGCTTTCCCAAAAAGAGATGGGGGTACATACCGAAGATCAAACTGCAGAAAGCACTGTCTCACTCAAATAACTAAGACTGCATTATATCATTACACGAGCTAAATTATATCAATAGTGTTTTGTAACTTTACAAAACACTATTGTGGATGCCATGAAACACCCTCATCTTAGCAGTTATTTCCTGTCTACAAAATTCAGGGAAAACACTGATACTTTTTAAGAGACGCACATTCTCCAATGGAGACTAGCTAAGATTAGATAAGTTCAACCTACAAATAGAGAAAGTTGACTTAAATAAATTAGAAAAAACTAACACAATGCGAATCAAATAAGTGAACAAAAAAGGAAAATAAGAAATGGCGAAATTAAAACACATACCTTCTTTTTATCAGTCAGTTCATTTTCAAGATGTTGCGCTCTCTTATTAACAGTAAATCTTTCTTGTTCTAATTGAGTAATGAGTTGTTTTTGTTCTTCTAACATTTTCCTTAAGAGAAAAATAAACAGTAGGTATAGAAATAAAATATATGTCAGAGGTCGCAAAAATATCAAGCTTAAAAATCTAACAAGTTATGCGTTTATTAACAGATGATTAAACAACTTTAAATAAAGAGCACAATACTTTCTGGTGCAAAGGTGGAAATCAATAATTCCATTAATTTAAGGGTGAAGCGAATTCCATAATTAAACACTTGATAAGAACTGATAGGGATAAGAGACATCACCCGAAATTATAAAGTCACCTGCTATTGAAAATATTACATACAATGAATGACGTCTAACTTTTGATGGGTAGAAGACTTGTAATCATTTCGTACACTCTTCAAATAAGGAAGGTAGGATTTCGAATAGAGAAAACCGAACACGGTTAACCAAAATAGCCAATACTCGGAACAAAAAATATTTCTGAAGTGCAAAGAAGAATTTTCTCCATATCACATGCGCATTCTCCAACAATTCCTATTTGATGTTTTTCATAGGAGTACAAAAATATGTCTATATTCATACCCTTCTAAGAAGAAACACGGCAGGGCTTTTAAGAAATCCAATTATCTTACGAGGCTAAGTAGTTGAAAGCTTTTTGAAAGGTAAAAGTATCAAAGATAAGGGAATGAATATAGTAAACATGGAAAGGAAAAGGTACTAACTTCATCTCTAAATCTCTCAATCCATCAGCTTTTCTATTGTTCTCTTGCAGTTCATTAACAAGTTTCAGCGTTTCGTTCTCAGCTTTCTCTCGATCAGCTCTTTCCATATCAAGTCTTCTTTGCAAGCTCTGTGTAAAATAAAATAACAAATTATGCATTTGCCAATGCTAAGGATTTTTGGGTGTTGAAAACGAACTGGAAAGCTTGCAAAATCTCATTCCCTCCCTACACAAAATGATGAAAATCAGGAAGGTGAAATATCAGTTTGAATATGATGAAGTAGTATTTTGCCCGAGCAGCGAAGCTCTCAAGATAAAAAAACTTCCATTAAGCAAATATAATGCTTTTATAAATGACCATGAGGTAGAAATTGTGTTGCATCGTAAACAAACAACAATAGAAACAAATACTATAGTCCCAAATAGCTGAAAAACAAGCATCGATGAACCAACCTTAATTTCAGTATCAAAAAGAACTTTGGCTTTTTCCGCAGCATCTCTCTCGTCTTGAGCTTTTTTCAAACTAGAATTCTTCTCTTCCAGTGCTTTTTTAAATTCTTTCACCTGTTTTTGTGTATTTTCTAACTCAATATTCGCAGTCGATAATGCTTGAAGTGTTTCTTTTAGTTCTTGTGACTTCATGGGTTTCTGGCTCGAGAAACTAGCTCTAGATGGACCAGTTTCTGGTAACGGTGAGGCCGGTTCATTGTAGCGCCTGTTTTGAAGAACAGTATGAGCATACAACAAAAATCTTGAACAAACCTATCAAACACATTATTGAATGAGAGAGTGAGGTGAACAACTGCAAAACAACACTTAAATCATCTAGTGTTTAAAGTCTAGATTTTAAGCAAACTTATAGAGAACTGAAAATATAGAACATTAGCAAAAATATTGACAGTAAATTAATGAAAGGCTTGATATGAACAGCGTGAGAAGCTCAACAAGCCACATACCCATCTGAAAACAATCCTGCGTTTAGTTGTCGTGTGAATGAGAAGCCAATGAATGGGAGATTTTTACCATTAAATCCTTCTTTTCCTTTCATAAAATCTTCGATTCTAGGCCCGCTTGATTCTGACTCAAATTCATCAAAATTTGATGTGTCATCAATACTGCTGATTGTTGGAACATAAGGTGGCACAGCTGAGTGGAAAACACAATGATTTCGAGATTCAATACGATTTTAGAACTTAAGATAAACTAAAACATGATCCAAAAAGTTTCTGGGTATAACAGCTATCATAAGAAACTAATGTAGAGAGAAACTGAAAATCAAATCTAGTAAATAGACAGTAGCATAACATTTTACTGATTCAAAACTCAGAATCAACAAAATGCAAATGATCAGCTCTGCTCCCAAGTCTTAAAGTACACTTAAAATGGTCTTTTTATAAAGAAACCAAATTAAAATGATATGTTTTCATTTTCGGCAATAATTACAGCCAAGCAGTTATTAGCTTTGCATATACGAAATGGGATCCGGTCTGAATAATTCGATTTGGGAACCGTGGAAAGCTCTTTATAAAGATCAACCATCTAATTCCTCTCTGCACTGACTAAGACAATACGCATCTGTTCATTTACAATCCTTCTATAATCATAAAATCTCCTACTGTTTCCTTCCCTATTAGAGTAAGTTATTAATTATTCCCAAACTACCAAATTTCCAACACCATGAAACACACTTTCATTTGCATTTTGAAATCTTCCCTGTTGCAAAACGTTCCATTTTCTGGAAAATTGCATCATCGACTTCCATACCTTACCAAAACTTTCCAAAACCCCTGTGGACCCTAATCTATAAATAATCATCAATTTAAAGCTAAGCAGTACTGAAATCCTTTTAGGAACAAAGTGAAATGTATTAGACAGCATGTTTTCTGTGGTATCACTTGTACTTCCTTCCTCAATATCTCGCTTACAGTTATGTCCTCCACAAGTGAAGGCCCATACTGAAATAAGTCACAGACAACAATGAATAGGCCAGAACATGACATCATCTCCTCAAGCGACAGCAAAACAATGTGGCATCTACTTATTGTTACCAAAGCAATTAATACTTGAAAATCTTCAAAATAATCGATCAGTTGAGTACCACATTGAGACTTCAAAACTACAGTAATACAAAATAGGCTACGCACGCTAGAGAATATTGTATAAAAAGATAAAAAGAGAAAAGTGAGCGAATGAGGAAGCGTGCAAGACAAGGAAGCCGAAATTTCAAGGAGGAGAGCTTAATTATTTGATTAAGGAGATTCTTATAACTCCTAGTCAATTTGAAAAGCTGCCAAAAGCTGTTAACGCCTTACAAACGTACTAATAATAACTCTATATAAGAAACTCTTTCTCAAAGAATGTAGCGCGTTACAGGAAGCAAAATAACTTATTCTAGATATGTTAATAAGCTACAAACCATACATTTCAAGACGGAAGTATCGATGACACCAGATAAATATTTTACAAGTTATGAGATCAGAAAATTTGCAGACCAAGCTTATAAATAAACTCAAGACGTAAAGCAAATAACATAAATAATTTTAAAAATATTATTACTATTTAAAAAGGTGTAGGCTTACTGACATATCGATAAATCTCTTGATAAAAGGTTGAAACATGTAATCACTACTAACCATCTTTAAGGGTCGTCCAGTCAATGCCTTTAAAGAATCCATGATTAGCTATTCCCTCGTAATTAATGCGGTCTTTTCGATCTGAAAGGAGCCTTCGAATAAGATCCTTTGCGTCATCACTGATCGTCAGATCATCGGGAAAGCTCAATGAATTCTATCAAGCAAAAAGAATCCATCATATTAGTTGTCTTGCTTTATTCTCTTTTTATGGATAAGATTCATGCATAAAGCAAACTCGATAAAACTCTCTATCGTGAACAAGACACTAATCGTCCTACATAAGTTCAATTATTTGACTTCTTAAAACACTATGTGATACATTAGTAAACAACATATCCAACAACCAATTGTCTTAGTTGCAAATTCACTCAAGTAACAACAAATATGGCAATGCAGGGGGTCAATTCCTCCCTCAGGGTATCACAGATACATCTGTTCCATGAATCTGAGCATATTGCTATAGAGTCTCTCAGGGGGTTAATTCCTCCCTCTGGGTCTCACAGATACATCAGTTCCACCAATCAGAGCATATCATCTTAAATGCTAGTATAAAATATCAATCAAACAATGACATTCAACAAAATTGGCATTCATGAAAATGTGCTTATGTGGAAAATAAACTGAACTGGATTATAGTTAGGATGATAACACAAACTGATAGTTGAAGCAGAGATTTAAAATGGCTCCAGCTATTGTGATGAATTTTGATAAGACAAAACAATTAAGTTCTGTCTTGATACCATGTGAACAGGTGAACCATTCATTTCCATGGGAAATTGTCAGCCATATCAAATTGCAATATGGGATTTAAATCACCTTAACATATACTGAAACAGAGATAAGAGAAGCTTGGCATGAGAAGAAGGGCTTCTAAAATAAACAAAACTTACTTTAAAATCCATAATGAGGCTATAAACAACAACAACAGAATCAGCCTCAAAAGGTGTATTACCAACAAGCATTTCATACATGCAGACACCCAGACTCCACCAATCACATTCAATGCCATATTTACCACTTGAACCATCCATGCTAGTCAATACTTCTGGTGCAATATATTCTGGTGTACCAACTGGCATTTTACTATGTACCTAAAAAGTGACAAGTATGGCACAAAATTACCAGAAATTGAGTGAAATCAGACATTGGGAAGCTAGGAAGGGGTGAAGCAAATAGTAAAGACTCTAGTGTGATGTGACACTGGTCTAGTGTGACACTTCCAGTTCCAGATGAAAGTGCTGTTTTGAGGAGGAATGAGCCGAGAAATTTGCAGAAAACTAGGCCTTAGTATAGATACGAGATATGGAAATGAAGATGATAAAGATAAGGATACTGGCAGTGATGACAATGATTACGATAGCATCAAGTAATTCTATTGTAACAAATTCTATAATTGAAATACTCTAACTTAAGTCCATACCATTTTTGCAGATGAAAGTCTTGCAGATGAGCCAAAATCAACAAGCTTAATATGGCCTGTTCTGTCAATAAGAACATTCTCTGGTTTGATATCCCTATGGAATAAAGCAGTTTCATGTGGCTTAATTTCTATATCACAATGAAAGAAACCAGTAAAACATCTCAAATTTTTCCTTAAAACCATATTTCATTTAATGCAATGATAAAAGTCAAATTAGTCTCAACTAAAAGACTGACTTGAGGGCAAACCATGGCATGTGGCACATTGTTCTGTTTTTGAGTGAAATACAGTGCAGCTTAAGCTAATCAAAACTGCTCTATACTGGTAATGAATTTGATCATAAATAATTCTTGAGAGAAAATTATATAATATGTATAGCAATAAGACAAAATAACTGTGAAACAGCAAGATCAAGAAATCGAATATCAAACTACTGCACTAGATCTGATATCAATCTTCCCTTAAAAATAAGTTGAACAGCTCTATTTCAAAATAGGCCATTAAAATAGCATCCTTTTCTATAAATTCTTATGATGTACTCTAAATTTTGCAATAGAAAAATACATCACAAAGCAATTTTTCAACAAACCTATGAACATATCCCAGGGCATGGACAGCATGAATAGCCATAACCATTTCAGCAAGATAAAACCGGGCCATATCTTCATCCAAGACATCATCATATTTACTTAAAAGCCCTAGAAGGTCACCACCTTGGTGGAAGTCCATTACTAAATAGAGATTCTCCATATCTTGAAATGCATATTGCAATTTTGTAATCCATGGGTTGTCAGCAAATGCCATTATGTCTTTTTCTTCTTCAAAGAAAGCCACCTATATGCAACATATAACTTATGAATTTTTCATAAAATATGGCACACTGAATTGTAGAAGATATCACACAAGTATGGCTTTTAAAAATTGTAAATTCAACAATCTTTTTGAAAAACTAAAATCACAAGAACAAATTCATGAAAAATAGATGCTGCACCAGAGAGAGAGAGAGAGAGAGAGAGAGAGAGAGAGAGAGAGAGAGAGAGAGAACTATTAGAGGTCAATTGATTAAATGACAGAACATTAGAAACTATAGTACATAAATCAACATGAATACATACATTATCCTGGGAAAGAGTTTCATTTTTCTTCAAAACTTTCATTGCATAAACATTACCAGTTACCTTCTCTCGTACAACATGAACCTGAAAAAAGATTCCAAACAAAAGATTTTATCAGTATTGTGTGCAAAAGCATGGTATGGTTCAAGATTGCAAGAGAAATACAAAGACTAAATTCCACCCAGCCTAAAACATGTTTAACTTTTATCTATCTTGATGATCCCAGTGCTGATAGCATCTGTTCGCATAATTTCAATAGAAACTCAACTGATTACTTCTAATAAGAGTCGCCAATAAAGCCACAAAAACAGCCAAAATCGGTTTTGGATTATATTACAAGGAAAAAAGATCTCTGTTAATAATCCAATCTTTGAAGGTAAGCCAGAATATATAGTAAAACATAATCCTTTATTTCTCTTAAAGCAATATTACCTATATCAATAAGATTGTGACATAATCATTACAGGAAATGAGTGTATTGCAGCATCACAATCTAGCATATATTATTAAATAAAACACATAAATAATCCTCCTCAGTGGAAACAAAAACTTGCTCACAAGTTAAATCTTGCAAATCATGTTTTAAAAATGTATTGTGTATCACATAAGGGAGGATATGGAGAAGAACTAACAACAAGCATTTATATAGAATTTTACAGGCACACACAATGACTGAAAATAGGTAGTCATTTAAATAGGAGACACATTTCATTGCTGAATATGAAGATAGGAAAATTGTACTAGTACCAAAGGACCTGCCTAAAAGGTAGAAAGCAAAAAAACCAAATGACAGTGACTATTTGTGAGAGGGCCCTAGAATATAATATCAGACAGCCAACACACCTCTCCAAAGTGACCTCTTCCAATGGTCTTTTTAATCTCAAAATCAGATATTTTGAGTCTCAACTTTTGTATTTCATCTATGACTGGTTTAACTGAAAGCAATATAAATTTTCATGCTGTTATGCAAATTATAATGGATTGATAATATTAACTCCAAGAATATTATATTTCTAAGAAATATGCTTCTCTCTCAAGTTCATGGTGCATACTTTATTATTCACCATGATATAACTTAAATTCAGCTTGTTCTGTATGTGGCACCATATATATATATGGTGTATTTGCCTTTGTACATGTTATTATTGAACAGCCCATGGAAAAGGATGGCCAATTGCTATAAGACATATGGATAGATATGGTGCAGCAAAATATTCTCAAAGTATTCTTAAAACACCCATCAAATGAACTTTAACATTTGCTGCTAAAAAAGTTCTGCTAAAGGTATTGCTCTTTAAGCCCCATTTTACTCATCGTGCTTCACAAACACGCATCATATGTTAAACAATGTTATAAGAAACAGCAGGTATACTGGGTGCTAATTGGTGGTCTTAGTGAAATAACATTGTATTATTCTAGTAGGGAGCCATGCTGTCACTACGTTTTGTAGCTTGATAGGAAGTCAACTCCCTGGCTTCTCAAGGTACTATCAACAATCAAGCTGAGGAAACAACTGTTGAGTGATTTACCAAAGTCCATGTTAAACACGGCACCTGCGGTGAACAAAACACTTTTAGCTCTTCTTTAGCTGCTATAAGACACGAACCTCATGTCCCATTTCTTAACGATATAAATCTTCAATTCCGGAAAGAACCGCAGTGAAGGTGACTTCATGATAAATTGTGGCCATACTGTCCAAATCATAAAGTACCCTTCCAAGGCGTCAGTGGATTGAGAAATGTCAGGCCCGTTAGATTTGCATCTATTGATAATACGTTAAGTTGATTGTAATGTATCATTCTTGTACACTGCAAATCAAGCTGAGGGTTTGAGGTTAAAATGTGGTAAACGCGATTGTCTTCAACATTACTCAGATTTGAACAAACGCAGTATATATCATCTGTAGGTTTGAATTTTGGCTAAAATAGCGTAAAGATTGGCTTATCATCCATAAAGTCATAAATTGCAAGAAAAAATCGAACCGGTAACAAGCAGTAAACAACCTTATCTAACGAAAATGGCCTAACATCTTAAACCAATACAACGAACCTTCCGAAGAGACTAATCATAACTGCATAAATGAAGAAAATACGTACATTTTTTAATGAAAGTTGCAATGTTTTTATCCCTGGTCATATAATCCGATGAACATTCAGAATATAAGACCATTATAGAATCAAGGAGCGCTTCTTTATCCAGCAACGGGACTTTCTTTCCAATCCTGCCGCTTAACAGCTGCTGTAGTCGAGTGATCCGACTTGATACTGATTCCGCCATTTTGAAATTCTACTTTCAAGACCTTATCCTATCAATTACGAAGGAAACACGAAGAAACCATCTCACAACATAAATAAATCCACATTGTCAAATATTCATCTTTAACATCGCCTTTGTGAAAATAGCAATAGCAAAATGAACTTCAAGCTTATCTGCTTGTTTGCTTCTCGCATTGCGATTGGCTACATCAGTGTGACCGGAGACTGTGATTGGCTACTGAAAAGCAAGTGCGCTTGTAAAGAAGGATAGAAACAGGGAAACGAGACTAAACACTTATTGATAATGCTTCAAGTATGCATACACACAATCATCGCCAATGGCAGAAGTAAGCGAGACATTATTGACATTCCTAAATTGACAATTAGGAAGTATTAGAATCACATGGTAATGAAGAGCATTATTAGTAGCATGAGATTGCCCCATTTCAAGATAACTGAGCATTTGTCTTAACTAAAAGCATGCGAGACAGTTTAATGAGCCGAAACGCTGATTAGATTAACAAGAAAATCTCATTGTTGAAGCCAAGCAACTAAGTAGCATCTGGTAAATGTCTTTGACATAACAGAAATACACCAAGTAAATGCTTAAAGTTTAATGTTGTTAGTTGTTTAATGGCATGGCCTAATTATCATACTCTTGCTTCTGTATTTTTCTTTCGAGCTCTTTTTAGTCTTCTATTTCCAAAAGAAAAATGTAAATTATGATGATCATAATACAATTGTCCCAGAAGCAGAGAAAATGCGAAAAATACGGAAGTACAAGTCGCTGGGACACAAAACTGCAAACAAGTACAGACTGGAAAACAGTATCCAGCTGATTGAATAATGATTTAAAGAAATTTGCAAGCCTTGAGCTGATACTTGCATGATGATGGAGGCTTAGGATATTTAACCTTCAGGATTTTGATGCAGTAACGAAGCAAAGCATCTGATCATGCCCATTCTAGTCTGTCAACATGCATTTCCTTGTTCAAAACGAGACTTGCTAAAAATACTAACTGACTAACTGGCTGATCGAGTTTTTAGCTCTCTCCGACATTCCTGTTTTGACTAGAACCGATCTGTGTCCTTATTCATTATAATGACGTTTTCCGTTGCAACAATGCAGTTAAAACTAAAGGTTGAGGGCATGTCTGCATTGGCTTGCTGCAAATCAAGACCAGTTCTCTCCCCCCCCCTGATTCCCAGGGTCAGGGCGCCATCTCTTGATGAATAATTCTAATATACCACAAAGCATTACATAACCGATTGTTTACTGCAGGTCGCAAACGAATCCTTTGACTCATGCTTTTTCTAGATTTTGCACCATCAATAGCTATTGCTTTCATCAACGCTGCCCATTGTCGACCTCAGCTGGTCCTTTGCTTCAATTGACAAAATATCTTGACATTAAAAACGTGTACTAGGTGAAGACACGCTTCTTTTACCCATCATTTTCCCCCAGCCGCAATTTTCTCAGCTTTTCCCCAAAATGAGCCTGAAATTTTATTCAACATTTTCTTAACTTTTTCTGAAATAAACCAGCTAAAATTGGTTATACTTTCTTTGTTTATCTTTCATACTCGAATTTAAATTCTATCTTCAACATTTTGAATAAAATAATGACGTAATATCGATATTTGGCCAACAAAAGCAATTAATTTTGGAAATTCAGCCTTGTAATTTCCTTAAAATTTTCAATTTTGGCCATTTGAGCCTCATTTCCTTATAAATATTTTCTTACAAAAAGATGTGTATCGTGCAAGTTGGTCAGATCGCTTTAATTTTACAGCTGAAAAACTGAAGAAAACACAAGTATAATTAATAATAGAAATTATTTTAAAGTCATACATAATGAAACAAAATGATAAAACTAAAATCTAAAAAGCTGATACTTGGTCTGTACAATATCGTGAACAAATTCACTGTTAACCCTCCACATTTCCTGGGGCTTGAGTAATTTCTTACAATCAAGCAATAATAGACCAAGGAGCCATTCAATGAGTACGTATTCTCAATATTTATCGCTCAATATTTATCGATTTTTGACCCCCCTCCACCCTGTACGCTCTCGTTTTGGAGGTACCCCTTCCCCCAAACTTACGTACTTCTAATTCATCCCCTCCCCACCTAGATATTCGAATCTATTTATCTCACTGTTGTTAAATTGCGATGAAGCTAATACATAGCCGAGAAATCTAAAATTATCATCGTTTCGTATAAACATCAAGGGCGCCTTGCGTATAATCTTAACAAGATGGGTATATCTATTTAGGATACTTTGCAAGCAATCAGTGGTTGAGAATTACTTGAGCGTACTAAAAAGTTCTTTGAGGAACCTCCTCCTCCTTGTACGCTCTCGTGTGCTTTCCTACCCTTTTTATGCATTTTTGGGTACCTCTCCACCTTCAGATACTTTTTAAGAGGCCCCCAACTATTCCTCCCAACTTCTGTGGTCGCTAAGCCAAGAACTTTCCCTTCAGAGTAGTTAACGCTTGCAGGACGTTATTTCTATATACTGCTAAATATCTACAAATGAGACATGGTTCGCCGGTCTAGTAACAAGACAAGCACAAGAAGACCGTGCATTATCACCGTCTACCAAAGCTGCAGCTCTAAATCTCATAGATAAAGAACACATAAAAATAAATCCCAACGTCAACAAATAAACAACGATAACAAAACAAACTGGCTACTGTTTGTGAGTACTTCTCATCTTTCATTACCTAGCTATCAAGTTCATCAATGACCTCGTATCTATTATCATTTGTGGGAGGGGTTCCTCTATCTCTGGCCATTCTTCCTCCTCTTTGTGGGGATCTTCCTGCCCCACGTGCGACTCTGGCTACACCACCTCTAGCTCTGAGACTACCCCGCCTTCCTCTTGGAGTAGCCTTTGCAGAAACCATAGCTTGGCTTTGCTTCGTCACTTTATCGGTGGGTGTACGCTTTTTAGCTTTCATGGGTTCTTTATCTGATGATGGTGCAACCTGCATTTCAACTACTTTTTCAACTGGTCTTTCAGCTGGCTTTTCCACTGATCTCTCGGTCAACCTTTCAATCGGCTTCTCAACTTGCTTTTCAATCGGTTTTACAGCCGCCTTTCCAACCGGTTTTCCAACTGGCTTTTCAACAGGAACTTCTACTGATTCGGATTCTTGCAATATGTCTGCAACACCATCTCCATCTTCTGTGGGCTGCATGATGAAGGAACTAACGATCATTATATGATCCTATATATTTGATGAAGAATCAAATGGATAAAATAACTATACAATATTGAAAAATATGCTAGTTATCTGAAGACTTCTAAAGTCCACAAATCCCAAAAGGCATTGAATTTGCAATTGTGACTATCAAAAAGATACATAAACCCAAAGCAATCAAAACTCATGCATGTACACAAAAACTGTGATATTCTAAGACTTATGATTCATTTCCAAAAAACTCTGTAGCTTACAATTACGGTCCATGCACAGAGACAAGTGCGATCGCACATGCGAGTCTACACACGTGCAAATTCCCAGCATGAACGACAATCTCCCGTGCCAGCATCATAATCAACCGTGCCAAATAGGAACTTCGTTGTCGCAACTGCAACACTAGTGACTGTCCCTATTCATTTTCATAACTCTGCTTTGTCCTGTTTTATCCTAAATGAGGTATTTGACATGCAACAAGACGCCCTGTATTTCAGACACAAAAATCTTGGATCGCACGTGCGGTTCCAAATAATTAAGATAAGCTTCTCGTGCAGACAAGGGCGCACGCGTGAACTGACCAATTTCTTCCAGGCATGAACTGCAATTACACTAAAACTGTACCTCTGATGGTTCATATAACTCTTCTTGCTTCTCCTCTCCTTCATCTTCCAGAGTAACTTCCCCTTCTTCGCCCTCCGGCATCAATTCGTCTCCTAGCAACTGCTCTTCTTCACCATTAAGTACATCGTCATCATATTCTTCCTCTCCTTCCAAGGTATCAGTTTCTTCTAGCACACCTTCGCCGTCATCCTCAAATTCCTCATTTTTACTAGCATCTTCTCCATCTCCATTCTCTTCTGAGTCTTCTTTGGAGTGCAAGTCATCAATTGACTTAATTCGTATCTAAAAAGCCAAATTCCTAAACTAACTCCATATTCAAAATAGACTTTATATGTGAGAAACATCAGCAGGAGCTGACAACTAATCAATGGCGTAACGGCAGCACTGTGGTGAAGAACATTCTAGTAAATTTGTTTCGTAAGGAACTATCTTCGAAACATTACATCATCATTAGTAATCGATAACGTTCTAGCTTGAAAGTGACGTAATTATTATTTTTAGAAAACGCGTAATGCTCTAGAACATTCATAGGAAAGCATATAAATAGAGCATCATTATACAACTTCAGCAGGGAATTTAGTTCATGGACTGTAAAGCACATTACACTGGGTTAGAATAATTTATAAAAGTTATACGGGCCAATTTTTTACTGACTTCTCACTGTCGGCCTAAGTCAAAATAAATGACGAACGGCATAGCGAATATTCAGTGTCACGGGATGGTTTGAGGTGCCAGACATCTTCGATTCTCCACAACATTAAAGGCCCTTAGGAAGTCAGTAAGATTAGGGAAACATCTAATTATTACATTGAGTGATACAAAAACGCTTATCTCTTGAAAATCTATTTGAAGCCCGCTTTCTGCCTCAAAAGCTGGGGGGTCTCAGTTATCCCCAAACCCCCAACCAACCTCCGTTACACCACTGCAAAAAATCACAAACAGTGCGAAAAGTCAAACAGCAACAAAAGTGAAGTCGCTATAACTTTGCAAACAGCTGTTAAGGTAAACAAAAGGATTCAAGTTACTACGAAAACATTACATCAATACTGGAGTAGAAGAGCAATGAACTGAATTATTTAGTATACTTCTTCCGGAACGCATAAATTAGAAACGCATAAATTAGAATAGCTAGAAAATGGTAGCAATATCATCTTTTGGGGACAATCAGATTATCGAGAAGGTATGGTACACTATCGCTTAAATATCCTTTGCGCAATGCAAACAATGGAGAACTTTTGATAGCTCAGAACTCTCTCTACAATGCAACGGATAAAATCACGTTGGATACATGCAAATCTGTATTTTTCGCTAGATACCAAAACACATGGTAGTATACTAATAAACTAATGACAAGAAAAAATAAAATAAAAGTAATAAAAATAACAACAATAAAAATAGAAAGAATAAAAAAACTACAAACAGAAATAAAATGAAAAGTAATATTTACAAATTCGTCATCATCTTTCTTGATGCATTTCTTCTCCAGTTCTTGCTGTTCCTCGCTCTCTTCTTCAAAGGCCTCGTAAAGGATTACTTCTTTCCCGACCTCGTGATCGAGAACATTTGCAATATCCTTATTTCTTCGCACGATATCTTCGTGATAACCACTGTGTTCGTCTAAGTACCTCTGAAATAAACACGATTATACGACCAGTTAGATCGTACATCAAAAGAGGAATCGCATGCCTGTAATCTGATTGGTCAGCATATTCATGAATGGAAAAGACCGTGAATTGATATCATGTTAATTAGGGCCAATAAAAATTAGGGTCAATATCACATATTTCACAAGCCGGATAACGATCCACGGTCCCGGTTTACTTGTCTCATATGCAGTACACGCTTTTTTTATAAGAAACATGTCTATAAGAAACATGAGGCTGAAACTCTCTTAGAGGTTAACTCTAAAGTTAACTCTGGTTGCATTCAATTCAATTTTCAAATTTGAGGCTTACTAATAAACAGGTTAGATGAATAGAAAATCTTATCCCATATGAAAACAATATACATGCTTTTACAATAAGAAATATGTCTATAAGAAACATGACGCTGAAATTAGGCAAAAATTAAGAAACATTTAAGAAACATACGCAAGCTGAGTTTCAAATAATAACTTGCAAAAACTGTTTTTACTAGTTAAAGTTTTGGTCAAACTAGCACGAAAATAGAATGAACAGCTATTACATGCCTCACAAAACCTGAGCATCGTTATTCTTGCATCACAATTGCATTATGTGAGTTGTTATTGTCAATGAAAGTCTTTGAATTTAAGAAACAATTAAGGCTGGATTTGACAAAATATCAAGATACATCCAGGCTGAAGCCAGAGAGAGTTTTTGTTTCTTATAAAAAAAACGTGTACTCTTTGACACCAAATCGAACCGGGGGGTATAATAAGCAGGGGGGTTAGCATTTTTGCTAAACATGCCTAATTTGGGGGTTTGTTAATAGTTGGGGGGTCAAAGTTCAATAGATAGTATATCGGGAACCTAACAATTCAAAATTATAGCAATTAGTTGTTATGTTTTATAAGTATAAGGTGAATAGCTTGTTTTGATTTCTTTAGTTGTTAATATTGATTTGAGTTCACTAAATTAATGTTTTTTACTTAATTATCCTTTTTAGAACTTTGAAATCTTAGCACTAGTAATATGGGAGGGTTGGAATTTTTCAAAAGTGCTTAGTTGGGGGGGGGTGGTTGTTTAATAAATTGAAATGGGTGACAAAATTAAAAAATCTAAAATTGGGTGTTCCCCCACTATTCATTGCCAAAGAGTAGTATGTGTGAGCCGGATTTTGCGGAAATCGGGCTAATTTGCCCGGTCCGAAGATATCCCACTTAGGAAAATTGGATTTTAATATAAAACTGGCCTCAGTCTTCTACAGCTGATAAGATTTTCTCTAGCTCAAATAGGACAACAACAAATCGGAAAAACGATTAAAGAAATTGCCAAACCTGATAGGATGAAATGTGTTGCTCTGTTCGGATGTGATCAACTACAGCCGTGCCGCTGTGGAGGACTTCATTGCAAAGGCGACAGTCGAATCCGGAAGCAGCCTTAATGAACTCACATCCTACAATTAATTTGATCATTTTAAAAGTAAGATGTTTGAAATACACACCAATATAGCCTAAATTTAGACGACCTTCTTTGCTCTCCTTCAACAATAAAAAATAGTCTGTGAACTGTGGAAGGGGAGGAGGTATTTCAGTATCATTGATGGTATGGCTATGGATTCCGTGATGCCTGAATCAAACCTCAACCTCTCGTTATATTCAGGGAACAGTAACAACATGTACCACTTATCAGCTATCTCCAGGTCAATTAAATCAGGTATAAGTAGTGATTAGCCTTGGTTGAGTAAATAAAATCTATTTACAGGAAAGGCTAAAATCATCTATCAAATTTGCATCTATACAATCAAAATAGTGGCTCTTCTGTTACATCAGATAAATACTGGTTAATATTATTCCATACCACAATAAAACATTTCCAAGAAAACTTGCATCCAACTCCATAGAATGCTAGCAAATAACACAGAATAAAGCGCTACTTCCAAGGAAAGGATCTATCTGTATTTTAGCTTATACATGGGTATATACATATACATATATATACATACATACATATACATATACATACATAAACATACATATATACATATACATATACATATACATATACATATACATATATATACATACATATACATATACATATATATATATATACATATACATACATATATACATATATACATAT
>OLMO02000262.1:1276365-1335285 GCA_900291935.2 Cassiopea xamachana | reverse complement strand
TTGATGACGCTTTCCGTTCCGTGACTTCGCATCCATTGTTCCCCACAGATGCATTTGCAGCTGGCATAATTCCATTAGTACGTTTCTCCAATCGCTTGAATGGTAATCTCGTTCTAAGTGGTGAACGTGGTGCCCTTTTTGTAGATTTTGAAACTCTCACTGGTAAGTGGTTTGTGCTATTTTGTGATCCACCAAGAACAGCTGGCTCTNTGATAGTCGATTTTCACAGTTGCCAACAACTGATGAGTCTATAATAGCTGGTGCACTTGATCTTTGTGACAACGGTTGTTTTGGTACATCCAAGTTTATTACACCTTCTAGGACTTCATAAGCATGTAAAATGCCTGTCACATTCTCTCTAAGTTTCTTCGTGTCTGGCAAAAATGCCTTCAAAAGAAATAACGAATTTTAGAAAAACTCCAGCGAATTAAAAGAGAAAAACAAAGAAATGTCTTTTCAATTTCGATTCCAAGAGAAAAAATAAAACTGTGTTTTTAATTCAGGAAATGAGGCTGCAAATGAAGAACATGCAAATTTGATTGCATTACTATATCAGGATACATATCTTTTAACTAGAAAACAAACTATCTTCTGCTTAAATGAATTGTCAGAACTCCCTAAGCTTTCTGCACAATTGAACGAGAAACTTCAAACTCAAATTACACTGTCTAAAAGAGTTAAACCAGGAACGTGGCTGCCAATTGGTTGCTTGATGTCTAAATCTCTTGATTACGGTCGCTTTATGCGAGCCTTAACAAATCAAATGCTTTTATTGACGATGTAAAAGTTGGCCAAAACTCATCAAAATAAAGTATTCAAACATCTACGAAGATTCAACAACAATGTGAGCGATAGAGTTGATGTCAAATACGGTGTTGGGTTGAATTTAGTCGAAAATACAAAACAAAAGCTAATTGGCAAATTTAGCCACGAACCACAATACACTTAGCAGCTGACTTTTTCAGCCATCTGGCAACATGATACGAACACGGATTATATAAATATTGCCAAAAAGCATTAGCATGCTTACCGATATAATTGGTCCGAATGTTTCAACAATGATCAGCTGCTGCACTGGAATGCCACTTAAAGAACTGAGATCTTTCTTCAATACTCCAACCGTTGCGTCATTGCATAGCAACAAACCGTATCTAACGGGAGCAGCCCCATCCATTGTAAACACTAAAATACACAAAAAATTGCTGATAAAAAGAATATCTCTAAAAATAAGGTTGAAAAAGATCTCTCTTGCTTGTCGGAGTTTGATCTAAGTGGAAGATCAAGCAAAAGCTGAAAGATCTTTTCAGACAATCAGATATCATGAACACGGGTTAATTATAAAACAGTAAGTAACCCTTTTTATAACACGATTTCCTTCCTCCCAAGATAACCATTTTAGGATTCTGCATGTGCAGAACCACTTGATAACCATTCTAAGCAATACGATACTCAAGGCCCAAATTCACGCTTGCACTATTAAGTATTGTTTTGCCACCCAAAAATTTTCAAACGGCTTTGAAAAATTTTGTCTAGCAAAACAGCATTTCACTGCAGCACCTGTTCGATGTCAACAGTGATTCACTATTTGATTAACTATAGTTTTACCATAAAACAATTTTTATAAAGGTTGGGATAATTTTGTCTAGCAAAACAGCATTTAACTGCAACACTGGTTCAACACTAATTCAATATTGGATGAACACAATTACAACACTGCTTCAACAAACAAATACAGCAAAAATTCATCTATTTTCATAACGATGTCATTTCTACTACTATAAAGTAACAAGCCGGAAAAACTTTAAAATATGTCTCAGTTGCTTTCCGAATCCCTTCCAAATCTTATCCAAAGGCATTTTCTGAAAATCCTAATAGGGCATCAATTAAAACAGTTTAAATGAGAATCTGATTCAGAAAGATTCCACTGCATGACGTCATGTATATGTAATAAGCTACATACCACATATTTCGAGGTGTAATGAATTTTCCATCGGAATCGGCAACGATAGAAAAGTATAAGGGTCGAACCGGACACTGCAATGACCGCATGCCAAACATCTTACTTGAGATTTCAACTGAATGAAAGACAAAGAATTTCAAAATCAGGAATAACTATTCGAATAATCAAGTGACAGTCAGTCAGTAGCTCACTTATCTAGCATTTCCAAAATACTTCTCTTCAAAAGAAAGGATCTAGATGAATTCATCTTGCGGCTATGCTAAAAGTAATCTTTAGATCAAAACTACACAGTAGCGCTTCTTCAATTCAACGCTAAATACAGGATTGTCGCCACTCTCTTAAACGTCACTTTGGCAAAGAGGGCAATTAACGTAATTTGGCCCTAACACAAAAAGTTTCCACTGGCAAACGGTCTGATATTTAAGTTGGAATGTCTCTGATGCAAGCGGAAATACACTTCTTCTTGTAAGCCACTCTCTAGAGATTGATGGCTACACAGAAACATTGGCCAACACAATTGCCCCCCCCCTCATGCACACATTGTACTCAGAAGAAATACTATACAAGATCCAGCTACCGCTACAATAACTAGAGAAAATATGATATTTCCAATAGGCTTATCAGAGAATGAGAGTAAAGGCGTCATTTACCTGTCCTTGAAACAAATCAACAATAATGGACTGATTTCGTTTTCTGTGGTTTTCCCAGGCCTCTTGCGCTACTTCCTTATCTGGTCGACCTGCACTGTCTTTCAGTTCAATGTATGGCTTGTCGTGTACCCTTAAGAAGGAAAATCACATTATATTCATCAACAACTTTGTGCAGAATTTCAGCTAATTCTTTGCTAACATACTACGAATTTCCAATACATAGCTAAGACAGTGCATCAAATTAGACGTTCAAAGCAACAAATGAGAGAATAATAAAGCTGATATTGCTATACACGTCACAGCAAACAATTGCACTTTATTTCAAATGCACATCAAACTAACTGACCACTCTTAAATCATTTCACAATGTGAAATTTTGCACTTTCTCGTCAATTCCCATCTACCTGCAAAAATTTCATCTCACCTGATAGATTTTGAGAAATGAATATTGCAATATTTTGAAAGAAATTTGAGAACATTCACCTATTCAAATCTTCATGGAGGCCATCCAGCAGAAATGACAAAAGCTCCTATTGGCAAAGATAATAAAAACCATAAATTCAATTTATAAAATTAAATAAACACACAATTTAAAGTAGATTTAAAACTTTACTTTTTGAAACATACAAAATTTCTCTTCTATATTTAATACTCTCTTGATTATCTTCAATACAGGAATAAGACTTTAAATAATTGGCCAATTTACAACAGAAGAATCAACTGAAAAGTGTTTCAACAAACCACCGTAAACCCCCGAATTAGCCCCCCGGGAGCTTATCTATTTTTTAAATTTTTGCTTAGTGGCTTACTCGAAGGGGGGCTTATTCGATCGGGTCTCTAAAAATTTTCCTGGTGGTTGGCCACATTCCAGTTGAAATTTTCTACTAATAAACTATTTCATCGATGCTACACATGCAAGCAATAGGGTATTTCTAAGGGATAGGCAAATTTTCATTAATTGATGACAGCTTTTTCTTTCCTAGCACTTCAGTAGAAAACTGCATAAAAGAACCTGTGTTTATAAGAACCTTGAGGCTGCAAGTTCATCTTTTGAACCTTCTAAATGAGAACCCAAACGAGGTTGAAATGGCAAACGGTTCTTATATAATTGGGTTTTATCTTGCTTAGCATGAAACTGCAAGGCCACAAACCATCAAAAGATGTTTGCGTACAGAATAATTTTTTACAAAAAAGCCAAACACTGTTATTCTTCCAAATTACAAGAATCATTAAGATTTACCCAGAATTTTTCAGTCACAAAACAGATTGTAAGATTATTAAGCAAGAATTCTAACCTAAAGGTCTTATGAATTGTCAAGAGCTCTTGTGCTGAAAACTATGCTAATACGTAAGGAATGTACTGTATATAAAAGTCAATACTTTTTGCAATGTCCTAACAAGGGAAGAAAAAAAATTCTGCACCCCCCCGCCCCACTTGGCTTGGTGACTACAAATAAAATCACTCTCTGTGCAAATTGTATCAGTATACCTGTTTTCTGGATTCGTAGCCTGTTTGCTGGGGTTATATGCCTGCCTTGGCATCACATCGTGCCCCCTATGGGGATGCACCCTTCTGTTTGAGAAAGACTGTTATATAAGAACCCTGTTAAGAACCTTACAGGCTAGAATTGAGAATACCAACCAATTACTTAAGAACCTATCCAGGCTGCGCAGGAGGAGCCTATGTTCTTTTACGTGAATTTCTACTGTATCAACTAATAGCAGACTCTCAAATAGGTACAGTCACATGCTTGGGTGGGGGCTTATTTGAGGTGGAGCTTATTCAAGGGGGGAAAATTCGAGGAACTGCGGCAATGACATCATATGATGATGTCGCATGATATGACATCATCAGATAACGACAACGGGCATTCAGATGATATGTAATAATCAAAGTCCTGTACCTGAGAATCATGTTGTTGAAATCCATTGAATTGCGGAGCATATTTCCCAATGGTCCACTAGAAATGAAAAACGTAAACAAAAATTTGTTCTAACATCAGTGAAAAGAAGCGGTACCATTCAACCTCTAAAAGCCAATGGGTGGCTTTGAAGAGCAAAGAGGTCTTGCAAGTGACGTCAAGATTGCAAAATACAAATGAGATGTGAACACCAAAAATGAGGAGAAACAAGTTTATCATCACAGAAACTTATCACTGCCATGCATCAGTCCGAAAGTCATGCAGTCCACAACAGACAGATAGATATATGTAAATATGGGCAAACGCAGAAAGAAAAACATACCCGTAACTTAACAGGTGCGATACTACGATAAACGCCATTCCATAAATCGTGAACAAGTTCTCCATATCTTTTTGCTAACAGGCCTTTCAACCCGAGTGGATTTGTCCTAAAAAATAAACTAAATTTCAAGAGACAAACAGAAATGGTAGCACCTTCTCACTTCCATTCACATGGAAATCTTGAAGGGGGAAACAGATCATGAAAATTTAACGAAACGTGGAATGATGTGAAAAATTTAAGTCTAAATTCTGATGATTTCTTCAATTCATTTCTAAAAATTTAATACATAAAACATTTTTTAATTAACCGGTAAATAGCAAATATGATGTTAAAATCATAAAAAAATTAAAGAGCATTCAAGACACACAGGCGGGCTGAGCTTCAACAGTTAACCTGAAAATGCTATTTTTCAAAGGGAAAATTCTGATGAAACAGACAAATAACAACATCCTTCTCTCGCGTGTTTTCTGCAACAATAGAAATAATAAAAAAGCGAACTTAAAGTTAAGTTCAAAGGTAATAATTACCTGTTTAATTCAAAAAGGTGGATTTTTTTGAGGAAATATAACGACAATGGATAGGTGTTACTGATGCATTGGATTGCGGAATTCATGAAGCATGTGTTGCCTAAATTATGCAAGCCAGTAGAGCCCTTCACCAACGGGCCTAAAAAGGATTATAATTTAAAATAGATGATCAACCAACTAGAAAGATTGATAATTTAAAGAATTTTTCGCGGCAACAAGAGCAAATATTTGCAACAACATTCAACTGCCAATTGCAAAAACAGATCAATTTTAACACTGACTTAACACCAGTTAACAATAAATAAGCCGAAATGAACCAAATCAACGACATAAAAGCAAACACTACATTTCAGATTTACGCACTTTACTTAACAATTACATTAAACGCCTGTAGAAAATGACAGATAAACGCATGAAGCTAAAGGTCTGTCTACACGCTCTCGACTTTTCACTCGACTATGCTCGATTTTGATGTTGAGTGGAAGTTGAGAGAGTTTGGAAACCCAGTCGAGGGAAGTCCAATGAAGTTTGAACATGTTCAAAACCTTCACTCGACATTTCTATTGTTCTAGGTGTTCACAGTGGTTTGCGTCATACGCTGATCTCAGTGGCATTGTCCCCAGACTCCCTTTCTTGCCCATGATACCGCAATTACAGACACAATACAACTTTATGCTACAGCTGATAAATGGTTTTTGCTAAGACTCTGACTGAAACGTATTTGCTTCCATTACACCAGGGGTGATTTCTAGGGGGACTCAGGGGGGTGGAGCCCCCTTGTTAAAATTTCTGCTCATTTTGGGGAGGCTCAGCCCCCCTGGAATTCTTGCATTGGCTTAACTTTTCAGAGTTTATTGGCTTTGCTTCCAAGGTGCTATGATTAATTGTGCACTGCTATATGGTTATTGACGCATCCCTTATTGATGATTACACTATATTAGAATTAAACTAAATTATAGTGTTTCCAGCTTTGAAAATATGGGCGTTGTTGTAGTTGAGCCACACCCAAACTATGGGCGTGGTTGTGCTTAGAGCCCTCCTTGTTAAAATTTTTAGAAATCACCACTGCATGAAGCATCTGAATTTCCAGTTATGAAAGTAGCTAGGGCTTTTTTAAAAGCATCTTTGAAAGGTTCAACACCAGAAAGCGCTCCCAATCCTCAAACTTTTTCTTTGAATTTGAACTAGCATATCCGCTTTTCTAGTGTTTGCCCCCACAGTAAATATTTCTTAAAAAGGCCATGGAAGGAGGTCACTCTTTTAAAAGTCGAGTAAAAAGTTGAGAGCTTTTGGACACCCCTGCTCGACAAAACTCAACAATGCTCAACAAAAATGGAAAATAGTCGAATGAAAAGTAGAGCGCGTTTGGACAGGCCTTAACTTCTCACGTTAACCATCTAGACACGATGACAGGTCTTTCGTTCTGACTTTCAAGTCAGAAGAGCAGCGATATAACAATAGCAAACGAAATCAGGATGCAGCCACAAATAGTACGAATAGCAAAGAGCCATGTGACCACGAAAGAGCTTTCCTCATTGGTTGTTTTCATAAATGACTGCAAGGATGCTTTGCGGATCCACCAGATTTTGCTACAGTAACCATAAAACTGCACCATAGAAACAATACCAAGCATGATATACAAGCAACTACTAGCCTCCTTTTGCAGGTAAGGTGGTAACTTAAGAATTGTATTCAGAATCAAGCTTACAATGTAAAGCAATCAAATAAAGTTGAAAACCAAAGTTTAACCATGCCACATACAATTAAGAGCGTCTACAACAATAAGGAGCATGTATAGGATGGAACATTGCTAAATACCTGTATTTGATCGTTCTCGAAAATTCTTAGTTGCAACCAAAGAATTCATTTCTTCTGGCCAACTCATATCTCTATTTCGTACTACAAATTAAAAAATCCACATTCATGTTTTATTAAATTGCAAATCTCAGACGATGAACGAGGATGATCACAAAAAACGAGCGC
Organism: Cassiopea xamachana; assembly: GCA_900291935.2. NCBI lineage: Eukaryota > Metazoa > Cnidaria > Scyphozoa > Rhizostomeae > Cassiopeidae > Cassiopea > Cassiopea xamachana. The sequence continues at coordinate 1,327,921 of OLMO02000262.1, read as the reverse complement.
TACTTTATTACACATTATATATATATATATATATATATATATATATATATATATATATATATATATATATATATATATATATATATATATATATATATATATATATATATATATATATATATATATATATATCTTTATTTAAATATATATATATATATCTTTATTTAAATATATATATATATATATATCTTTATTTAAATATATATATATTTATATATATATATATATATAAATATAACATTAAATAAAGATATATGTATATATATATATAATTGGGGCAAAAACTGTCATCATTATTGTTGCTATCTACTTTGGCAGTTTGTCTCTTACACCTCATACCCAGTGGTGATTTCTAAAACTTTTTAACAAGGGGGGCTCTAGGTGTAAACACCCCCATATTTTGAGTGTGGCTTTAGGCCTAGCTGCAGCCACGCCCATATTTTCAAACATGCAGATATGATACTTTAGTTTATTACCATATAGCAGTGAATAATTAATCATAGTAATACAAAACAACAGTAATTTTAACAAGGGGGGCTCCACCCCCTGAGCCCCCTAGGAAATCACCCCTGCTCACACCCTGCTATCCCCTACCCATTTCAGCCACTTATCTTGTTGCTAACAGACACCATATGCTCTAAAACATTACAAAGAGCTGTGCAGGAACGTACTTTCAATTAAAATGTTGTGGCCATCTCTTATACAGTAATCTTCCAAAGTTGTTTCCTCGTCATCCAGTAAAATTGGCTGCTGCTACAAGAACAAAAAATTGATTAGAAGTGTTTTGAAGCGTTTAAGAATTCGGACAAAAATTGCAAGCTTCTTGTCAATCATTTACTAACTCAAGAAATCAAACCACATAAATTGTAGAATTTCCATTCCTTTAGAGAAAGGGGAACCCAATTCAGAGCTAAACACCCCTTGCTAACCTCTCCAAAAATGGTGGACTTTTAGGTGAAACTTTAAATGACAACAACAGATACGCTATAGTTCTGTTTCTTGAAAATTGGGAATACTGCACCCTCACACGACCATCAAAACGTTACGTTATTGCAGACGCAATGAATAAAAGGAAAACTCAAGAAAACAAGGATGTCAACAATATTTAATGTAGAGAAATCACCTCGTTGAAGTTCCATAATCGAAGGTCATCTGGACGAATCCTTAATCGACTGCAAATGTAATCTTGAACCTAGATGTCAATAATTATGAAATTATCACCCAATTCCAAGAAAATGCAAAGACAACCCAAAGAACATGCAAAGACAATCCAAAGACAACCCAAAACAATCCAAAGGAAATCCAAAGGCAATCCAAAGGAAATCGAAAGACAATCCAAGGAAAGCCCAAAACAATCCAAAGGAAATCCAAAGGCAATCCAATGGAAATCCCAAGACAATCTAAGGACAGTTCAAAAGCAATTCAAGGACAACCGAAAAACAATCCAAACGAAATCCAAAGACAATCCAAAATAAACCAAAGACAATTCAAAGGCAATCCAAAACAATATCTGTTTTTCGGTAAATATGACTATATACTAGAAAATATTTCCTGCAGTAAATTCGTAAAAATACTTCTTGACTTTGATTACATTTTAAATATCTTTATCAAAATGATTAAAGGCGCAAAAAAATAGTCAAACCATGAGGTAGCATACTCAAGACATATTTAAAAAACTATTGGTTGTCTCTTGCCTTGAAGTATGCCAGACAAAAGTACATATAATGTTACAAAACAGCACAGCTAAATTCCTATGAATATTCAACTTTTGAAAGCAGTAACTGATTAGATGTCTGCAAATTAAAAAAAACTGTGGAGGACGAAAGCTGCTATCTACATTTTCGTGTTTGCTAACGCAACATCTTCTGCGAGCGAGACAAATTTTCTTCTTTTAGTTACTGTTCCGTATGTAGTTTGTAATCGTTTGTTTATCAAACTTTAATTAAGTTTTATATGGCATGGGCCTGGGGTAGTCAGGGTTTTATTCTCTCAGGGGCATCGTCTTTGTAATGTAGTCAAGTGTTTTGTAAGTAGCGTTGTAAGTTATTTGTTTTTGTAAGAATTTTACTTCAATAGAAAAAAAGATTAGAAATCCGATTTTTAAAATGCATGCAATTAAAATCCAAACTGCTAACCTGTTTCAATGTGTTCTTTCTGCTAAAGCAGCCATTATACATATGAACACGTCTTGGTTGCGATGGTAACTGGGATTGCGAATGAGCCTGTGACTGTGATTGAAATGTGAAATGTGACAGGCCAAGCGATTGAAATGAAAATGCGGCGTGCCGCGGAGGAGCTGAATGTCTATAAAAGTGTAGTTGTACAGGATACAATTCCATGGTGAATTTCTCATCCTCTCGGTTTTCAAGCTTTATAACCTGTACAAAAAAGAAGTTAAAACGAATGAGAAATTGTGAATGAATTAATAAAACAAGCTGAATAAATGCTAGATTTTTATGAAATGTCAGTGTTAAACATTCATTAATTGGTTTGGTATTAAATAGAGAATTAAAATTCTATAGTTATATTTTATTTTGAAGGAAAATTTTTTATAAATAGCTTTGATACTACATCAGCGCAAAATCAAAAGGCGAGTTCTATTCCCCTTGTGAGCTTGTGGGACTAGAAAAATATCAATAACTGAAAGATTTTTGAGTTGTAATTGAAAGATATGAGCTACAAATAAGACATAAAAACACACCATTCCATCATCAAATACATCATTCCATTATGGAATGCATCACTCCTTCATTAAATACATAACTCCTTCATTAGATACATCATTCCTTCTTTAAATACATCATTCCTTCATTAGATACATCATTCCTTCATTATATACATCATTTCTTCATTATATACGCTATTTCTTCATTATATACATCATTCCTTCATTAGATACATCAGTCCTTCATTAGATACATCATTCTTTCATCATAAACATCAACACTCCATTCGAATATTGCATAATCCTACCGTTCTCGGCAACGGGACGCTACTTCCATACCACGTGTACAGTGCTCTCCAAACTGACTCTGGAACAATTTCGTAGTCTCTGCGGTGCACCAGGCCTGCTCTTAATCGGCCACCTTCGCCTGTCAGATTGGTAATTTGCTGGAAAACAACGCAAGATCAGTTTCAATAAAATAAATCTCGAAAGCATCACTTCCAAATTCAAAAAAATATGTTATATTTATTCTCTTTCTGCTCTTAAAGACATTTCAACATTGAACTAACTTCTGACTTTCAAATGGAATCACTCACAGTTGCACCATGAAAACAACACTCCAAATGAAACAAAGGGCAACCATTATAGATTTACCTTGTTCTGATCAAGGGGCTGCAATAAGGATGAATTATCTATAGGTCCTAGAGTTGTTGTTGCTGTTAGTTTGGGTACTTTGCCATTCGCAGTTGCATCTGTGTTTGTCTCAACATGAACTTGCATTGCAGTGTTCAATGGCCGTTTAGAATTGAAATTAGCATTTGGTGAACTTGAAAGGTGGGAAGTGCTGGGGGGAGAGTTTCTATGCTCAATATCGACCCATAGGCTCTGAGTTGAACTTGTTGATGACGTAGATCTTTGGCTCTCAGCAGAACGTTGCTTAGCAGGCTGAGTGACGAAACAGAAATTTGTTGAAGTCAAATGAATACTCTTACACACCGAATAGTAAGGGGGAAATAATACTGAGGGGGGAGGGGTTGAAATTTTGCAATAAAGCATAAATTGGGGGTGTTAATAACTAGGGGGTCATTGTTCAATAGATAGTATGAGGGAGTATGTCTCATTTGCTGTAAAGAGCAAAACTATGGAAACATCTCCATAATCCAACATATTGAATAATTGCAATAATCTCCATAATGCAATCTCTACACTGCTTCATGCTGGTATTTATTAGTCTAGTATCACTGTTGTAAAACTGGTAGAAAAGCGATATTAATTAGCTGTTACCTATTATGTAATCAAGCAACACCAAAATGAATCATTGAAAGAGAAATTATTTACGTAATTTCCTGCGCATATAACTTACGTCATGTCTTTGTTTTTTACTTGCATTTTGTACTAACTTTTCCTATGATCATCATCATTAGCAATGATGCCTTAGTTGTTGTTGCTTTATCACCTTTTTTGTATCGCTAAGTTTACTCAACTGCATATAATGGAATTTAAAATGAAGCTGAAACTGTAAGAGTGCAATAATAATGACTTTCACCTTGAGATTAACATGCTCCTTCCAAGCATGCCACCATGATGACGCAATCAAATAGTACATCTGGCTGCCTATAAGACCTTTCTTTTCTTCCTTTTCTATCCATTTCCTGCAAAAATATCATGCAATTATTATTAATAATAGCAAATTCCAAATAGTAGACGTATTTAACAGTTCAATTCAAAGCCACTTCTGTTATTTCGCTATTTATTTTAATGCCCTTCTTCTTTCAACCACCAAAGATCTAAACGATTGGAACTTTTTTCATGTTTCGTGGCAAAAGGCCTTATACATCAAATCTAAGAAAAGAAAAGAATGATTCTAGCTATAACGATTATTAAGAAGAAAAAAAATCATAACTTCACTGACTACCAAAAACCGAATAAATCAAAGAGAAGATGTACAACAATACCTGACAATGAATCCTTCTTCTTCCCTTGTGCTCGGCCTTAGGCCAAACACTATATGACAGATCTGCCAAGAGAAAATATCTCTTCTCATAACGTTTCAAGCTCTTATCAATAAGGAAAGAATCCCAACAAGTCAAACGAGACAGAGTTAACTAATTATCCATAGCAGATTAATAGGAAAGTAAGATTAAGAAAACTTCATTAAATCGGAAGTGAAAACATTTCAGCATGAATCATACTTGGATCTTTTCGTGAAGAATTATCACGAGGGTGCTACATCGCCCGAGGGAATCAGCTTTGGAAGGCGATTGGTCGATAGAAATTGTTGCCTCATAGACATCCCCCAGAAGCGTCAAAAACATACAAGCTATGGGACTGGCAACCAATTGAGTCATAATTGTTGGGGGTAAATAAGGTTTTTGCAAGGGCGGTCGATCAATCCTCATTGTTAACAGGTCTGCGAGAGTGCTTACGAGGGCGATCGCCCGCGTAAAACAAAAAGGCCTGATCATACTAGAAACGTACAGAACAACTAAGTGCAGGGGTGATTTCTAGGGGGCTCAGGGAAGCTAAGCCCCCCTTCTTAAAATTACTGTTCGTTTTGGGGCTCATCCTCTAAATATTCTTATATTTTAAACTTTGCTTACAAATCATCTCGCATTGCTATGTTGAGTTTATAACTTTTACATGGTTATTGAGACTTGTAAAATTGTTCATTATAATATATCAGTATGAAACTAAATGAACATATCTGCATCTTTGAAACTATGGGCGTGGTTACACCAAGACCACACCCAAGTATGGGCGTGGCTGCACCTAGAGCCCTCTTGTTAAAAATTTTAGAAATCACCACTAATTAAGAGTTTATCCTTCGAGAACCAACTTCTTAAAGGTAAGAAACAAATTATTTTCAAGATGACGGCCTAATGATATAAAAATAACACATAACTGATTTATACCTGAGAGAGTAAAAGAAGGAATTCAAGCATGAAGCGATTGTTTGATGCCCAAGGGAGAAACTCATTTTCTGATAACTGCCTTGTTGCCTTGCGGAGAAAAAGTGAGTGCAGTTATAAAAATACAGTATTCTTGGTGCAAAAATAATATCAAACAGCGGTACAGTAGCAACGCCAGGGAGCGCCAGGGAGCGCCAGGGAACGCCAGGGAAACATGAAGACATGGGATATCATATACGCGAGAACGACAATGCGAATCGCAGAACAAAGAAAATACGACAACATGCTAATTTACCAAAACGAATGAATTTAAGTCAAATTCTTTTTGCCCTGACATGAACATGGCAGCCAGTTGAGCAAATGTAATCGAAGCAAAAACACAATAAAATCTACGTAATAAAGAGATCACGTTATGCATTCTCAACAAATTGAATCGAAACTTAATACGCTAATGAAAGTAAACATATGGCTTGAATATCAATGCAGAAATTCGAATAAGTGCACAAAAGTTCACAAGTCAAATTCTGATGACTTAAATCTGGCAAATAAACAACTTAAATCGTAATCTCACTTAATATGAATCTGCTAGACATATTCATAAAATGGATAATGTTAGACAAAAAAATACATGAAAATCAAACAGATGAGGTCTTTGAGTTTGCAGCTGATCTCCTTTCTAAAAATGACTTTTAGAGTATCAAATTCGGTAAAAACTATCTTCATAGTGCAAATTCATACTATTTGCTAATTGAAACTAATTAATAAAACAAGATTATACATACTTTATCTGTAAAGATCTCATCTACAAATTCTTCTGGTGTTGTATTCAATTCCTTTAAAAATACAACCAATAAATATAAATATACAACCAAGAAATACGATTATTAACACAGAAATAGGTAACTCATGCAGTTACTAAAATATAAAACGCATTTCATTTAAAAATGGGAAAATTACTTCACAAATACCATTGACATGGCGAAGCAATGAAACAAGATGGGACATGAAAGAAATGAAAAATTCCAGCCAATGCTATAATCAACGTACATTTTTATTTGTGAGCTTGCTCAAATCTGCCAACCATAATGAAAATAAACATTTTCAGAAAAACTCTGTTAATTTAAGATTATCTGCGTGGCTTACTTTGACATTGGTGCCAGCATCAAATGAAAAGAATACCACTAAGACTCGATTAAATCCCTGGGGGCTTATTTGTCAGAAATGATTTTTATGGTGGGGGTTTATTCCAGGGGGCCATAATTAAAGGAGGGCGCTTAATCATGTCTTTATGGTAATGATTACGTACAATGTTGTTAGGGTATGCTGCTGTTCTGAATCACTTGACCAAAAGAGCATAACAACAATAATTCCATGAAATAATTACACCCCAATTTTGATGAGATAATGTTTACATACCGTATTAGATATTGATTGCCATATTTCAAATAAACCTGAAGAAATCTCCATGAGACGCTCCTCACTCAAAACATCACTTTTGTTGCATGTAAAGACTTTAAAGCAAACTACAATAAGCAAAAAAAAATTTCATAAATTACGTTTAATCAAACAGATCAGAATCAATCAGATCAAAGTCATCAAGTAACATCATCAATCACACTTTGAACATAACTACTATGAAATATCTTTCCTCTGGTTTTTATTCCAACTTGAAAATTTGCTTCATAACAGGACATTATATATATATATATATATATATATATATATATATATATATATATATATATATATATATATATATATATATATATATATATATATATATATATATATTTGTATAAAATGGCTAATTACTCGCTAAATCTCTACAAGCCTGTCTCGTGAATCGCGTGGTTCACTCATCAGGAGACTGATCTAAATTCTTTATCTCCTGATGAGTGAACCACGCGATTCAGGAAACAGGTTTGCAGAGATTTAGCGAGTAATTTGCCATTTTATACATATAAATAAAGCTCTACCTTACGGTATTGAGCACTCTAAAGGAAGGACTCGTTCAGTAAACCTCTATATATATAATATATATATATATATATAATCAAAGATGAGTCTCTAGGCCTTGTCATGAGTAAAATTTGTTCGTGCTGTGATTAGCACGTGCGAATGATTTTGCGCATGCGATCGCACTGCTAAGAAAATTTTTACATACGCACGCTCAGGTAAAACCAAGAAACAAAGAAAAGAAATGTAAGGTGCGACAAAGATAACACTTATCCAACAAATTTTTTCAAATAAGGAAACTACTGTAGTTTAAACGATAAATGTAAAACTAAATCTTTATCATCAGACAAATGCTGCTCCAGAAACTTGGAAGTAAGTGATGATTGTGGTCAACATACTAGGATGTAAAGTATAAAGATAAGCGAAAGGCAATTACCGAAATCGGGATTTGAAGTCACCAGAAAACGTTCAAGAACACCTGTTTGTGAGTGCGATCAATTGGACGCGCAATATGAGTTGATTGTGTATGAACGCGTGCGCATGCGATCGCACGCGCTAAATGACGAGGCCTGATGAGTCTCTGCAGAAAAAATGTATGTGCTGATGGAATTTATGTGCAGATACCAATGTTTGTTGCAATTCATAGTATCTATACTTAATTGATATTATCTAGAAGCTTTTTGCTGATGAGATCAAATCATAGATCAGGAATAAGATAGTAAACATATTTCTAGTCCTTCTAGGAGATAATTTTTACGGCATAATGCTGCAATTGCACATCTGTTTTTCTTTTCTTAATGGTAATCAAAGAAAAATCTCACAAGAATCGAGCATTACCATATTATATTCAAAATATTCAGCATGATTTAATTGTGTTCAGACAATTTAAAAATAATATTTTGCATTCTTTAAGATTCTCAAGATATAACAACAAAGACATACAGGAAAGTCTTTNTCTCTTGTTGATCCTCTGCAGCATGTAAAAATTGATAAAACTAGCTCCTTAAAGTCAATGTTTCCATCTCCATTTTTGTCAAAAGCTTGAAACAGTCCTGTTCACAACAAAAAACAATCTTACTCAAAAATTCAAAAAAACTGAAAGGATTCAGATTTACAAACAACAACTAAGGAACAATCTTCTGTAAAATAATTTGCAATCTCTTTGTATGTTTTTATTGTCAATGTGCATTTTGCAAACATTATCAAAGTAATTTTTTGTCTAAACATAAACCTACTAAAAATTGATAGTAATATTAATAATTTTATAGTGCATACTATTTCATATTATACTACATTTGATGTTGCTATATCTAATTGAACCTATGTGGTGTTGCAAAAACAACAATGCACTGGCCACATTTCTCTGAAAAGGTAAAATTAGCATAGGGAATTGTAAGTAATCAATACAGCAAAATCTAAATACAAATACCTTTCTTATCAGAAACTTATGGAATACAAATAGCGTATGGAACTTGATAAATCTAACCAGGGGTGAATTCTAGGGGGCTCAGGGGATAGAGCACCCCTTGTTAAAATTCTTGTTCATTTTGGAGGAGGGCTCAGCCCCTCTACAATGTTTGTATTGATGGTGCTTTCTAAAGCATTTACCTTGATTCCAATGTATTGTATTGTTTTATGATCAATTTCCTCACTGATACATGGGTTTTGAGATCTTTCTAGATGTTGGCTATATTATAGTATAGTTAGACTAAATTTTCATGTCTCCACTTTTAACACAAGGGTAGTGTTGCAAATAGGCTGTGCCAAATTTATGGCATTGCACTTAGAGCCTTCCTTAAAATTTTTTAGAAATTGCTACTGGATCTAACTTGAATGCATCTGTGAAACATGACAGCATCTGCCCTAATAGTAATTTACATTTTAATGAGTCAACATTTGGACAAAAACACTCTTAGCTGGCAAAAACAAAAATTAACTCTCTATTTTTACGACAAAACTTCAGCTATAAAATCTTGCAACATCATTCAAAAAAGCTTACCTTCACAGAATTTTTTGGGCAATGGTGGGCAAACTTGGCATGTCAAAGTGTGCATATCAAATTTGCCGCTTTGAGAGAAACCTTTCAATGACCAATATCTCTTTTCTAACTCCATTAGATCATTTTGACAAACTTAAAAGTAGCAAATTAAAAAAAAGTTACTAAATTGAAGTTCACAACAAATATTATATAAATATTGTAATAAATATTATGTANATTCAAGGAAATATCTCTACAAATGTGGTATACAAGTTGCCAATGACAGTCTACTTCTTTCAGTATCTGGCCATTTCTACTTACAACTTGTAATCCTTTCAAGTGATTGATAAAACGATGGGGTATCATCAAAGCTTGATAATTTAATTCCACGTCTGCCCCTCTGTTCAGAAAGTAGCCATTTTGATACATCACAAAAGTTCTCATTCTCCAAAATCCAGTCATAAAATTCTTCATAGCAAAGCTTTTCAACCTGCAAAACAATAAAATACAAACATAAATAAGGCAATATTTAAAAATATAAAGAACAAATTGAATAAATATATAGAATCATAGTAACTGAAATTACATTACCTAGGTAATTTCATACTACTTTGAAAAACATTAAAAGATGTGGCTTGTAAAATGGAGTTAATTTCTATAATGTAACCTATAAACAAACAGACTAATAGTATAGAAATCTTGAAAACANAGACCTTCTTAAAAGGATCCACAACACATTTTGGTATTTTTTCACATTCACATACGCTTAGGAAATTCTCCAAATCCTCAAGTGTTACATTTGCACCATCAACGGATATCATCCCAAATAGAACTAAAATACAAACAGTTAGAAAAGGAGCATGTTCATTGAACTATAAGCTAAAATATGTCTTCAACAAAATTATCAAAGTATTATAACAAATTTTATGACCAGTAAATCATGCATTAATTAGATCAACAGAAATTCTATACTTATTAAAAAGTCCCTTTCCAATCATCCACATAAAGAAATTAAAGATCACTTTTGTGCAGCACCAGGGGCCATCCATGAATGACATATGCACTTTAGGGGGAGGGGTTAGCAAAGCTGAAGACAGGTGGACAGGGGGGAATGGTGTTAAGCTGTAAGTGGAAATCATTTACAGAAAAATATGATCTTATATTCCATGTTGATAATTGACCTTCTAAGAAAGAAGGGGAAAGTTATAGTGAGCCTATTATCATTTCCCTTCATTTAAGATTTAAAAACAAAGAAATAAATAAATTACACATTTCTTTTTCAAAAACTTTCAATATTGTTCATATTTTGTTTGAACAAACAAGCTCTGATTGCACAAGCGTCCAATTATACATAATAATGCTAAAATACATACATTTCACTTTTTCCTCTATGTGGCCCATGGTGATTAAAACCAAAGCACAAACAAGATCTTTGAAGTTTATTCCTTTATTTGTTCCACCACATTGCATATAAATATGCTAAAAAAACCAAACAAGAGAATTATGGAAAATATATTGGAGAACAACAAGAGATAAATGCAAAAGTAGCCAAAGAGGAAACTTATGGCACTATTACATCCTGGTAACAACAATAATTCAATGTGTGATTCATACAACACATACTTAGTAATAACTTCTATCTAAAGATGTAAATTCTGGTAATATCTATTTCCTCAAACATGCAATTGGGTTTATGACTACAGACTCCAGTAGGAATTCTGTATATATAATTTAAAACTGATACAAAAAGCATTATTTTCACAAAAACTATGCTATTACTTAGCTTACAAGTAATCATAAAATATAAAACTAATAGTGTAGGCGTATTAAGAAAAACAAATTTTTTTCACCTCTGCAAGCCGCTTCCTCACAACATCTCCAAGGACATCATGTAGAAATGTATTTTTAGCCAGGAAAGCTGAGCTTCCTGATGATCTTTTAAAAGCTAGTCTTATTCTCTCAATTTCCTCATCTTTAACTAGAAAATAATATAAAAAGAGAATTATAAAAAACAAAATTTGAAATTCTATCTGATATTGGAATGCCTCCAAACTGATAACTCTAATAACACCTTATTACATTGAATTTAATACGATGGATAAAAGGATTATGCACTGCACTAATTTGGAATCCCTAAGGTTTGGTGACTATCCACAGCTTCACACAATAGAGGGAAATGCATCACCAGATAGAACCTTTACCATCAGAAGTATAAATATTATCTTCTTTTAATCACTCATGCAACTGAAAGTCAATGTCTGACTACCTACAATGATCCTGAATAGTACAAACAAGACTTCTAGTGAGGCAATAAAATGCATTTACAAAAATAACTTATAGTCTACAGTTTACACCAACAGTTGCTACTATATTTATGAAACTAAATTCTGCCACTACTATCTGCAGTGCAAACCAGATAGGACCCCTATTCTCAAATGCCAAAACTCTCCAAAGCAAAATATCAAATGGTCACCTTGACCACTTCATTTTGATATCACTCTAAGATAATGCTTTGATACCACAAAATGCTAATTGATAACATGATAGAATATACAGATATTCTGATATCCAGATATTCTGGATTGATCAGGAGTAAGGAAAACTTCTGGATTGTGCAAACTCTGGATAAACAGGAGGGTCAATTTCTGGAAAACAAAATGACATAGGGGATAAAATAATATAAGTACAGCTTGAAACTAATCAGACTGAGGCATCTCCTATGAATTCCAGTAATATTTTCCTTTTACTTTCATCAATTGTCATAAATTGAGTTGAAACAAGGGGAGTATACATTTAGTGAAGCCCTTCAACAAACATTATTTACAAAAACAGTGGTCAGCTAGTGAAATAGTTCTGGAAAAATCATCTATATATGGTGCTTTCTGTCTCCTTTCTCTCAGAGGAGGGTTTATTTCATAATAATGTCCTTTTTGACAATTTTGAATATATATTGGAAATTAGTATTTGGCAGAAAATCTAGACAAAGCAAAGCTCTCAAAAAGTTGGGAATAAGTAGTATAGTTTACTACATAAAATTTCAGTAGCATGGAAAATCTGCATTTTCCACAAATCCATATTATCCTATCCTGGACTACCTAGAGTATACTGTATATTAAAACCAGATATTCAAGTTTCTCTCCAACTAGCCCATGGCTTGTGAGCCTCTTCATCAGGAAAATCACAATGTAGTTCTAACACTGCTAATATGTGTAATATAATATGCATAATTTATAAAGCTGATGATGCTTATATATTTTGCCTTTATCATAATGAATAAGTTGTCACAGTTAGGCCCCTTAAAAAACCAGATGCAAGTGGGTGCATTTTGTTTGCTATCTGTATAAGGAATTGCAATCTCGCATGCTTTGGGTAGTTGTATAATTCCTGAACATAGTAATTAAATGATATATTTTGACTACAAACACTGTTATAAAGATGTTTTGCATCTTCACAGAAGGTAGAAAAAGTGTGTATTATTCACACTTTGACTTCCTTGCTGATTGAGAGCTGAGAAAAAAGAATGCAGGCATCAGACTGAAACAAAAACAATGTATAATTGCAAATGCAATTATACTAACTCCCAATTATGACATGACAAAACAGAACTTAAAAGATAAAAAATAAATTGACATGGGAGGACAAAATGCTGCACATAGGGATGATAAACTAATGTAGTTTTAAGGGGCCTAATCTGTCTTTTACTGATACTTAGAGATCACTTATGATGACAATTATAAGATGACAGGTTGATTGGCTTTTTCATCAATTTTAATGCTTGTACATCATTTTTGATATCGTAAAAGTACTTTGATTTCAACAAAAAGTTTTCATAATTCAAAATTTTTCTGACTGTAAAATCTATTTTTACAGAACTGTTTTGGTTACTACAATCTGAAAGATNTTTAAGCTTCACTGCTGGTGCCCTCACTACCACCATTGTTCCTACATATTCTGCTTCAAGACATTTCTTCATGAGATGATCAATACTTCCATCATAAACCAAGATCCTTATCCATGGTGGCATTTAACAATAAATCATCAAAGAAGCATAATTCGTGAACACAACTGGGAAATAACCTTGAAGCAAACCTATCACAAAACGATCAATCTAAATGATTATCTCATATTTAATAACAAAAGTTATCTTCTCTGCAAACACAACTTTGACGAAAAGATAAAGCCTGCTTTTGTTTACATTAATCACGCACGGTTAACATTATTTCATATTCTCACTTCCATTTAAAGACCTGAAAAACTATTTTCCGATAATTTCAGCTCTTTTCATAGTAAAATAAATGCACAGCTCTCATTCTGCAAAACGCGTTCAGGGTTTGAGGAAGGACTTCAAGCACCGCTGTGTTGTTTCAAATACTCAACATCAGCTACATTTGCATCTTACTAATGCAAAGCCTGCAGTAGTGAAAATCGTAGTTGACTACATTGAATCAAGGATTTAATGTTAATGTAAACTTGTATGACATCTGGTACAACGGTAGTTCAACAAAAGGTGAAGAATATCATTCAACGAAATCTATTATGCATGGGATTTCTGCACCGGCTAAACAAAGCAGAATCACACATACACAGACACATATAATTATTTAAACAAAAATTGTATTGTCCAAGCAAGGCAACATGAGATACTGGTTGGCAACCCATGCAAAATTCATTTTATTAAATAAGATTAGTGGGCCGTTCTGGGCCAATCACTGTGGGGCGTGCTAACATCTTGACATGAAATGGCCTTACCTCTTCTAACAGCTTCTTCATAAGGCAAAAATGAAAACTTGGAATATTTAAGCCCCATAATGCCCTTTTATTTATATTCCCCTTGCTTCCCTCCTAATACTGCTTCATATCGCGAGAAAATGCTTGCTTATTCCATGGTATCGGACACCAACGTCACATACAAAAGTCGTCGCCATGTTTTGATTGCGAATTGCTCCAACCCAACGGTCACATGTTAATTTATTGCGCAGGGACAAAATATGAATATGACGCAATTCGATGCCTCAAAATGCTAGTTTTTTTAGAAGTAAGTCCCCTTAGCAACTTGCTAGTGGCATGAGCAGACAGTACAAAAATCACACTATTATGTTGCTATCGTCTGTTATGTCGTACAAGGTAACACTTTCTCATTCGCACTATCACTATTAAACAAATGATTACTAATAATTCAAAGAGTTTATTCGAGGAAATAATTCAATTTTCTCATGGTAGGTTTTGGTTTGATCTCAACTAATTTCAAATATTTCATTTTCATGTATCTGAGGAAGGTACTGATGCTTAAGCGGCTCAGATTTTCGAGGTACTCCGTCTACATTTAGCTACATATGCTAGCAACTCCGTTTAATCTATCAACTAAAATCAAATGAAAAAAAATTAAAATGCTCATGGTAGGCCCTTACTTACAGAACCTAAGAAGCTAAAAGCTTTTTGAAGCTGTTGAAGGGAAATGCTTACTTATACTCAGTCAAAAATTTACTTCGAAACGTTGCACTTGCAAATGAGAAGCACATAAACTAACTTTTCAGGGCATTTCTTTGGGGATCTTTGATCAGAAGCTGTTTTTAAAGATTCCTAGAGGTCGGTTCCGATATTATTGTGACTCATGAGTCAAATCTGTTCATTCATTCCTCAATTAATCGTTAGCTTCAATAATTGCTAATTTTTTTATAATTAGCCATTACATAGTTGTTCACGTGATGTCTCATAGTCTCACCCACCAACCAGAAGACACATTGGTATGCCTAAGTAGACTCCATGGCAATGCTGCATCCCAACTCTTGAAAGAGCTTTCGGCTGCAGCTTCAATGGGCGAAAATTAGCCATGTGTTAGTAGCATTTCATCTCTGTCGGTAAATGCGAGGCAATGATGTGGTAAGGACTAAATTATTTCAAGCTTCGACCCAACGGTAATTATCACATTTAACATTTAAAGTAACCCCACTCAGATAAGAGCATGTTGATTGTATGAAGTAAAAGAGAAGAAAGTTGAACAAAGCGCCATATGTGACAGAAACCAGAATTTTGAATAGGGTAGTGATCAATGAAGTCCAAAGTTTTGAAATCCAAGAAAACTGTCCCTTATTGGTTGAGCTTAATATTTCTTTAATCTCAAAGATCATAAACATCATAAGATTTTGGAATTAAAAATGCCCAATCTTTACGATTCTTAAGATATATGAGAACCAGACTTTAGTCTTAAGTTTCCTGTAGCCTGGTTTGTTACAAACCTTTTTTCATAAGAATAAAGTTTATAAGAATAGCCAGTCTCAGAATCGCTGAAATTTTAAGTATAATTCAAGATAATGCAAAGCTCAAGATTCGTCAAGGCTTAGAATTTTTGTGTACTTAGACTAAAGTAGATTAATTTTTTCACTATCGATACACTATTTATTATTCTGCTTCACTTTTATCTTGCTTTATAATAAAGTAAAACATCAATAACGATTTGAATATAATCCTTTGATTTTCAAGCACAGTTACACTTTCGATATGTAAGAATAATTTAGAAAGAATCTAAGGCTGAAAACTTAAAATATTTAAGAATATTGAGATAAGTTAAAATGAACAAGTTTTTTTAAAAAAATATGAGTACAGTGTCGTGTAACTAGGTTTTTTTAATAAGAAAAGCATGTAGCTGTATCTTGTAGTTTTAGTCGAATGAAAAAGAATACCAATAATTTAATTACTTTTTTATCTGCTCTGAAAAAGCTATGGCTAGGATTTTGCCGAAGAAGGGGTGTTACTAACCAACTTTTTGCCGAAGCTTTCGGTGATTCTTTACCGTTTTGATTAAAGTTGGTGTCGCGATCAGCGTTTGCTGGTAAGTTTGCGAAAGTTAGTAGCGTGTTAGTAAATGTCTTTTGCCACACCCGCAAATTAACAGTTTTTGGGGAACTTTATCTGTGCGTTGTGATTTAGAGCAAGCTTTCCGTTTACGTGAAAAGTTACAACAACAAGAGTCCTGAAGTTATAGTTTGCAAGAGAAGTAGTAAGCAAAGCCATACCAATAAACAACGTGATGGACAAGAGTCATGACAAGCAATTATTCCAGAGATGAATGTCACTGTATTGTGTAAAATTTTTCAGAGGTGAATCTAGAAAAAATTTTACCAATTCTCTGCGTCCCAAAGGTAGGTGTAATTGAGTTTTGCAGTACCACTTACACAACTTCTGAGATGATCAATGATTTTATGTTCCTCAAAGTGCGTAAATGTCCTAAAGCTGGGTCTATTTCATTGCTATGCGGTGATAGAGACCGGCGTGAAATGTGAAGCTCTTGTTTATTTCCAGGACAATGATATTTGAAAAATTGTTCTGTAGTTCTAAAAGATATCCTGAAGATTTTGTAAAGTTTTCCCTTATTGATATTGGAATACACGTGAGCTTTGTTTTGTTGTTGACTTCATGTAATCGAGGCGATTCTAATATTGGCGCCAGTTAGTGGGCAGTGCTTCTTCTGACTTAGCCACACAACTGGAATTGGTCAGCATTTAGTGTCCAATCAACCTAATAATTTGACACAAAAAGCGATTTAAAAGATGGCATTAATATATACATCATCGTTTTTTTCAAAATCAAGAATTTCAATTCTTCAGCGATTCTTGCCAAGAGTTAATGGCAATATTTCTAACGCTAGAAGGATGTTGACTAACTGGAGCATGAATTCTGCGGTTACATTTCGACCTAGGAGGTCACTGTTATTTGTACCCGCGGATGATAGAAAAAAAGTCAACAAAGCTTCAAAGCTAACAGCGGACTGCATTATATTAGAATGCGAAGATGGAGTTGCTATGAGCCAAAAGGTATAAATCGTATAGGAACTTCATTGACGTGTCCAACTCAGCTTTTGATACGTCTCTAGACATGGGCTCCAGCCAACAATCACTTCTGTACTCTCGTCAAACTATTGTTTAACAACTTTATATTTACAAGGTTCACAGTGAAGCAATATCGTATTTTCAGTTCATATTATGTGGAATAAATTTATTCCCTTCAATTCACGTTAAGTTACTACCTTCTCTTACTTGCTATTTTGCAACATGCACCCTTCATCGTGGCATATTGGAACATCTGTGGGAAGCTACTGTAGAAATGTAACTTTCCATGAGATAGAGTAAATAACCCTGTATCTGCATTGTGAAAACTTTATGTTTACGTATTGCTTCCTAGTCAGAAACACCCCATACCATAAATCCGCAAATTAGCCCCCCTAAAATAAGCTCCACCCTTTGAATAAGCCCCGCCCAGCCATGTGACTTCAAAATTTCAACTGGAATACGACCAACTACCAAGAACAACTTTTAAGCCCCCTTTCAAATAAGCCCTCCTTCTAATGAGCCCCCATGCAAAAATCCAAAAAATAAAGAGGACAGTAGGGGACTAATTCTAGGATTTAGGGTACTTAAATGCATATATAATTATATATTTAATAATGCAGGTTGTCTAAAAATCAGCTTTTACTTTTGTGATTTATGACACATGGTCAATTTTGTTTGAAAAGACAAAGATTTAAATTGAAATGTAAAAATTCCTTCAATAGTCTTATTCAGAATCAACAATTAAATTATTAATTCCTTAGGATGTTGCAAGATGCAACATAAATGAAATGCTTGGCACAATTAACTTTGAGCATGGAGAGTGTGCTGTAAGAGTGAATTCTGTTGATAGTGGCCTGGTAACTGATGACCTGAAAGCTGTTCTCACTGGCAAAGTTTTGCCTGAAGCCATACTGTTGCCAAAGGTGGAAAACAAAGAGCAAATCAAATGGGTAAAGATTTATTTCTTATATGAAAGAAGATGTATAATTTACTTTATATGAAATACGTTTTTGTGACATCCCTCAAAAGTGTAGGCATTGCTGCAGCATATTGAAGCACTTTTTTCATCTTTTTACCAGAGTATGAAATGTTGGATGACAACCAAAAGTGTGCAGAAGTTTGTAAACAGTTTTCTTGACTCCATGCAGTGTTTCAATGTGCAGTTGAGCATCAGAAAATAGCATTCCATTATGCCCCAATAACATCAATATGTCCCAGCATTGTTTCTGCTTTGTCAGGCTTTTGGTAACTTTAGGTTATGGTATGGGACTATTTAAAAAGTATTTGTGCTCAACAGTCACCAATTTTGGAATCACCTCCCTTTTGCACGTTTGTACATATATTTTGGAGGTACCCCCTCCCCCAAGCACACAGATCACTAGGTTGCTACCTACTATGTAAATATGAAGCTATTGATTACTTTGCTATTTTTGAAGCTTGTAAATGGTGATGCATATCCTGGTGTCCATTACCTCCATTCACATTAGCACTTTGATTTTGGTAAAACATATTGCAGTACTAATTAAGAACTAATCTAACACAGCTTTAATGCAATATGCATTTGGTTTTTAATTATTAGAACAATTTTGCATGATAATCCTTAAAAGCTAGTTTCATTTATTTAGGGTGCTTCATAAGTAATTAGCATTTGAAAATTAAATGGATATGTGTATCTTCCTTGAAGAGCACCATCTTCAATACTCTTTTCTGGGTACATCATCTCCCTTCAGAGCATACATAATTTTCAAATGGCCTCTATTGACTTTTAATAATTCTTAGTTTGCAGAAAAAGTGACAGCAGTCATAAAGGAACGTAATGATACAAAAAATCATAAAATGGCCTTCATTTTCTTCATTGAGACTCCAATTGGTATTTTAAATACAAGGTCGATAATGGAAACCACCATTGAAAAGGAACTCCCCTTTCAAGCAGAGGCAGGTGTATTTGGTTCTGATGACTTTTTGGCAAATATAGGTAATGAAAATTTGCTGTTCCTTTTTACATTCTTGTTTATATGATTTTATTATGATTTCATTCTATTTCCAACCAACGCTAGAGTGGAAAATTGACTTTAACTCAGAACACTTACGGCAAGGCATGATAGCTAAAATATTAGCTTGATCTATGATCTTGATCTTGATCTAAAATTTAAGGCCACAATTGATCTATGCATATGGAAATATTTGCATACTGTATGAGAACTCACTAAATGTGATAGTCATTTTAGTTTTCTGGTGATATTTGTAGGAGGAACAAGAACTGAGGATGCAAAAGAACTGGTATTTGCAAGGCAATATTTTGTAACACATTGCAAGGCATTTGGTTTACAAGCTATTGACATGGTACACATCAACTTCAAAGGTAGCCTGCCTTCCATCATGCTAATTATATTCCTTTTCAATGATTAACTATGCAGATTAAAGGCAATATTGTTTGAGTAATACATAAAGGTTTATAAAAGATATCAAATAGTTAAATAGACATGGTGGGAGCCTGATTTACTACACAATAGATGCATTTTTTTAAGTGAACAAGTTTGCCATACCTAAAACTACTGCTGTCTGAAAGAAATTAATTTATTCTAGTTAGCCAGAGTTTGTAGAATAATGGGAAGGATGTGTATTAAAGTTTATGAATTTTCTGTTTTTCTAGACCTAGAAAGTTTGAAAAGGCATGCAGAGGAAGGAGCAAAAATGGGCTTTACAGGCAAAGTTACATTTTATGCATATGCTTAACCTAATTTTCTTAAATAATGAACATATTGTTAGCTAATAGGGAGTTGGACTGATTTGTGAATTTTTTATGATCTCATGTCCAGCATTTATTTGTAGGAAAACAATTGATTCATCCTGGCCAGATTCAAACTGTGAATGATGCATTTATGCCTAGCCATGACAAACTAGAATGGGCAGAAAAATTGGTGGAGGAATTTGAGCAGCATGAAATCTCTGGAAAAGTAAGTAATATGTAGCAAAAATATCTTAATTTTCAGCTCACAAAATCTTCACCTTTCTTGTAATAAATTCTCAAAAGAAGAACTCTTTGAGGAGAATTATATTTATCTATGCAGAAGAACCTTCTCCTAAAATAATTATAAGGGAAATAGATAATTGCTTACCAAAGTGAACTTACTATCATAGATCTTAGCAGCTGATTGAAAATTTAGTTGAATAATGCAAGAACAGAATAGCCAAAAAGAGGTAAGATAAATAAAATTTGTTTATTAATGATGTTTGATCAATATCTGAATGAATCTCTTGCAGGGTGCATTCACTTTTCGTGGAAGTATGATTGATTTGCCCCTTTTGAAGCAAGCAAAGAACATTCTCAGGATTTACAATGCTGTTCAAAAAAAGTAGAAAATATAATGCCATGTGAGTGAATTCTCAAATTGAAAGAGATTCCACTCTTGAAACAATAATGATTTATCGGTAGATTGTAAAGAAGGCTATTTTAGGTGAAAGAGAATGATAATGACAAATGGCAAGTATGACATATGAGCTGAAACATCTAATAATTCATCCAATTTTCTGTAAATTGCTTTCATTAAATAGCAAATGCATACACACCAAAGTTTACATTTTTATATTTTATCAATTAGTACACATATCCATGGTTGTAGGCAAAATATTTATTTTATAATGAGATCTGAATACAGGATTGTTATTTTTTATGATTTTCCTTTGCCTACTATCTGGGTGAATGTATTTAACTATAAAAACAGGGGAAGTTTCAAAAATTCATATTGAGAATTCTTTATCATTTGACTGTTAATCAAGGCATTTGTTTAAGCTTCATATCCTATTCTATATTTGTCCTCCATCTACAGAAAATATGATGACAGAAAATGAAATATATGCACCTGAAATGTTTCTTCATTAACAAAACTCTATCTTGACATACAACAATGGACATATAACAATGGACATTGTGTTTCTCTTGAAAACAGTCATTAACAGAAAGGATTGTTGATTATTTACTAAGGGGCTGGTACCAAAGAGAAATTGGTATGGTAGAAGAAATTTTCTGATAAATTAAGCCTTGGCCCATATATTGTAATGCAACCTCAAGGTTGGGTAAGAAATCCTTTCTCTTTGGTATCAACCCCTCTGTAAGTAATGAATGATTCCTACAGCACTGAAATCTACCAGCTACCTCATATGAAATATTTGCACTATGTAAACTTTGTATGGCATATCAATGATGAAAACAAAAAATGACATGAAAAGCAACATTTTAATTAAAATTTGTGATATACAAGTAAGAACATAGTAAAATAAGTAAGAACAAAGCATTACTAGCAGACTGCAAAAATTGAAAGTTGATTGATGATTATCCTTTGTGTTTGATGATATTGTCAGAATTCCTTACCTACTTATGACTTATTTAAGAGTTAAAAGTCAAAGCATAATAAATTTGTTGTTAGTAATAAACAATATAGACAATAAAATGCTTATCCAGACTTTTTTTGACATCATGTGAAGTTCTAACATTTCAGAGAATTCAGAAACTTTATTTTAAGTTCAATAATTTGAGATACTTCCAGAATTGATTGTTTGTAACTTGCTTGAATATTCTTCCAAATCTCTAGAACCAAATCTGACTGAGTCTGAAACAAGATGAACAAAATGTTTATTATACAATCATATTAAATGATTAATGTTTATTATACAACCATATTAAATAATTAACTCTAAGAATAGTGCTAGCCTAAAATATGAAAGATCATTCAACTCAATTTAGTGAAAAACACACAGGCATTTATATATCAATATTACAAAAGCTGAGCCTTATGCCCCAATTGGAACTTCACTTATACCCAGTGATGTGCTGAGACACCTTCTGTTGGGGGGGGGGGGANNNNGGGGGGGGGGGATGATCTGAACAATTGATCAACAATTGCTACTAAAAAAAGGCCACAGAAAATACTGAGGCCAATGCTCTTGCTATCTGGTTAACTTTTGACCAACTGTCTTGTAAATTTGAGAAAATTGGGGGGCACAATGCCCTCCCCATGCCCCCTCATAAGCACATCCCTGCTCATACTGTAAGGTACCTAGGTTGCAGAAACTAAAATAAGAAACTTTTACAGATTCAGTTTTGTAGCAAAATTAGGTGTTCTCTTTCTTTTGGTATCACATGATGAGTGTGGCAGGAACTAAAAGCTGAAAGGCTTTGCAATAGAAGCCATGATTTCGAATGGAACAGGGTGGGGTTTGAATGGGTGACTTAAATCATCTACTTATTTCATTGCTGAGCTCATGTTTGGTTCAAGATTCAATTGGTGTTAGCTTTGGCAACCTACTTTCAATGAACAGATACCCCTTTTTTATAGACACATACTTCCCCCAATTACAGACCCAAGATTGAATTTGTAACTGGACAAAGTGAGTCAAACCTATACCTATTTTAGGCTCTGCTAGGATTATTCTTTCAGAATTAAGCTGAAGTCTGAGCCAATTTAAAATCTTTAATTGAAAATAATATACAGTCAATTTGAGCATGGTTGCATTAATGAACTACCGCATCACACTTCTCTTTTCATCCAATGCCAATTAAAATAGGACAACGTCGTGTTTCAAACGACAATTGTCAATTATGAATGGGAACTGTCTGGGAAAAGANAAATCCTACTTGCCAAGCAATAGTTGAGGCTATGGGACGTCAGAAATGACACTGTGTCATCCTAGTACACTCAACACTATCGTCAGTGTTTGTTAATAAAATGTTTTACGATATAACGAGGACCGAATGTGTTAATAATTATCATCTAGGTTTGCTTGTCTGCAACTTTCACCTTGGAAGAAACGTTACCCAAGCTCTCCTTTTAAGTTAAAATTAAGTTGTAATCCCATATAAGCTGGATTAAAATTTTATATATGAAGAGCAATTGTGGTGAGCCATACCACCATATTAACCTTGACCCTCTATGACAGAGGAAAACATAATTTGTCGTAACTCACACCAGAATTAATCTATTTCTGGCTATTAGCAACATCATATCTCAAATCTCATAGCATATTAAGGAATCTTACACGACTAGGGTGTGAAAGAGCTGATTTACAAAGAGCAAATGTGTTAGCCTGTGTTAAGAGAGATCCATCATTATAACCTTCCAGAAACACGGGATGCCAAGCATAAATCATAATATGATCTTTGTTAACTGAAGTGTTGAAACTGAGGTTTTCTATCAACCATAGTTACATCTGTCACCAAATACGTCTATGACGATTGTTTCTTTTTAAAATATATAAATTCATTGCAATTAAAAAACAATTCTATTAAGAGGCAATTTACGACAGGAGAATGAACATTATTGAAGGAAAGAAATCCCCAACGTTGCAAAATAAATTGGAGTAAGGATTTTGCTGCACAAAATATAGAATAAACTAGTGTTTATGATTTTAGTGAAACTGCAGGGCTACTAGCTATCAGAGCAGGACATATTACTAACGTACACGGTATACACCCTATGTAAGTACACTGCTATTTGTATCCAATGAATACAAAATGTCTTCTCAGAATTTTGCTCCAGTAAAGTTCTCAATAAAATGGCTAATCAGGTTTGATACTTGCTTTATTTGACCTTCCTATCTCTGTCCCACAATCTAACTATAGACTGTAAATTTGTTCAAAAAGAGAACTATCCATCAAATCCTCGAGTTTGCTGTTTAAATTAGTTGGGAAATGACTTCATGTAGCATCCACTAACTAAGTGCAATAAAGTATCACAAAGATTAGTCCGTGCATGATCAGTGTTAATACAAACGCATCTTAAGTTAGCGCTAATTATGTGCAGATATCGAACGAAAGACCACGTAGGCCACAAACGTAGAACAACATGCTGGGTGTCTGCCTCCAGATTACGGCTCAACCTTTCGATTTCAAGCGACATTTTGTCGACAAAAAGTTCCAAACCCTCTGGGGAAATCTTATTCTCATGATGTGGTTCTGTTACCCACAAACTTGGTCTGGTGTGCATTCTTAAAGAGAGAATCAGTGTCGCTAAATCAAAGACCATAGGAGCTTTGGGCAAGGAGATGTTATGCAAAGAGGTCTAGGATTGACTATGACGGGAGGGAAAAAGAATTTCTGTCGGAAAAGATTTAGATAATGAATTTTCTAAGTGCAGGTTGGTGTGGTATCTAAAGGTAAGATAGCAAAAGTTCAACCCTTATTGAAGTGGATGGCTTTATGGTTCTAGCCTCTACCCACATCCGAAGAACCAATAGCACTGTCAACTATTTCATTCATTTCATTTAATATATTTAAGGAGGAGCATCCTTCAGCAATTAAGCTGATTTCTAAGGGGCCCTCCACTTAACTACTTACAATAAATCGAAAAATAACCGAAAAGGTAGAAATTAAAATACAAATATCCTAAAAGCTTAGTATAAGTATAAGTAATTGTAGAATTGAAAGAAAAAGATTAAAATCCTAATCAAGTTAATTATCTAAGAGAAGCCTTTGCTTCAAAACTAAGAGGGGAGGTGCCTATTCAGCAACGTTATTCCATAACGTGGCTCCGCGGTAAGAAAAACATTTTTGTCCATTCGAAGAAGTAAACATTGGGAGCCTCAGATCCGTTGCAGTATTTCTCAAGTCTCGTTAGCCACAATTAGAGTTTCTGTGAAAGAGGTTGCAAATATATCGAGGAGCCTGCTTATGTAAAGACTTAATGACTAATTTGTTGGACTCGAAAGAGATTAAATCAGCTATTTTCATCCACCCTAGTTTCTTTATAATTGGGCTACTTGGGGCATCAAAAGCGCTGTTTGTCAGTATCCTAGCAGCTCTATTTTGCAGTTTTTGCAGCTCTAAAAGTGTGTTTGAGCCAATGGATCCCCACACAGAGCAGCAATAGCGAACATGTGGTTCAACTATGCTGAAGTATAGTGATCTTAAAGAAGACTCTGGGAGACAAGTTTTAGCGTGCTAGAAAAGTTTAGCGTACTATCTAGAAAGCAATTGACTAACTCTTAACCTCTGAAATACAATGAAGTTTAATGTAGATAAAAGAAATAGGAAAACAACAGCATATAACAGAAAGTGCAAATCTTTTACATGACATTTGAAAACACTGAATGGCTAACCTCAGAGGGTCACCAATTTTAACTAGCTAAATACTAACATACTAAATCCTTCTCCAATTCTGCTAAAAAAGTAAATGATGTAGCATCCAGGACTAGTAATGTTATTCTTCTCAGGAAAATGATGAATTGTCTTTACATTAATACCTATTTAAGCTATTTTTCCACTCACAAAAAATCTCAGATTTAAAACCACGTTCTATACTACATGACTTGTTTCCCAAAAATGTTTTGCAGGCGATGTTAGCATTTGAACCAGAACATTATGCTTAGCTAACTAAATTTTTAGTTTACTAATTACGAAATCAAAATATGAGTACATTGCATGGGTCTTGGTGATGTTAATTATGCCAAAATGCATTTATGATGAGATACATCAAACCACACAACAGAAAATTGAAAAAACAATAAACCCCAAATCAAATGAGTTGTGTACCTTCTCAAACAGTTCATCTAATGTTGTTTCATCAAGTCCTTTTGCAATGTTTCCATTTTCCAGATCATCCAAATTTTTATGCAGATCCTTGAGGTGTATGACAATCTTCTGGGTCAAATCATCCAACATCTGAAATACCCCTTGCTGTAAAAATAATTAAAAAGAACACTTACGAGCCATTTCTTGCAGAAAATCAGATCAAAATAAGAATACAAGATTCTTTCTAATAAGAACCAGGTTACAAGCAACCTAGTACTAGACAGCCCAACATCTATGAAACTTTTTGGACAAAAAGTAAAGAGCTAAGAAACTATAGACAAAAGCACATTGAAATCGTTACTTGGTTCAATGTAAAGCTGTGCCAAAACAAGGTGAATATGATATTGCGTTAGAATTTAACTCGTACTGACGCATTTTGCTTGCTATAGGACAACTAGTTTGCTACATTCACTGTATGCGTAAGCTTTCACAGCAATTTAGTTCGCTAAATTAAGAAATTTTTAAGAAACTTTTAGAACTGAAATGTGGCCAAAAATTAAGAAACTTTAGTACAAGGCCTTGAGCTAGGCTTCTTATAAAAAAAACATGTGGCTGCACAAATTTCAAAACGAACATAGCATCAAAAACATATCGGAGAAAATCCGAGGCATGAAGTGCCATGCTGTAGATGTACATGGTCTTCAGAATGTTCTCTAATACCTAAATTCAGATACAGTTTTTAACGATGGAAACAAGTAACCAATCAAAGTTGATCGTGCAGTTTTCAAAGTAGAATATGTCCAATACAATCTTGTGGGAATTTCATTTAATTTTCAAATTCACAAAATACAATCGTAAACCTTGCTGTCTGTTTAACATTGGCTAACACTTTCGTTATGGATGAAAATGTAAACATTATAATGGTAATAATAGCAGTTACAAGACATATAGTATAATTATAAAGCATAATAATAAAGATTATAAAAATATACAGGCTCAAAATTACTGAAATTTAAGAATTAAAACTTCATTAATACTTAGAATTTGTATGTATTCTGCTTCTAATACTGTTTAGAGATTAACTTTTCCACTATCGATACAATAATCTTTTTTGATGAAAAACAACATAAGTAGAGATTTGAATGCATATCCTTTAATTTTCAGGCGAAGCAACACCTTTGATTCTGAAGAATAATGTATGAATAATCCTAATCTCAAAATCAGAAAAAATTAAGAATACTCGGCGAAAAATGATGTATTCTTATAAAAATGAGTGCTATGTGAAGAGCACGGGTGGCGAAGCAGGAGAGGGGCGGAGCCGGCGGGGGGCTTGGGGGCTATAGCCTCACTTTCTTGAAAACTACCGTGTTGCCTTCGCGTGAACTAAATGCACACCCAAGTTTATGCAAACGGGTTGCACCAAATGAAAACAATGAGCCCGTAAGCTCCGTTGCGCCTGGTCAATGGGTGATGTCAACGACTTAATTCGATATTTGGAATTGAGAAACTGAGAATTGAAAGGGAGGCATAATCCTAAAGAGGCTGCAGCCAGCTAAGGACAATTTTTCTGTTTCCAAAACGAGATCAACAAAACCTCGACTATGGATATCAGATTGCAAACAAAATAACGTGCAAGAAAACTCATTATTTCATACCGGCGCGAGAATATGTTTGGGAAAATGACAACTAGGAGACATGGGCTGGCTAATGATCGAAAAAATATGATGAACGCTAAAAGGGCAGACAGCTTAAAAAGCAGTTTGGTGACAAAGTAGAAATGAAAATAATGAATGCTGTCCATTTATTTCATAAATAAAAGAAATTTGTCGTATAATTTACCCATTAGATGGAAAGAAAGCGGTGACAGTTCGAAATTCATAATCCATCATGTCGCCAGAAACCGATGGAAAAATTTGAAATAAATGGTTGTGGTGTACCGAAGGAAGAGTCTGAAATATGATGACTACAAGTCTTTCATGTGGATGGTATTAATGTGCTAGAAATCATTTTATTCAAAATAACATAAATCAAGCCGATTTTAATTGAAGGTCAAACAGACAGCTTGGTGGAGACGAAGTGGGTCATACTCTTGTGACAAGAAAGGAATGGCCGAAAAATTTAAGGAACACTTTGCTTCGAGGACAGCTATTTTCTCATTTTGAGATTAAACAGTTAGGTGGAAGCCCAAAACAGAGCACGTAGAAAAATTAACCTTCCAAGGGACCGCTCATGATTTACAGAGGGTTTGGTACTGAAGAGAAATGATTTCTTGTTAAAAAAGTTAGTTTACCCAACCCAGAAGTTGTATTACAATGTATGGGCACAGCCTTAACTTATCAGAAAATTAATTTAACTTAACCAATTACTCTTCAGCGCCAAACCCACTGTAAACTGTTAACGGTCCCTTGATTTATCAGAAGTTTCTTGCATCCAACCAAATTCTCTTTGCTGCCAAACACCTCATCGGTAAATAATGAACGGTTCCCAACAGAAGGAAGAAGCAAACTCAAAATCAAAACATTTTGCAACTACTCGTTAATCATACTCCAAGAAACCAGATGCAGGATTTATAATTTTCAAGTAAACAACGAGATTACTACAGGCAAAACCATGTAAAAAGGTAGTCCCGTATACTTTCGTATGTAGGGAAGTGCTTGGTAGAGAGGACAGTTATCCTGTGCCATCAGCATGAGGTAGGGTGGCCAGTTCTTCCTCGCCGCCTTTATCTCCGCGGTGCTGCTACCAGGCACCCATTAACTACTTGCTGAGCAGTGAGCGAACATTCAGTCAAGGCTCCAAGGCGAACTCGAACCGTAAACCTTACGCACCGGAAACATGCACTCTAACCACCATGAACCACATAGTCATCGTAAACTATGAATGGCGACAGAGGGCAGTGTGAGAAAAAGTTATGTGAAAAGCGAGGTTAAAACCACGGCGATAGCTCAATGAATTATTTTAAGGTTACAACTATGAGTCGCATTTGTCTGCACAGTTTGGTTTCCACGTGATTGCAATGATCGTCAGCATCGAAGAATCGCCAACGTCACAACAAAGGACCGCCAATATTACAATGAGCGACTCCTCCACACTGGCAGTCCTTATAACCGTGAATAGATCAGATCTGCATTTTGCTAACGATGCTTCTGCAATCCACAACCCAAAGAAAACTTACAACAAAACGAAGAAAGCCGAGCACGTGGTCACAAACAAAAGTTCCAGCACATGGAAAAAGACAACTGAGCACCTTGGTATACAAGTTGGAATGACGACACGAGCATCATTTGTACCGATGTGCAATGTTACTCTTATAGCTAGAGTAAGCAGAAATCGAAAGGACACAATCAACCTTCTTGGTTCAATATTTATAGGGCATTATTTGTACCTTCATGTATGACTATTACCAGGACTATAGCTGTACGACCACGGCAATCAAAGGAACATAGAGCCATGTGATGTATGCGAGTAAGCATGCCAAAATTACGTGAAAAATCAGTTCAAAAATAGCACATAAAAACAACATAAATCTCTCCGAAGCTTTTCTTAGATTTTGCAGCTCAATACATTCTGTTAGGCCAATGTTTCTCGAATAGTTGGGCGTGCCCCCCTGAGGGGCGCGTACGACTGCAGGGAACAGGAATGCTTGTTCAATACACACTCTGCTACAAAATTATCATACATTATCATGACTTTCACATGCAAACTGGACACAAACACAAATTCTGCACGCAAGAACGTCCAACAAAATGACGTAAATTCCAAGGGTCAGCTATTGATTTGATTACAATAGAGCAAGAAGTGACGAAGAAAGAGAATAACAACATAAAAGGCATTGTTATTATTATTATGTTCATATTGAAATCGTGTTGTCATGGGGACAGATTTGATACAACCAATCACCAACAAATACTAAAATTTGATTTATAGTAATATCTACTATCACTGTACATAATCACGTGAGATCTAAGGAGTCAAAATGAATAGATATAATATATTACATATAACTAATGAACATATCTGAATTTCATAGTGAAGCTAATATCGTCTAAAACTTTGATATAGTCAGAATAAAGGGCAAAATAAAGTTTGCAGCACGAACGAATGAAGAAGAGCTGGTCCATTAAATGTTTTGTCAATTAAATTTTTGGCCTGATCAATGCTTGAATCACTGATTATTTTCAGAACTGCTGATACCTCAACTGAACCATTGACTTGCAAAGATATTCCAGATAGAGCTCAGATATAGAAGTATGTGCAACTAGTGTTGTATAATTATTCCAACAGTTTGTGGTTTCTTTTGAAATATCCTTTTCCGATTGAAAACACTGATTGCTGGTTCCTGATTATGATTGGTGATTTCTTTTACGGGGAGAAAGTAACAATTCCTACTAATAAGAGTAATTTATCCGGCCATTTTTTCCCTAGTCAAATTTATTTCCGTTTGGCGTGCCTCTCATGTGGGTTTTGCAATGCTTATAACGGAAATCAACTGCTTAAAACCCTCCCCTTTTGTGGCGTTGTGTAACGGGTGAATGATCCCTTATATGTGTAGGCCGCAGGGCTGATACGGCATAGCTTACTCCTTTTGGTATCGTTTATGTACTTTGTGATTTTTTCTTCTTTCTTGTATTTTGTAAGAATTAGAAGTATATATATTTAAAAAAGTAATTCATTTCGCATCCTGTGTTTTTACACTTGAAATTGAAAATTTTGTTCGCATTTATTAACCATACCTATCTACGATAATATAGACAAAATAAATAATTAATTTGTTTAAGGTTGACACAGCACTAGCTAAAAAGATAAATAAAGCTAGCAATATACCAACCGCGAACAAATTAATTATAGTGGATCGAGAAGAACCTTTTTTTACATGCAAGAATTTTAGCTAATAACCGACCCCTTTTAACTTCAACACTGCTCCTTCCTGATTGGGTATCTTCAACTGGCGTTCGAAGTAGCATAGCAGGAAATTCTTAAGAAATTTGAACAAATGCAAGTTGCCGTTCGTGGATCTACTGTTGTTACAAACGCCGCTGACGGCAATCCAATGTACGAGGCGTTGTACGAGGTACAACACCATTAAGAACGCCTTATGTAAAATAGTTCATTTATTACAAAAGCATGCTACCAATGGCGTAACCGACGTAGGATAGGGTAATGATAACTCCTGTGGACTCCCTGGCTTCTGAGCACATAAGGTGGCCCTTCAGAGACTTTGAAGAGAAAAGCTTTTATGCATAACTTGGGGTGAAGATAACAGGGGGGCCCTAATCTTACTGAGCCCCCAAGGGCCCTGTGCGTCTCTACTACGCCACTGTATATTCAACCGCAACATCGGTCGCGCCAAACTTCCCTTATGATCGATGCGGTGCTGGACGAAAGAAACAGCCGTTGCAAATTTCATTAATGATATGAATACGAGGCATCGGCCTGCCATGAACTATGCATAGCTGCTGATTGGTAGAGTGGTCGCATAATATGGTCTGATCTTGGATAAAGACTTTCTGTTGGCGAATAACTGCCACATAGTGTCTGTGTGTACCCATGGGTTGCCGGGGCAACGCCAGCCAAATAAGAAACTGGCATGCTATACGAAGCAGCAGTATTATGCATTGGTGGGTGTGACAAGGGAGGAGCGACACCATTTGAACAGCTGCTTGTAACACATAGGGCCTGAGATTGCGGTGATGTACTCCTGGATCGATTATCCTCTTCGCTTTGCCAAGATAGCTGAGGTGGGCACAATTTTCCCGAATACGGATTGGCTACTGTGAATGGGTATTCCGACGGGCTGTACCGAGATGCTCCGTAGGGATCGCCAGAGAAATACGGCTGCCGCTGAGGAGGATACATTGACGTTGTGCAGGAGCGACCTGTTGTCATAGGTGGAAAGGATGCGAGAGTTGGAGAGTAGGGGCGTTTCGACGAGTAGTAAAAATCTTGTTCAACATGTCTGAAAAGTAAAAACATCTAGTTAGCTTACACGCTTTTTTATAAGAAAAAAGTTTATAAGANAAAATGAGGCTCAAATGGTCAAAAATATCAAGAAACTCTTTAGAAAATCACGAGGCTCCATTTTCAAAATTAAGTGTTTTTTTGGCTAAAAATCGATATTTCGTCGTTATTGCACTCAAAATGTCAAAGATAGAATTCAAACTCAAGTATGCAATATTAATAACGGAAGTCTAACCAATTTTAGCCAGTCTATTTCAGTAAAAGTTAAGAAACATTTAAGAACATCTCAGACTCAATTTCGGGAAAAGTTAAGAAAATTGAGGCTAAGACAAAATGACGGTTTTCTTATTAAAAATAAGCGTGTAATTTGCTAAGGAAAAATGATAAGATTAATTAGTGGGCTGCAACAAGATCGAAATTAGGGAGATATACCCAGAAATTAAGTCTGCTCAAAATGCAACTAATGGTGAAAGAGGCCACAAAATTTGCCCAAACTTTAAAAAAGAATCAAACTTGAAAATGCTACAGAAATTTGACAGCAAAAGCAACAAGAGCAATTCATGTAATGCTGAGGGGCTGTTCAATAATTACGTCACACTGAAATTGTTATTTTTGAACCAACCCTCCTCCCTAGCGTCACGCTCTGAATCACGATAAACGTGTAGAACTACCATAGAGATAGGCTTGTCGTTATGAGAACTACCCACCCCCTAGGAGTGACGTAATTATTGAACAGTCCCTGATAAAACTTTTCCAATTTTTTTCTTTTCAACGTATAAAATGTCAGCAAGGAGTTTAGGAATTAAGGCATTTGGCACTTAATTAAGACATCCGTCTTTCAATGCATGTATTGGTCTTATTAATGTGCTAGATAAGAAAGTAGCACTCGACTGGTCAGAACGTAATTTTTGAGATCAAAGAAAGTTTGAAAGTGTAATGTATTTAAAATTCGAATCATCAGTGTATAGAATGTCATATAAGCAGTGGTATAGAAGGGGGCGGAGGGGGGCTCAGCCCCCTAGCTGTGACTTGAGGTGGCTCAGCCCCCCTAGCTCTGTAAATTTGGTCAAAGTAGAAACATAGAAGAATCAATATTCTGATGTAAAAAGCTATTTTAGATTCAAATAGCTGTCGCGATAAATTGTTAGTTCATAAGATACATGGTGCTATGCGTTGTGTTTTTGGATGACATCATCGTTTTATTAGTTACTTGCGTGGATTAACTTCAAAGTTTCTTATAAAAATATAAACAAGAAAAGAGCCCCCCTAGCTATCAATAGATCCCCCCTAGCTATCAATAGATCCCCCCTAGCTATCGATTTACTTCTACACCACTGCACATAAGCTATANAAAATGAGGCTCAAATGGTCAAAAATATCAAGAAACTCTTTAGAAAATCACGAGGCTCCATTTTCAAAATTAAGTGTTTTTTTGGCCAAAAATCGATATTTCGTCGTTATTGCACTCAAAATGTCAAAGATAGAATTCAAACTCAAGTATGCAATATTAATAACGGAAGTCTAACCAATTTTAGCCAGTCTATTTCAGTAAAAGTTAAGAAACATTTAAGAACATCTCAGACTCAATTTCGGGAAAAGTTAAGAAAATTGAGGCTAAGGCAAAATGACGGTTTTCTTATTAAAAATAAGCGTGTAATTTGCTAAGGAAAAATGATAAGATTAATTAGTGGGCTGCAACAAGATCGAAATTAGGGAGATATACCCAGAAATTAAGTCTGCTCAAAATGCAACAAATGGTGAAAGAAGCCACAAAATTTGCCCAAAAGTTAAAAAAGAATCAAAATTGAAAATGCTATAGAAATGTGACAGTAAAAGCAACAAGAACAATTCATGTGATGCTGAGGGGCTGTTCAATAATTACGTCATACTGAAAATGCTATTTTTGAACCAACCCTCCTCCCCAGCGTCATGCTCTGAATCACAAAAAAACATGTAGAACTACCATAGAGATGGGCTTGTCTTATGAGAACTACCCACCTCCTAGGCGTGACGTAATTATTGAACAGTCCCTGATAAAACTTTTCCAATTTGTTTCTTTTCAACGTATAAAATGTAGGCAAGGAGTTTAGGAATTAAGACATTTGGCAGTTAATTAAGACATTCGTCTTTCAATGCATGTATTGGTCTTATAAATATGTGCTAGATAAGAAAGTAACACTCGACTGCTCAGAACTGAATTTTTGAGATCAAAGAAAGTTTGAAAGTGTAATGTATTTAAAATTCGAATCATCTGTGTATAGAATGTCATATAAACAGTGGTATAGAAGGGGGCGGAGGAAGCTCAGCCCCCTAGCTGTGACTTGAGGTGGCTCAGCCCCCCTAGCACTGTAAATTTTGTCGAAGCAGAAACATAGAAGAATCAATATTCTGATGTAAAAAGCTATTTTAGATTCAAATAGCTGTCGCGAGAAATTGTTAGTTCATAAGATATATGGTGCTATGCGTTGTGTTTTTGGAAGACATTGTCATTTTCTTAGTTACTTGCGTGGATTAACTTTAAAGTTTCTTATAAAAATATAAACAAGAAAAGATCCCCCCTAGCTATCAATAGATCCCCCCTAGCTATCGATTTACTTCTACACCACTGCACATAAGCTATACTGGGTAGTCTCCAACAGCCTCTGTTATTTACGAAGTACCATCATTACTTCAGCTGTATATGGAGCTTCTTCCCATTCTAGTTATGTGGAAGCAAGAATTTTTCCTAAGCAAGTCGTTAAGAACGTTTTGATAATGGAATCGTGAAAAAATTAAGAAAATGTCAGTACCGGGGTTGAAGAAAACTTTGTTATAAAAAAAGAATATTCGTTCTAGATATTCTTAATTGATGTATTATAAAAACTGGGATGTATTTCAAAAATTGAGAAACTTCTTGATCTTCAAATCAAGAGGGATATATTTGCTAGTTGAACAATAGCTTGACGCGCGGCCATCGCCCTTTTGATGCTTAAAAAACTTGCCAGAGCACATTCATATCTGGGACAATGGAATCCAATTTAAGATAGGCTTCAATAGGTCCAGTGAATAGCAAAAATTATTGGAAATATTCTGTGTGTTTGCAATTAGTAATGGTGTAAATAGGGTTCAAATAGTTGCGTTCGTTTGACGCCAAACACAGAAAAAGGCAGACGGTACAGATAGAGAAATCAGGAAAACTGCCAAAAAACACAAGGCTTCGTAGCATGAGAAGACGAGCTGTTTATTGATAATTAAATGTGTCAAGATAAGATTTGAAGAAGCGTCCTTCTAATGCGTTTGTCTTTCGTTTCAATGGCCTGTGATAAAATACCGAAAGGCATATGACCCCATGACCTACTGCAATAAAGACGGTATTTGTAATAGGTGGAGCTTCGCCATCAGCACATAACATCGGATGGCCTTTGTGCCAAAGGTTCTAATTAAGGATAATGATCCGTTATAAAAAAACATTACGAATATATCATATATGAATGGAGAATGTTGGTTAATGTGTGTTAATGCGTAGAGTTAGTTTTCCATCGTGAAAGAACATGCTATATCTTCTGCTTTCACTTTCAATGCAATGACAAAGAATTCTATCACGTGATACAGAGCTGAGATCAGGAACAATTAAGGTGGGAGTATGCATATACCTGTCACTTCGCCTGGTTTCAAGCGGATCGTTAAGTTTCTTTTATAAGTTTATTTCACTTGGGTACAATAAGATAATTCGTGAAGAGGAAATGATGGGGTGATACTCATGTATCCCCATTAGTTTGATGTGGCAAGGCGGCGCCAGAGCAGGGCTAGGGGGCTAAAGCGCCCCGTCGGAAGATGAAAAACTATTCTTTCGGAGATATTTGGCATTTGAATA
Organism: Cassiopea xamachana; assembly: GCA_900291935.2. NCBI lineage: Eukaryota > Metazoa > Cnidaria > Scyphozoa > Rhizostomeae > Cassiopeidae > Cassiopea > Cassiopea xamachana. The sequence continues at coordinate 1,292,270 of OLMO02000262.1, read as the reverse complement.
TTACGCGTTTAATTAAAGCACTTCGAGATAAAACTACTAAGATATATTGTTGATGCTGATTCTAACTGAACGGTACTATCATTATGCTTGTGGCTAAATAAGTAAACATAAATGACTATAATGATATGGGTAATAAATAATAGTAAAAGTTCGTCGGAAAATTGCTGTCGCCAACCCTAGATGTGGCTCTTTGTGGAACAAAAAACGCGGCTCTTACCTTCCTATTGGTTGGCCACCCTGGACTATGGTAACAATGGTGTCAATGAGATTTCCCTCTACTGCAGAGGGTCTATTTACGATTCATAAAAGACAAGCCAATTTTTAAAATTGATATGCCAAAGTAGCAACGAATATGGAAAGAAAGATCGTAAAATGAGAGTGAGCTTCTCTTCGTGTGCAAATTATTCCTTCTGCTCTCAAAGGAAAAGCATTTTCTCTTTAGACAAACAACAAAACAACATATTGAAGTCTGATCAAGATTTCCACAGAACTTACAAGAAGTAGATCTGCAGCGAAAGCACTAAAAAAGTAGATCAAAAGTATATCAACGAAAGTGCCAAAGCAACAGAAGTTGATCAGCAAAAAGAAAGAACCAGAACGTTGGCAAGAATTTCGCAGACAAAAAGCAACCAGATAAATGGTAGGTAAATGCGTGAATTGAGCAATGACAGAACGAATTTGCGGGCGGGGATTTCAGGCGCACCTACTCAAACATTACTTGACACTTATAAGACAATTTCAACGACTAAGAAACAGACGAAGATCTATCGGACCGCAATATTTAGCACCATATAAATGATAACTCTCGGGAGCATACATTAGTTTAACCATATGAAAAATCTTAACTTCATATCTTGCTATAGCAAAATTTTACAGTTATTTCCTCATAATAGTTAGAATAATCCAAAACACATTTGTCAACATCAAGAATCAAAAGTGTGGCCAAAGATGCTATGATGAAGAACTTAGTAAATAGCACAGTTCATTGAATAATGATCTACCTACACGCAAAACAAAAATTAAACATTTCAAATCGTTTTTCGTAATTTGATGATTTTAGATATCACCAATGTAATTAAAGCACAATCATCGATCAGTAATGATTCTAAATTGTCATAAAACCGATGATGATGATGATGATGATGATGATGATGATGATGGTGATGATGATGATGGTGTTGATGATTACTAAAACTACTACGAATAGTAAAGTCTGTCTTGGTTAAAAGAACGAATAGACAGGGGAAGAGAAAAAGAAGCATAAAGCTTACATTTGCTCAATTCCGTGATAGCAAAATGTCAAATTGACCTTGTAGCAAGTAGTATCATAAAATGAAGCCACATTCAACTGTGTGATATTGGCCGTCTGATGGAAAGAGTGATAAAGAAAATTGTGGCGAAGCGGGTGATGTGTAATGAAACGTATTTGGACACTACGGCCGTTCTAAAATTACTTGTAAGAAGTGATCCTGTATACTACCTGTCATTAGATTCAAGGTGAAAGAGAAGCTCAAAATACCACGAGTGATTCAATGCTTATGTGGCGAAATTTTAAGTGACTTCGAACAAGAAACTCCAATTGACAAAAAACAGGTTGAGAAAGAGAGCCAAAGCTAATACCTTGCTGTTGACAATCAACGGTTTATAATAACTTATAATTGGAAAAGGGAACGCACCAACAGGGGCTACTGTCAAAGAATTTGCTAACATTGCAGGTAGATGTTAAACATAAAGATGTCTATTCAGTTTGGTCAATAATACAGCCAGGGGAGTGGCACCTGGAATTTTCCGATGGGGTGCTGACTCTTCCAACAAGGGGCTTAAAACGGTTTTTAGAGTATTAGAAATACCAAAAATATCCGAAAAAATGGTTTCTCGCCTTCTGACAGAGGGGCTAGCATGCTCCGACGGAGGGCTAAAGCCCCCTCTAGCCCTCCCTTGGTGCCACCCTAGGATACAGGTATAACAGTAAACGTTATTTAATTTTAAGAAACTGGTTTATTAGACAGTAGTACTCGACTCCTTAAATTAATTTCAGAAATTTCAATACTGGATTTTTGAGATCTAAGAAAGTTCTCAAGTGTATGCATTAAAAGATCAATAATTATCAGTGTATAATATGTCATTTATATTCTGTTGGCTACCCTCTAGCAGTTTAACTTCTCCTCTTTACTAAGATGCAACAAACTTTCAGGTGCACATGGAACCTTTTTACTTTACAATTATGCGCATGCGCTAAACATTGGAATTCAAAAATTTTTTGCTAAGAAGCCTCAAGAAAGTGTTTAAACTGGAATCGTGAAAATGCTACGAAAGTTTCATTACTGAGTTTCATTACAAAGTTTAAAAAAAACTTTCTTATAAAATAAGACGTGTATATGGGGATAAAAATTATTGGCAAATCACCAGAAAGCACTATGAAAATGAGAGACAAAATACTTGAAATACGTGGAACTTGACACTGAGTTTCACAAAAACGGTTCAGAAAACACATATGGCAAAGAGTGAGCAACAAAAATTAGAGCAAAAAACTAGCACACAAACCATCCTTAATCTAAAGATCTTCATTTTCATGAAGAAGAGATCAAGATGATACAAAAAGAAGATGAACTTGTCTTTCAGTCACTTTTTGTGGAACCCCAGCAAGGAAAGTTTGCTACACGCCTGAAGATCTCTATTGCCTATTTTGCATATAGTGTGTACAACACAAAATAGGCTTGCGTGGAGTGTTGGCAACTTCAGTGTAAAGTGTAAGAACTTTCCAGACTGGGTTCCCTGCAGGACATGGTTAAAATAGCTGCCTCGTGTTCAGCATAGTGAATGGTGAAAGAATAACGACTGGAAGAGGTAGAAAAGAGCACAGCGATGCTAACTATGCCATTTGATAGCACCAAACAAAGCGAATCTGATACACAGATTTGAGAAATATCACTCTGTGCCGAGACAAAGCGACTCGTTAGCAATGACATCTGGCCGCAAGTGGTCTGGCGTAAGGATTTAGATAGATGAGCGGATTATGAAAAAAAATGAGGAGTTGTAATCACCAATGGCATGAGAGAAAAGAGAAGTGAAGGAAAGTTCGTGTGTCACAGAATCCAACAGTGCAAGGCGCCATTTTGAAATCTCCTCTGATAAGAAATGTCAACTATTTCTCATCGATTTGTAATTAAAGTTGTCAATAGATACTACGAATGAATACACAAGTAATAATCCAATGATCTAAAAGTCGATAAAACTATTTGACTTCACGTTTTATGAAATACCAAACCAGAGAGAAAAGCAAAATGGGCAAAGGTTTTGGTAAAAGAAAAAAGGAAAGCTCCGGTTACTTCCAATAATACCACACTATGGCTGCTGTACTCAGCCGAAGGGACAGGGCGAGGTGATATGTTTTTTCCTTACTGAAGTACCTCAATATTATCACAAATGTTTATACGTGCCATAGTAAGAAAATCACGCCTTTAGTGTTCTGCAGTAAATATTACCCCCTTTCCTGTGCAGGCCGTCCCTCGTTACACTTAGACAACGTCAAGCATTTTCATAAGAATCGATGAGGAAACGATCTAAGAAAGGCAGATATATGGTCGTGCTTCTTCTTACCTTTTCATATTGGCGTAATGATCTGTGTTGCAAGCACCACGAAATCCTTTTGCAAACGGATTGTTTTCAATTTTTAATTGCGTTATCTAAATAAATAAAAAATAAATAAAAATTATGATAATAGATGAAAATATAGAGCATCAATAAGAGCACTTATATCTTTCAACTAAGAGCTTAAACAGTCCAAGAGGTTTTATGGCATACAAGAGAAAAGATAAAGAGATAGGAAATGCCCTCGTTTATAGCTGACAACAGTGTGTACTCTACGGAGGAGCGTAGCTTGAAGTGTCAAAGCCACAGAAAGGTTTCACTGGCATCAAATTTGACAACCACGACCAAAACTTTTGATAACAAAATACTTGAAAAAGCAAAAGGGCGAAGGAATATGTGTTAAAAATATACTTAACCTTTGGNGTCGGCATAAAAGCGGCCAACCAAAGTCGGTGTTTGGAAATCAAAGAATAAACCCGAGCAACGGAATGAAGTTGCACAAGTCAGCGACTTGCGTGTTGGGCCTGAAACCCAAAATTACTGAACTATTGTCTACATGGCAAATCATGGCGTGAGAATGAACGCGATCATTCATATTGGATGTGCCTACGCAGAACTATGGCCTACAATAATGGTGCGTTGATGATGTAATAATTGGGCATGAGAAAAACAGGGAAATTATGGCGGTATCTATTGATTTTTGCAAAGTATGGGAAAATTGCAAATTACGTACACGAGGATTCTGATAAGCAGTTACGCCCATTAATTCTGTCTCCGGGAAAACGTGCGTTGAAAATGTGCTTTTGCGAAGAGCCACTGGAGAGCTATCATCTGCCTGGACAATGTGTATACGAGGCTGGTACTTGTGCATGGAATTGAGGATTACCTACAATAAAACAAATACAAAATGAACAGTTTAAGAAATCATTGGCTCTTTGTTTGCCCGACATGCAAACGAGTCCATTAAAAATGAGGATTTGAATCAGTACACAGGTACTACCCAATGAAAGAGGAACAACCACGATTCCACTACGTCCATTCTAACGGTTAGTCTACAATCCAAGGTGCATTCCATGTATTTAGGCACGAAGAGCTTCGGCGTGCACTCTTTTTTCAGCGTTCGGTGTGGACACTAATACTAAAAGTTCCCGCATGTGTTAAGTCTTGACTGAACATGTGCTGTTGGCTTGTGGAACCAGAGATAGGATGGGATGTTTTTGTTATTGGTTTGGGCCGGTTCTGCGCAGGCGTAGCTCTCAGCACAGCACACAAATTTCTTTGCGTACCTTCGGCGTGCACCACACCTGGAATGCACCCTGGTCTACAATTCAAATCAACTACAAGACAACAAAAGCATAAGCGTTACAGTCATGCATTGGTAACGACTTCGAGAATACCAGCAAAATAACTTACATGGCCTAATTGATCCAGATGGTTGTTAGTAAGTTTAATCTTTTGAAAGCTGACAACTTGTCGTGACCATTGAGCTCCTGTAGATGGTGAATCAGGATGTACGTAGAGTCTTCCAGGGAGGTGAGGTTCAGCCTTGCCAGCAATTGTCCATTCCGAATTGTGGTACTTGTATCGATTGTCATCCACAGGAACTAAATCCATTACTAGGATATACTTTAGCTTGGGATTTAGTCCAGAAATGTTCACTTTTATCACTGGGAACATTCGCCTGTAAAAAACAGACTTTTGTTTATCATTTCCAGAGATGGACAATGCTGTTACGAGGGTAGGGGGAAGGGGGACAATAGACAATTGTAGTAAGGTAACAAGCTCCGATTTTGGTGTTCTACTTTGAAGCATATGCAAAAAAGAATTGGGATAAAACATGATGTACATAAGTGGCAAATTACAAGTGCATCGCTTAGAAAAAATAAGACCTTCTAGCCTAAGGATAATGACGCTGCGCAGCACCTATATTGCTTTTGAAGGCTTTTTGTCAGTAAGAACTGCGTAAAAAGAATAGACATTTTTGTTTGGTAGGTATTTTGTCACAATTATACAAGAGGGTACTAAATAGTCTATAGTACTTCATTTATGAAGTACCTCCACTTCAGCCATAGGAATCTAAGTTAATGCCTACTAATATTACCATTTTGATCAAAGTGACCAACTTCCCCATATAAACACTCATCACAAGGATGCTATTTGCTGCAATTACACAAATTTGAATTTAGCCTTGAATTATCGAATGAAACAGACCTCTTACAAGAATAAAATAAATAAATAACTAAAAAGTGGATCCACAAAGTACGTGAAGCAACTTAATTTTATAAGAATTTAAATTTCTCAAAGGTTCGTTAAAGCTTACTAGCGTTTGGGGACAACACTGCCGATTAAGAAATGAAAAATACGTTGATAATTTTTATGAAACAACAGACTGCACTCGATAAATTGGGATATGATGGTCCAATTTGAACAACAATAGAAAATAATTATTTACTTCTTCTAAGAAAGCATTACGTATTCCTTCAGAAAATATCAGGAATAGAAAAATTGCCAGAGAAATGCTGAGCCAGTGTTTAAGAACTCTAAATGGGAAGTACAGCTCCATGACATAGTTCCTGTTTTAATTTTGACGATCATTCTAAGAAATGAAATGGACAGTACAAGGACGGCGTTGGCGAATGTTCAGAGGAGAGGTGAAAGTACAGAGGCGAAAGTAAGGAGGTGAAATTACAGAAGTGAAGTATAAAGGTGAAAGCATAAAACAGAGGTGAAAGCAAAAGTGAATCTTTGCCAAATTGAAGTGCTGTAGCGAGAATGTGTTTGTTTGTTTGCAATAAAATGCATTTTAAACGATGACCCAGACGATGAAACTACTGTAAACATAAATAGGATAGGTCTAAATCCTTGTGTAGTTAAAAGGAATGCAACTAAACGATGCAAAGTCAACAAAATGCAGTTCACAGCTGCCTATCTCTAGTTTGAACTTCAATAGGAGTGCCATAATATGCAAATATTACATCGTTACCTAAAAAGTATGCTTTCGGATTCCATTCTATGCAAATTCGCACAGAGATACAAAGCCAAGACTATAAGATGCAGCCTGATTACAAAGTCTTTAATCCAATTCAAGCTTTTCTCAATGAGAACTTGCAATTTACCCACTAAATCTTCAGGTCGTAAAATCTTTTCAAATTTAATACGTGCAAACACTCTCTTGCAAAAAATACTCGTTGATATCTTCCTCTGTGTGAGCGAAGTTGTTTCCTCAAAAAACTGTCAAAATTGTATTGCAACCCAACAAACCAAAGATGAACAACTCTCGACTTAAGATCACGGCGATATGAAAAAACTTTTCTATTGACTAACACCCTACAGAATATTCTGCATTTGCAAGGGTCATTTTAGGGGGTTTAGGGGGATGACCCCCTTCTAAAAATCGCTGTTCATTTTGGGGGCTCAGTTAACCCAAATTAAATTATCATATCTGCATCTTTTGAAAATATCAACGTTAATGCAAATAAGCTACACCCATTTTAAGCAGTTGCACCTAGAGCTCCCTTATTGAAATTGTTCTAAGGAAAAGTATACCAACTCCTTTTGAGGGTTCCTAAAGCGTTTTCCTAAAGCATTAGACAAGAAAGAGTGTCACGTAAACAGCATTCATCCGGCGAATGGACATTTACAATTTGGGACAATTAGCTATTCAGTTCAAGTTCTGCTTTGCGCTTACACGATTCAAACACTCTTTGTTTACCTGACACAAGTTGTAATNTGAAATCTGTTTGAAAGGTAAAATTGTCAAGGGAATTTATTTACAAGCAAGTAGCACAAAGTAAACACGGCTTATGATAGATTAATGCCTTTCACAAATGGAGGGAAATGACGAAATGTGTAGTTTTTGACAAGAAAGCAAAGCTTCCGTAAAATTTTTTATAACGCTGGGTTGAGTCGGAAGCTCCCATTAGGTTTAGAAATATTGTAATGAAGCCTTGCTAGGTACGTCATGACAAGTAACATGCATATATTATAGGGTTACTTAGGGCGGCGAGTGTGCTGGTCGCATGGGCGACTTTGGAAGTAGTAATGAGAGAAATAGTAGTGCAGGGGGGGGGGTAGAAGTTTGGAGAAGGGCACTTCCACTGTTATGACGTCGTAATGACGTCAGAATTTAAACTTCAGGGTTACTTTTAAAAAACAGATGTTCCCAACCATTGTTGTATTTTATGGCAGGTGATGCATTCATGAGGGTAGAAGGTGATCGAGTCTGAGGGAAGAACGAATGTAAGAAGAAAATGTGAAAAAATTCTAACAATAAGAAGGGCACTTTTGCCCCCCTTGCCCCCGCTCTTCACGGGTAGGAGGGGCGCTGCCCTGGTGATAAAATCTTCATGGTCTTCATGGCTACAGCTGGGTCACAGTAGAGAATTTGCAAAATGGCAACTAAGGAACATGGTCATCAAAAGTAAATTAACTGATGTTTAAACTGTATTTACGAATTATTCCAAACCTTTGCGGAAACCAACAAATAACTCAAAGATTAGTCACCATCCTACTTGCATCTATTTATATGTTTCAGTATAAATCATGTGTACATCTGTCATTTTGGTTTGTGTGAAAAATCTTTATAAGTGAAATGGTAAAACAGAGTTCAAACGAAAGCACAAATAGAAGGTGAAGGTATGCAAGATGAGAAAGTCTGCAGTAAAGTGGTGGAACGCTGATACACTGCACACTTTCTCCCCTTCTCTAATTCTACCAATTTTTATTCTTGGAACGCATAAGCAGGGGTTTCAACAGCATTTCCACTACAGGGAGATAGAGTTCCCTAATGGAAGGGATGTAGCCTTACTCCCCCCTGAAGACACACTGTGCGCAAACTTTGTAGCAATGGAGAATCAAGGATCATTTTTCCTCAAAATGGATGCGTGCATATTTTTTATACGAAAACAATAATTTTGCCTGAGCCTCAATTTTCCAAACTTTTTTCGAAATAGACCCTGAGATTTTCTTAACATTTCCTTACCTTTTACTGAAATAAACTGGCTAAAACGGGTTACCTTATTCTTTGTTAATTTTGCATACTCGAATATAAATTCAATCCTTAACATTTTGAATCTAATAATAAGTAATATTGATTTCTAGAAAACAAAAAACTTAAGTTTTGAAATTGAGCTTTGCGATTCTCTCAAGATTTTGGCCATTTGAGCCTCAACTTCTTATAAACATTTTTCATTAAAAAATGTCAGTAGTTTAGCCTATTCTCTTGTAAGTAAACAAGTTTGCTGGTAAAATACTTTGATTATTGCTTAATCACTAGCTCATTACTTCATTTCATACGAAGCGATGTATACGATCGTAGTACTTTGCTTCTATATTGACGTTTATCCGTTGAAATTCAGTGAAAATCTTACACTGGGAACTGAACTAAAGAACAGAATATTGGGATCCAGATGCTGATGAAAATGTCTGAAGGGAAAGACAAGATGTACAATATGCTCTTATACAGTAAATAAGGTAGTCCAAAATTGGCATCCTCATTACGGCAATTCAAGAAAAACAAGACATTGAAAATTGGGAACTGCAGTTTTTCTTTTATCTTTATTTATTTACTGCATCGTATATTTTTAGCAATGTACTTTAGTGCACTTGCTTATTTCCTTCTGTGTTTTATTCTTTAATTTGTAATATGATATATTGTAGTGTTTTGAATGGAAGGCCCTTAGCAAACCAGCTTGTGCTGAAGGGTAATCTTCCAAAATAATCAAAATGAAATAAAATGGTACTGGTGTAGATGTGTTTTATGAGCTAACTGAATGCACTTCTAGCTCATGGATTCACAAGAAATGTTCTATCAAAAATGACGTAACATCAAAAGTGACGTAACATCAAGGTACAAGCATCATGATGACGTGACAGCAAAGGTGAACTTAAGGAGGGCGGCTTCTCTGGTGGGGAACAACATGATGCATTGGAAAACACAACTGATTTTGAAATTTCAAGCAATATTTGCCAATGCAAAATGGGAAAGTAAAATTAGAAACCAAACCATCATATATAATAATACACTTATTTACCAGCAATCACACGTTTATTCAAACTATTTCATAGAAACAAATTTTAACAAATGCTTGATTTTTAACAAGAAAACTTTCAAAAAACCAAATTTTTGCTAGTATCTAAGCGGTGCTTGGTCTATTTATACTCAGGGTNTGAAATCTGTTTGAAAGGTAAAATTGTCAAGGGAATTTATTTACAAGCAAGTAGCACAAAGTAAACACGGCTTATGATAGATTAATACCTTTCACAAATGGAGGGAAATGACGAAATGTGTAGTTTTTGACAAGAAAGCAAAGCTTCCGTAAAATTTTTTACAACGCTGGGTTGAGTTGGAAGCTCACATAAGGTTTAGAAATATTGTAATGAAGCCTTGCTAGGTACGTCATGACAAGTAGCATGCATATATTATAGGGTTACTTAGGGGGGCGAGTGTGCTGGTTGCATGGGCGACTTTGGTAGTAGTAATGAGAGAAATAGTAGTGCAGGGGGGGGGTAGAAGTTTGGAGAAGGGCACTTCCACTGTTATGACGTCGTAATGACGTCAGAATTTAAACTTCAGGGTTACTTTTAAAAAACAGATGTTCCCAACCATTGTTGTATTTTATGGCAGGTGATGCATTCATGAGGGTAGAAGGTGATCGAGTCTGAGGGAAGAACGAATGTAAGAAGAAAATGTGAAAAAATTCTATCATTAGATAGTATAAGAAGGGCACTTTTGCCCCCTTGCCCCCGCTCTTCGAGGGTAGGAGGGTCGCTGCCCCCCTTCGCCCCCGTGTCCCGGCGTCCCTCGTGATAAAATCTTTATGGCTACAGCTGGGTCACAGTAGAGAATTTCCAACATGGCAACTAAGAAACATGGTCATCAAAAGTAAATTAACTGATGTTTAAACTGTATTTACGAATTATTCCAAACCTTTGCGGAAACCAACAAATAACTCAAAAATTAGTCACCATCCTACTTGCATCTATTTATATGTTTCAGTATAAATCATGTGTACATCTGTCATTTTGGTTTGTGTGAAAAATCTTTATAAGTGAAATGGTAAAACAGAGTTCAAACGAAAGCACAAATAGAAGGCGAAGGTGTGCACGATGAGAAAGTCTGTAGTAAAGGGTGGAACGCTAATACACTGCACACTTTCTCCCCTTCTCTAATTCTACCAATTTTTATTCTTGGAACGCATAAGCAAGGGTTTCAACAACATTTCCCCTACAGGGAGATAGAGTTCCCTAATGGAAGGGATGTAGCCTTAGTCCCCCCTGAAGACACACTGCGCAAACTTTGTAGCAATGGAGAATCAAGTATCATTTTTCCTCAAAATGGATGCGTGCATATTTTTTATACGAAAACAATAAATGTGCCTGAGCCTCAATTTTACAAACTTTTTTCGAAATAGACCCTGAGATTTTCTTAATATTTCCTTACCTTTTACTGAAATAAACTGGCTAAGACGCGTTACTCTTTCTTTGTTAATTTTGCATACTCGAATATAAATTCAATCCTTAACATTTTGAATCTAATAATAAGTAATATTGATTTCTAGCAAACAAAAAACTTAAGTTTTGAAATTGAGCTTTGTGATTCTCTCAAGATTTTGGCCATTTGAGCCTCAACTTCTTATAAACGTTTTTCTTTAAAAAATATCAGTAATTTAGCCTACTCTCTTGTAAGTAAACAAGTTTGCTGGTAACATATTTTGATTATTGCTTGATCACTAGCTCATTCCTTCATTTCATACGAAGCGATGTATACGATCGTAGTAATTTGCTTCTATATTGACGTTTATCCGTGGAAGTTCAGTGAAAATCTTACACTGGGAACTAACTAAAGAATAGAATATTGGGATCCAGATGCTGATGAAAATATCTAAAGGGAAAGACAAGATGTACAATATGTTCTTGTACAGTAAATAAGGTAGTCCAAAATTGGCATCCTCATTACGGCAATTCAAGAAAAACATTTAGAAATTGAAAATTGGGAACTGCAGCTTTTCTATTATCTTTATTTATTTACTGCATCGTATATTTTTAACTATGTATTTAAGTGCTTTTGCTTATTTCCTTCTGTGTTTTACTCTTTAATTTGTAATATGATATGTTGTAGTGTTTTGAATGGAAGGCCCTTAGCAAACCAGCTTGTGCTGAAGGGTAATCTTCCAAAATAATTAAAATGAAATAAAATGGTACTGATGTTGATGTGTTTTATGAGCTAACTGAATGCACTTCTAGCTCATGGATTCACAAGAAATGTTCTATCAAAAATGACGTAACATCAAAAGTGACCTAACATCAAAGTACAAGCATCATGATGACGTGACAGCAAAGGTGAACTTAAGGAGGGCGGCTTCTCTGGTGGGGAACAATATGAGGCATTGGAAAACACAACTGATTTTGAAATTTCAAGCAATATTTGCCAATGCAGAATAGGAAAGGAAAATTAGAAACCAAACCATCATATATAATAATACACTTATTTACCAGCAATCACACGTTTATTCAAACTATTTCATAGAAACTAATTTTAACCAATGCTTGATTTTTAACAAGAAAACTTTCAAAAAACCAAATTTTTGCTAGTATCTAAGCGGTGCTTGGTCTATTTATACTCAGGGTNTATCTCTTGTGCAAAGTGTGACAACAGTGACATATGATTAGTACTTATTATGCTCAAAATATATTCCATACAATAATTTATTGTATATAATATACGCAAGGAAGCCTCCAGGAGGGAAGGGGCCGAGAGGGGCAGGGAGCAAATTCCCTAGGGCTTCCAAGTCCAAAGGGGGCTCATAATGCCCCAATAACTCAAGGTTTAGGGAGGGGGCTCATAGAGATAACCAGTAGTAACTTTCTAAAGCTGATTTCTAGACTCTAACAATTTTCTGTTCGCTTCGTTTCCAATGGGGCCTCATCATTCTCTCCTGTTTCGAGACCTCTGAAGTCTCTCGGCCACTGTGAATATACACACTTTTGCTTTTTATAAGACACCTAGCTCTCAAGGCCTAGTACTTCAAGTTTCCTACTTTTATCCATAATTATAGTTCTAAAAATTCTTAAAAGTTTCTTAATTTAACGAGCTAAAATTGCAATGAAACCGTTAACAAAATGTGAATGTAGTAAACTATTAGTATTCAAACAAACAAAATGCGTCAGTGCCAGCTAATTTCTAAAACAATTTATGTTCAGATTGCTTTAGTTCAGCTTTATGTTGAACCAGGTAACAATTTCAGTGTGTGAATAAGTTTCTTAGCTCTTTCTTTTTAGTTCTAAAAGTTTCTTACATTTTAGAATTTCTAGCACGAGGTGGGTCATCTACTAGTTTCTTGTAAAAAAATGCGCAACATAACGCCTGAAAATATCAGGAAATAATTATTTGTAGCCAAATATGTAGTTCTGATAGACGGTGAAAAATCTAAGATGAAAATAGGTAAAAAAAAGAAAATAAATGTGACGTACCTGCCAGCTTTTGTGATGATCATTTCTGTTCCTACAGCATGGAATTTTTCCCACATATCTCTGTTGTGGAGTGTAACTCTGATACCACTGTCCTGGTCTTGTTTCATTTGCTGACCAGAACACGGCGACAACTTTTGATCATCAAGCAAACGGTTGCTGCCCTGGCTGATAAATGTCGCCATGCTATCTGAAAGATGTGTAGCTAACTGTTGTGCCATCTTTTCTTTCGAGGTTGAAGACGAGTTAACATCGTTCTCATTGGCACCATCTGGGTAAACGAATTTCAGTCAGTTTCTCAACATGCACTCATCAATGCTAAAGAAAACTATTCTCATATCGCTACTTTTGTTTACTTTACAAAAANAATGATGTCAATTAAACTCTTTTGCTAGACGATTTGGCATTAATAAAATATGAACTGTAACAATTGCAATCGGTTAAGCGACTCGTTCAAAACACACCTTTATCATCTTGTTCACTTTGTGATTAAAGAGATCAGAAATGATTACTGCGATTGTCGATTGAAATGGTTAATAAAAATAGTCGTTCTCAAGCCTTGACGTGGAAATACGTAGAGGAAGAATCATATGAAAAGTTATGTAAATCATAAATTCACTTGTAAAATAATTGCTGAGATAGAACGACCTAAAAAATTACGAACTTAGAACTTGACTGAAATAACGACAACGCTAAAGATGAAAATGGTGATGATAGCTAACCCATGGGTGTGGTGGTATGCGGGCACAGAGAGACAACTGCTCTTAATTTGAAGGCGTTTGTAATGATTTAGAACTTGAGCAGATGTATAGGAACTATGGCAAGCTGTCCAACCAGACCTTGATGGTGAAATGCAGCCTGAACGATTCGCATGCAGTGCTGCCTAGTACATGTTGGAGCACCAGCTGGGTGTTTCTAAGAAAAATTTAGAACTGCAAATAAAATCCGGCGATGCTGTGTTGAAGAATTAATTTCTGGTTCCATATGGGATTGAACTGCCTGCTTTTAGCGAAAAGGGGTAGATGAATGTTATTACCCCCAAACAATTCCATTTATGGTTGTATTTCGCCTATCTTTTCATACCTAAATCTACCATTATTACTGCATTTTACTTCCCTATACTCTGGGCCACCAACTAATGAACTTTTGAATTGTACAGTTTTTTTCATTATAAATCACAAATCTTTTCAGAACTGCATAATTTGTGTGGAACTGCACGCCAAAAGCCCTGGGCAACAGACAGAACTGAATGTAGTATTCTCAATATATTTTCTAAACGTTGGGAAGACGATCTACTGACCAACAGTCAGTCACAGGTCACGTGAAAGCGTAGCTGAGAAAGGAAGATAATGACTATCATCATAACGATAATGATGATGATTTCTAAACGAAGTTAGTGAGCATCCTTGTGGTAGTCCAACTTGTTTGCGCTATGCAAAACATGTGGTGTGACTTAGGGCTAGCCATCCTAATGGCACTCTCACAACTCATTGAAGTCACTCTGGTGGTTGCACCATAGAATATGCTGCACTGATGAACGGCATTCATGCCAACCTGAACAGACAGTGCCCCATCAGCGTAGATGATGTCGTTTCTTGAGGGAATTAAGCTCAGAAGAGAAGATGATTATAATGACACTGATATTGATACACCTGAGAATATAACCTGATTGTAACTTGTGACCAGTACAAATGGCGACTACAAATGTTTTGATAAGAAAGTCATTTCCAAGAAAGTAGTACTCAGCTGCACAAAAAGTTGAGAAAATTCATTACTGGCTTTTTGATACCTAAGAAAGTTTATAAGTGTATATGTACTTAATACTCGATTTATTTTTGCACAAATGTTATATATGTTGTGTTGGATGACCTCTCACAGTTAACTTCTGTTATTTACTAAGATTTATCATCATTTCAGGGGTACATGGAACATTTTTGCTTTCCACTTATGTGCGTGTGTAAAACATTGGAACTCAAAAATTCTTTCTCAGAAAATCTTAAGAAAGTTAAAGGGGCTGCCACGAACACCATTATCCTTATGGAAGATGAAATCATTGGCTTCTTCAGCATACCTTTCTTGAAATCACAAAAATTACGCGCAAAAATCAGAGGAAAACGACTAGGAATGACAGTTATGCACTCTGTTCTTTGAGAAGAGATCTATCCCTTAATGGTCACTCAAGACACACACACACAACAACAACAACAACAACATTAACAACAGACGCAGCAACAGCAACGATAGAAACAAGAGATTGAAGAAGAGTTCGTGAAAGAGTTGCAGCAATTTGTTCTCAAGGGAAGCAAAAAGGAACAAAAAACGCTGTTTGGAAGAGTTAGTTGCAAAATGCAATAAAAATTAGTAGCACCGCCCAAGAAACAAGGCTTATAATGATAAATTCAATTATTTAAGTATTAGATAGGATATTGGTGGTCTACCACGACTTCTGATGGTCATTCTACGATGTTCCTAACTGAAAAATCCCCTTTTCAAGTAAGATATACATTTTATGAGCCTACAACATGTAAGCTCACAAACACAGCAAAATTATCAAAAAACAAGCAGCAGATCTTGCATAAGCTAAAGTGGAAAGGCCTATACACATCAGCCTCGAGCCAGGAAAGCAAGAAAGAGTTTGAATCAAAATGTATCACATCATATAATGCGATATGAAATCAAGTTCTAGAACTTGTTTGCATATTTGAAGAGCTTCGAATACGAACACATCCTATACGGATTGCAATGGGTAATAAAAACGAAATTCAAAGGCAGTTCAATGCACAAACACACGCATACTGAGAGAGAGAGAGAGAGAGAGAGAGAGAGAGAGAGAGAGAGAGAGAGAG
>OLMO02000262.1:1217810-1228277 GCA_900291935.2 Cassiopea xamachana | reverse complement strand
GTACTGACCATAAACTGGGCGTAAGCGTCGCTCATTTACGTCTACATGAGCCCTTCCCGCCATTGTTGCATGCTTTTTTGGCCTCTATTCCACAAAATTTCCCATCTTCAAAATGCCTCATTTTGGGGAAGAGGCTTTGTATTAAAAACCTTTACTTTTATGATAATTTTGAGTTGATATGGAAGAAACACAAGAAGAAGAAAGAGATGTATTGAGATCGATCTATGATGGTGATGAGAACTTCAGTGAAAAAAACCCATGCTGTTTTCAGTACAAATATGGAAGTGAAACGGAAAACAAAGCATTTTTATTGGAAATATCGTGGCCGAAAGATTATCCTTCTGAGCCTCCGATTGTAAATTTAGACACTTTCTTTAATAAGCATTTACCATTAAGTTTAAAAGAAGATATTAAGTCAAAATTACTTAAACAAGCAGAAGACTTAAGAGACTCTCCAATGACTTATTCACTGTTTGATTGGATGAATGAGAACTCAAAAGATTTTATTGATAAAATACCAAATGAAGTCACTTCCAAGGTATTTATCAAAACTTCCACATAATTGATGATGGTAAATACATACATACATGCTTAATATATTTGATAAGGCAGGTTAGTACACTATCATCATCATATCATATTTACCAACAACACCCAATCAGCTACTTCTTACTGATAAAGAAAACAAAAGTCTGTAATGCATTTACATCTAAAAATGCATAAAAACAAACTAGAAAAGCATGGATTTACTGGTCTTCCTAGGGATCGTGCTTTGGGATGGATGCTAATTTTGTAGGAACTCCTTCAGTTTCCTTTTGAACATAGCAATTGCTGGACTTGGTCTAATTTCCAATGGGATGTGATGCCAATTCTCTACTCCAGAATAAACAAAATTACTGTTGAGAACTTTAGGTTCAACCTTGGAATGTCCAGATCTAACTGGTATCTTGTTGAGTAGTTTGATATACAATGTGTCAGCTGAGGCTGATGTGGACCTGCTTCTACCCTTAAGTAATATAAACCTAATGTACAAGAACAAAGGGTAGTTAAGAGGAGGGAGTGATCGAGGGGGGCAGTTTTCAGCCTACTGCAGTTATCATATTTATTAATCACTCATATAACAACAATTGATTCAATTTAGGTCAGGGATATATAAATGGGGCATACAAAATTTGCTAAATGTTACTTATTGAATCGATTGTAAGAGTTTTATGCTATCGTTTTCAATGTTAGCCAAGGGTTCTTTGTAAAGGGGTGAATTTACATTTTACGTTCTAAATTCATGCATTTTTCTCTATTTACGTTTATGTTACTTTTTACACAAGCTATAAATATACATCCAGTATCATGACACATGTGACATGGAATGGTCCCTATTCATCTTACCATCTACTCCTTTATTCAGTCATCTGTTATTTGTCTACAAGGTTTTCATTTCAGTCTATATTCAAACAGTTTTATGGCATTTACAGAATGATTATTATTCTATTGTTTATTTTATTATTTTAAGTTGCCTGTCAGCGGCATACTATAGCACATGGTATGAGGTGTGAAACATTTAGCTGAAGGTGTTAGCACTCATTTGTCTTGTCAATACTTTTTGTCATATCAGTGAAAGCGGGCATTGTAACCATTGCTTCTCAGTAATTCTGGGAGATTTAGTAGCATGTGAATAAATTTCTTCCTACACCACCCTCCCCCCACTTAAAGTGCTTTGGCACACCACTGGTGGCTGTATATGTATTTTCATATGTATACATGTACTTTGTTTCTGTGGTGATGAAGATAAAGCCTCAAAGTTCAAATTTCTGATAATGAAACCCTCCAAGTTGCAAAACACTCTATTGCTTCTTCTGTTGTTTTTCATAAGAAGTGTATTTAAAAATCCATGGAGCTTTTTGCTGCTTGGTGAATTTCAACAGACATTCGCACCTCTTTATCAGATGTTTTTGCAAAAACTATTTCTAGATATTGTATTAACTATAGTAACATAATTGTTTGCTACAAACGGCTAACACTTTTTTGTGGTATATGTGTTAATTGACTCACATAGCAATTCTTTCCAGGTTTATTCACAGACTGATGATAAAAATGAAGAGATTTCATCCACACAACCAAAGGAAAAGAAAGAGAATTTGACAAAAGCACAGAAAAGAAGAATTACAGAGAGAACCAATTTCAAGGGAGAAAGAGAAAGGGGATGGAATTGGGTAGATGTTGTGAAACATCTTCATCAAACAGGCCATCAATGAAGTCATTCATATGTCCAACTATTAATTTTGTGAATTATGTATCAATTTTAATTTTCATAGAACCAATCTATATTTCTTCAATGGGATTTCATTTTTTAGCCCCCAGTATATTTGTCTTTGTTATTTATTGGTTCTGTCAAGAAGGAGATGTCTATATTTTCTTCTAAATTTGTCATGAATGATGACATGCTAAGTTGAGCTCTTAGACCCAAACTACCATTCTCATTTGAGGACTCTAAGAAATTATCAAAGTCAAATGTAACAAGAAGCATTCCAAAGGGAAACCACTAACAGAGAGGCAAATTATTATATTAGTCTACAGCACGAAAAACGGCAACATTCTTTTGACATACTTAGATGCTTTTTTCGTCCGACGCTCATAAGAGTATGAAAACGTCAGATAGTGACCTAAAGGTTAACCGAAATATATATCCAGATGCGGTTACATGTGATAGGATGCGCCTTATTGGCCCCAAGTGTGACCAATTAGGACCTATTACCACTCAGCCATAGGACAACACCTTATTGTAAATCCAGAATGCGCCAAAACATATACAGACGACAATTTTCGGATCATTGGGCAAGCACAATCGTCTTCATTTAGGTGTTTTGGAATCTGTTTACATTAAGACTCAAAACCCAGTCTTGTGTAGACAAAAAGAGTTTTTTTTCTCATTGGGACTCTTCAAATACACAATTTCAATAGGTCCTAATTGGTCACACTTGGGGCCAATTAGACGCATCCTATCACATTAACCGCATCTGGATATATATTTCGGTTAACCTTTAGGTCACTATCCGACGTTTTCATGCTCTGATGAGTGTCGGACGAAAAAAGCTTTTAAGTATATCAAAAGAATGTTGCCTTTTTTCGTGCTGTGGTAAAGTTCTGTAGTACCAACAGACTATTTATATTAGTGTAATAAATTTACGTCATTCGGTGCCTATTATGGCAATAACATGAAAATCTCAACATAAGAACAGCAAAAATAAACCTGAAAAATTTGGTGAAATGATAGATTTGCATTGACTACTATATCTATGAGTTGCCACAAGTAGCTGCTTTAAGTCCACTTCTTGAATGGTCTCTTACTGTGACCAAGATTTTCTTCACAACCAGAGCTTATCGGTTTAATGCAAAGGACGGTTTTGAGATGTACTAAGATTAAAAATTACCATTATTTATATTGCTTTGCTATATGTTATATGCTATCTTTCATGCAATGGACCATTTTAATATGCACTAAGATTTGAAAATACCTTCCCACATTTATATCGCTTTCCTTTTTGGTATATGCTTTTTTATTTCTAAATACAACCCGACCTAGCATGTGGTCATGAAATCTGTTCAATTTAGGCACATTGACATCCTGCATTAGGTGCCCATAGGTTCTCTTAACCAATCAAAGGTTTGGAACCTATGCTGGTGCCCACACAATCTGTTTGAATTGTGGGATATTTTCAGTTGCAGAGTTCGACCTTTGCATAGTTTACTGTAAGGGAAAATTATGAAGAAAATCAATTCCACGAGATTTTTCGAGTTTTTGTGATAATTTGATAAGCGATAATAAATAAAGGATCGAAATATGCGACGTTTGCTGCATTTACATCCAACATGATAATTTCAATGTTTATAACTATCAAAACATCACTAGAGCTCACTGATCACTAGCTTGAAAAGAATAACTTTTTCACTCTCAGTGCCCTTAGCCGAACCAATTTGTGAGCAGCCATTTACATGGATACAAGGAGAATCATTCATGATGGAAATATTCCATCCAATTGTCGTCTTGGTATCAATATCTCGTCTTCTAAATAATCTTTGGTTATTTATCTCTGGAATTGGATTTCTTTGCCACATTCAACAATGGTTACCATAGTGGAAGTGGGCTGAAGTAATTCTTTTGAAATTGAAATAATGGACTCTAAGAGCTTTTGAAAATCCAAAATACCTCACATTCAACCAAGGGTGATAGAAGGAGGGCTTAATTAGAACTGTCTCGTTCAAACCATAGTCAGACTCAGTTCTTCATACTGTGATTCGCAAAAAGTGCTCTTGATTGCTTCTCAATGGGTCGTCAACTTGTCTCCCGAGAATATTCTGTTTGGACGTGCTGGATTGGTGTGCTCCAAATTCTGTTTGGCACATGTCTTGCTTTATGCGGCTTTATTGGACTTGGTATGTTTCATAATTTATCTGCAGATGGCTTCTGGAGTGGATTCCCAGTAAGTTTTTCCTATTTCATTTATAAGGCTGTTTCATTTTCCAATTTATAAAATACAACCTGTACTGCATGACTGGGCGTCACTTGACATCCATTTGCTTTACGACTAGATGCCTCAACGATGTCATACGAATCTTGCGTGGTCTCATATGATATTAAGAATGATCACGTCAAATAGTTTTGTAACTGGCTATTAATGCACAAGTTTCAAAACCAAGATTATACGTGAAAAACATTAGACTATCAAATGTGAAATTATAGAAGAAATTGCAGACATTGACTGCATTAGCTTTTCTGTGTTTCTAAGTGTAACATGAAGTGAACGCTGAAGATCTCATCTGAAAGAGCGGGTCCTTTTAACTAAGTCCACAAGTTCAATAGAGTAAAATGTTGTAGCAAATTCATAATTTATGTAACAAAAAGGTTCATTAGATATACCCTTTTAAAAATCCATAAAGCTCGAGGCATAGCTCAAGAGCAGTGAATGAATGTTGGGTTGAAAGGGGTTCTTTGTGCTGTATTGTTTTGCTTGTTTTGATGTGACATTTTAATTCAGAAACTTCCTCCATCCTAATTAGAACACGCCTTAGCATTTCGTTCTGTAATCTAATAAGATTAAATGTAAACACTTTACATGACTTTGAGCTTAATTTCCTATGGGAAAGAATTCCACAACTAATGTCAAAGTCTCTAACAAAGCTCCGTTGTATGCCACAACACTTAACATTCCTGCCAGCGTTTTCAGCTAAGCATAATTCCAAATGAAAGCTTCACCAGCCTTTCTTCCATTTAATTGACAAGATCTTTTACTCACATACATCATGCAAGATATTTATTACTTTCATCGATTTTACTATAGCTACTTCTTCCTGGCTTCTTGGCAATAATCATTTTGGCAACACGTCGTAGAGAGGCGGTATGTTAATAAAACAACAACACTCATATCTACAATTTATTCATTATACCTCTTCATCCAAAATAGCATCCTTTATGTCCTCATAAATAGATTTTCATGGCTTCTTTGGAATATTTTAGTAACAAATCAACAACGGCTTCTTTTACAAAAATAGGAAATCAACTTTTCATGATGAAAATTGTGAAAAAAGTAAATATTGCATCAGTTTATTCTCCTTTTACCAAACCGTTTCTGAACAATTTTCAAAATGATTTTCTGAGCTTCTATTGAATGACTTTTCCTATATAATATAATATCTATTGTGAACTTTTGTTCATCTCTTAAGGTTTCCTGGTTTTTCTTACTCAATGTGGTTACATTGGTGCTTTGTATCGTACATGCTGTCATAACGAAAAATGACATTGACTTCTGGAATAAATACAAGGGATATGTCTCTAGAACCCAATGCTACGAACGTGGTGACATTTGCAGTTGCCCTGGAGATGAACAGAACAAATATTTCGGTACGTGCATTCACAAAGGAATTTTTTAATACTTTGCTATGATTTGTGGACATTACAACGTCCTCGCTTTCCATACTGTTTTGTTACTGCTTTCCTATAAATTTATCATCTTTCTCTTCTACTGTCTTTTGCCTCTTCACCATTCCAAACAAAGGTAACTTTATCTCTGTGTACTCAGGAATTGCAATCAATGCCTTCCCAAGAATTATCACTTTAATTACGTACATAAAACTCACTTCTCTCTCAAGTTTTAGTTTTAGACTCACGTATCAACTTAGAATGAAAATAAAGTTTTGAGCAAATCGCAAAGTCTTTCCTCGAGCTTCCATTAGCATAAGCATGGCGCTGTCCTTCACGGATACCATTGTCCTGCCTTGTATGACTGACTATACATTGCTATTCCAGAACACCATTAAATGCAATATTTTCTTTATTCATCAGTTCAACGATGCGATCTCTTCTCATTTGGTCATGATCTCTATTGGGCATTTATTGCATTCGACATCGTTGGCGCCATTTTTTCAGCACTGGGCGCTATTGCTGGTATTTACGGGGTTTGCAAAGAGGGTGAAAAAGATGAGCCTGACGTAAGTATTTTCAATATATCCAGCCATTCCCCACATTGAAAAGAACACCGTTTGGACGGTTTGTTGCATAACTGAACCGGAGTGCTTGCAAAACATTTTTTTGGATGGAAATTGCTTTATTTCTCTAAATTCATAAACAGTTGAAAAGTGCCTTCGCAATTCTTCAGCAGCACATAAACTTTCCTGGCAGTTAAATAGTTTGAGTTTCCAATTGCGCATGAGTTTCTTATTGCACATGGGCTTATTTCATATTGTACATGAGTTTGTTATTGTACATGGGTTTCACACTATGCATGGGTTTCTTTCTTTTTGTAAATGGGTTTCTTACATGGTTTCTTATTGTTCATGGGTTTATTTCATATTGTACATGGGTTTGTTATTGTACGTGGGTTTCACACTATGCATGGGTTTCTTTCTTTTTGTAAATGGGTTTCTTACATGGTTTCTTATTGTACATGGGCTTCTTACTATGCATGGCTGTGTATAGGTTTCTTGCAATGGTGTAGCAAATGCGACGTGTCTTATTTTCCTATTTTAGTCATCATTTTGAAGAACTTGTAATAGATTCAAAGGTAAAAAGTCACAATTTCTTTTCGATCCCACTTAAAACTCATATCTTTCTAGTTAGTAATATATGGGATCTTTACATCATTTTAAAGTGACGTTAATTTGTTCCTATTTCAATGTAGGCCAAACGTCGATTAAATCTATATTGGTTTGGAGTTTAGACCTATTGTAAGCCTATGAATGGAATGATGTTTTGCATGAATATTGGGTGCACATCAGGGACGCCGGAGCAACTGTGGGATCAAAGGGGCAGAAGTTAGGAAAAGGGTATTTGCACTGATTATGATGTCATAATGACGCGTCATAATCTTAACTTAAGGGCTACTTTTCACAAGCATATGCTCCCAGTCATTGTTGAATTTCTTGGCGAGATATCAATTTATGAGGAGAGAGGAGGTTGAGCTTCAGAGAAGAACGAAAGTAAGAAGAAAATGTGAAATATTGTATCAGTAAACTGTATAAGAAGGGCACTTTTGCCCCTGCCCCCACTCTTGAAGGGCAGGAGGGACGCTGCCCCCTTTCATCCCTGTGTTCCAGCGTCCCTGATGCACATCATCTAATAACCTCAACTTTAACTCTCTTTCCAACCAACTTAGCTTGATTCTCAAGTTGATAAGCTCCTATTGCACTCTTGCAACTGAAGAAACACTTAATAATCTTTAGTAATTGTCTGGTGGATATACTTTAAATACGACTTCTCTTGTCTTGTAGACGACATATCAGCCGTAAAGGAGAAGAACAATTTATATTTTCAATTTCATGTGCAGATCCTGCAGCCTGAATAAACAGACATAATAATATTTGTTAAAACGATATTTGAATCTTAATTTGGTGTTTCAAGCACCTTTCAATACTTTCCTAGCTCTTGCTTATAAACTCATCTTTTATACTTTTGAAGAAAATTATTATTCCCAGCGATGATTTTCAGTATATTTTCTTGTATGTAACCAACGCTTATATATATAAAAGTAACTTATGAATTTTCTGACTGCATATACTCTTGTTTCTTAAGAATTTATGTTTTGTGCAAATTTCTTATAAAGACGAAGCTGGAGATAATTCATTTTTCTTTGTTCGGGAAATCTTCTTTTTTCAAGACAGCAGTGCGGCTAATGGAAATGTTCAAATGGTGGACTTTGCACGCAACGACAACTTTACACACATTTTAGACAGAATGTTAGCATGAGCCCTGCATACATTACACAAACTGACCCGGGGGAGCCCGGGTTAGATTTTTTGTAGTGTAACCGCAACTAACCCGGGTCGCCCCGGGCTCGACCCATTTCAAACTGACCCTGGAGCAGATATGGGTTCGTCCCGGGTTTGCCCCGGGTTAGTTGCTTTAAACATAGTGTAAACGCATATCAGGGTCGAACCCGGGGGCAGTTTTATTATTCGCACATACGTATTTCTAACTTGTAGCCATGTGCGCCACTTTGATTCAACAGTTTTTTAAATCAATAATGGTTAGCCTGTACCTCAATTTTATTATATACCGTATAATGAATTGAGTAAGCCTGAACTCAGAGGTAAGCCCTATTTGTTGGCAAATTGGGGTTGTGCACCCTACCAGAACTTTTCTTTAGCTTTACCCCTGCTCAGAATTTTCAAATCATTAGTATCCAATAATTTGATAGTTTTGAGAGTCAACCTGGTTCTGTACCGCTTCATGCTCACTAGTCCCCAGGGCATTTTTTAACGAAGAAAATGGTGGGAAACTTCCCACCAGGGCCAATAATAGCTTTCAGGAGGGGATGCTCATATTGATAGCTGAGGTGGCAAAAATCAGTGTGGAATACACGATGTCTGTGCACAGGAAAACAAATTCATCAGAGGCTGGTGTGCGCCACAGTCCACCAACTAAAACTTTTTCATCTGGCAGCCCTGGATCCTATGTCTACCCTGTGCAGTTGCCTCACTTGCAAGTCGTGTTTAGAGAATGGCGGATGACAATAATACGATCACATGGGATTCTCTCAATCCAAATATATCCGAAACAGTATTGACAACTTTGAGAGAAAACAACTTTTTAAAACCAACAAGAGTACAGGTTAGTGATCTTCATGGTATTTAAAGTACACTCTTGCTGTCACGCGTTAATTTCAAGAACTTGTAGTTTAGGCCTGGACCTACAGAATCAAATTTTGCAGACTTGGGTCAAGGATAAATACCATCCGTCAGTTTCAGGCAACATAAATATCATTGAGGTCTCGCAGACATTTAGCAAGGTGCAGAGATGTAGTATTGCTAACTTCCCGTCCAAGTTTTATCAATTTCCTACATGTTTTGGGGTTGCAGCATCCCCGTGCACCCCTCCTAGGCTACGCTACTAGGCTCAATTATACTTTGAGTAACAAAAGGTTGGCATTGCTCACAGAAAAATTTCTTTGAAGGAAATACCGAGATATCTTCTTTTTGCTTTAGTTTATAAGAAACCTGAAAGTTTGTTAACTTTTGGCCACATTTTAGTTGTAAAAGTTTCTTAATTTAATGGAAAAATTCCTTAATTTAACGAATAAAATAACAGTGAAAATGTAAGCAGAACGTGAATGTAGAAAACTATTTCAATGAACTGTTAGTCAAAGTTTCTTAGCTCCTTTCTTGTAGTTTTAAAAGTTTCTTAAATTTTAGGCAATTTAGTACTAGGTTGCTTATAAACAGGTTTCTTAAGAAATGGAAAAACTTTCATTATTACTGAGAGATGCAAGACCCGCGAGACCTCTTTAAGAAGTATGGTATCTGAAACTGATGGATGGCATTTATCCTTGACCAAAGACTTGAGAGAGTGTTTTATCTTCTAACCAACAGGCTATCTGTATACCCTTATTTATGTCAAACAAAGATGTTGCTGTAGAAGCGGTAAGTGCTCTGTTTTAATTGCAAAGTTTTAATTTTTAATACCTCAAGTTTTAATTGCTAAGAGAGATCATATTCACAGTCTGTTTGTGGGAGACGAAGGTTGCAAGTATTTCATGCTATTTACTGAAATTGCAAAAATAGTTTATTTAACCAACCAATGTAATGGTTGTAGTTTTAGGACTAAGCAGAGCTTTATTTTGAAAGCAGATCATTTACATTATTTCATTCTAGTAGCCTATTTCTTAGATTGTTTTTATATAGGAAAGATTAGTAAATGTGAGTGTAGTAAACTTGCATCTGTTTTGCTATATTATCAGATCACACTTTGTTTAAGCACATTTTGTGTTTGATTTAAAGGTAACAGGCTCTGGAAAAACCTTAGCATTTGTAATTCCAATCACTGAAATACTTTCCAAAAGGTATTTTACATCTGTTTTATACCTGTCTTGATATAAATATATATATATATATATATATATATATATATATATATATATATATTTATATGTGTGTGTGTATATATTATATATATATATTTATTTATTTATTTAGTTGCAA
>OLMO02000262.1:1189031-1200766 GCA_900291935.2 Cassiopea xamachana | reverse complement strand
ATATTAAAATGAATTGTTTACTTCCATTTTGGCAATTTATGTTCTACTTTGATTAGGATTTGTAGTTGCTTTACACATTGCAGTAGTTTTAGCTATTCTACGCAGTCTAAGCATTGTTCAGTGTTTTCATGTTTGACTTTGAATTAAGTTTCACAGCTTCACTTTTCTGATCATGAGAACGTATTCAAAATACCATACCTTTTCATGAAAGCTCAATGTTCCATGGCCTTTCTATCCGTAAAACCGAAGAATTACGACAGAACGTTCATAAAACATCTACATGCCTGTCTCATTTTCATGTTATTGTCCTTTTTTAACAAACAGCTGTTTATGCTACGTTCATTTGACCGCTGCGTTGTCCTTTTCATTCCACATTCTGTTGTCCTTTATTAGCAATCATTAATTATTAAGGAGTCTCCCCATTGATCAAGTCAAGGTATTATGATGGCAAAAAATCTCTGCTTGTTTTTCTTCTTTTGTGAGACAAGAAAAGCTCTTTTCACTCTGGGTCTAATTATATTATTGTTTGTTTTGTTGAAAGTAAACAAGACAAGTTTCAAAGAAAATTTTTTCTGCATTTTAACCTGTATTTTCGCAAAAACATCAGCCTACTATGAAGTCAGACTGTGAATATTCCATTGTCCCACATGATGTTTATAAATGTCACGCAGATGGTCGCATATCTGTTTTTTGTCTTTGTTTGGATTTCTGAATATCTTCAATAAGAGTTCTAGTCAGTCTAATTTTTCAATACAAATTTTTCTTGTAGTTTAGTAAGAAAGGTGGAACTGCTTTCATTGCATGGAAAAATGAAAGGAAAAAGAAGTAAAATTTTTGACCTGTTTAGGCAAAAAAATAGGTAAGTTTTGCTTACAGCCAATTCTAAAGTTACACTGTGATTTTTCTGTTTTTTGAATTCAAGTCAACTAGAAGTGCCTTTAAAATGTCTTAGCAATATATTTTTCAATCCCTCATGTGTTATTCAGCCGAAATTTTAACATTTGATTAATTGCGTAAAGATAAAAAAACTATGTCAATGTTGCTGTATTTGAAAATGAATCTTTCTCATATTTCCTTTTAGTGGTATTTTAGTTTGCACTGACGTCATGGCTCGAGGTGTTGATATCCCAGAAGTCAATTGGGTCATTCAGTACGACCCTCCAAGCAGCGCAAGGTATCGTTTGAATTTCTCTGCGGTATTTTATCAATGTTTGCTTGATATCGGCCTTCAACTTTGTCGTCATTATCTTTTACACTTCTTGCATTTTTGATCTTCCCTGTGTGGAATTTCATTGGACTATCTCAAATTCACTAATTTAGATGCTCAGAGAGCTTAAATTTTCTAATTTTGTATTCGTGTATTTTGTATTCGTGTATTCGTGTATTCGTGTATTTTATATTCGTGTATTTGTGTTGGTGTTATTTATCATTTTTAGTTATGATTATGTGGACGTTGAATATGGGAATTTTACAATACAAGAACAACTGGTTTCTTTTTATGCCTATTGTAGTTACCTATTTAACTATATTTTAGTAAATTTTTGAATGGAAGTAAACTTGTTAATTCATGCAAACTCATATGTTGCATATGAATTCATTACTAAATTTTTAATTTATTTTTATGAGGTTTTTTTAATACGTTTGCTCTGCTATTCTTCCAGTGCGAAAAGAATACTTTTCTTTATTGTATCTTCATTCATCGCAATAGGTTTTCAAATGATCCTTTTCTGTTTCAAATTGACTTTTCTGTCATTCTAGTGCATTTGTACATCGATGTGGTAGGACAGCAAGAATTGGCAATACTGGTACGTCCTATCATATTCAATCACTGCAAAATTGTCCTAATTAAATTTTTTATTCTCACAGCTGGTTAATTCATAATCACCAAATCTTATCGTTGTCTTTCACATCTGTGCTCAAAAAATTTGGGTTTTTGATTCTTAGGTAATGCTTTGGTTTTTCTTCAACCATCAGAAGAATCATTTGTGGATTTCATCAAGATCAATCAAAAAGTTGGTTCTTCCATTCCTTCCATTCATCCATTATTTTATGAAAATTACCAATTCGTAAATCAAGCTGATATCCACAAGGCAACTTAATATATACTCTTTAACTAACTAAATCAAATACTAATAAGTACAAAAGTGTCTCCTCCGCTGTGTCCTTTAGTTTTAATAGTTGTTTTTATAAAAGTTGATAATTCACTATCTACTTTTTTATGAATTTTGTGTCTTTCATGTTTTGAGATGCTTATTGTTATGTTTATTTTATCTTGATCGATTTTTGCAAGAATATTATTGGTTTTCAAATGTCTTGCCAAACCATGGTGGTTTTAACAATCATTTTCTCTCCCCATGTAAGACACCAATTTTTCACGTGTGCAGGTTTAATAGATGGATGTCATATTTTAAAAGTCAATAAAACTGAATGTATTGTTAATCAGGTGCCCCTTGATCGATTTGAAAAACTTCCCGACATCCCAGACATAACACAGAAATTGCGAAAATTTGCAATGAAGGACAGGTACATTCTTTTTATAAAAAATTGAATACCATGGCCACATTCTATGTCTTATCATATTTTTGTTTATGTTTGTTCTTCTACCTTTTGCGCTTTTATATTTTGTTCTTCAATTTGATATTGCATTCATTTACTGTATCATCTTTGCACATATTTTTTTATGAAACTTTGTAACTTTGCTTTTTTCCAGAGATTTGTATGAAAAAGGTATTCGTGGTTTTGTGTCCTTTATTCAAGCGTACAAGAAACACGAATGCAGCCTGATTTTCCAATTCAAAGGTTTGTACAAAGTTAAGATATTTCAAACACAAATCATATATTCAACTAATTTCTTTTTCTTTATTGAAAAAATGGAAAACTGTGATGATATTGTGAATATCCTGAACATTTTGATGCAGAAGTGATTCATAGTCAAATGTGAAAAAGCTAGAGTAAAGAGGTGCATATTGAAGTTAGAAACATTAGGATTAATATATCAAATGCTTCATACCAAAGTCGTTGCATGTAAAGAACGGCTTTCAGTGACATTTTTAATGATGTTTCCCAGTCACAATATAATCTGATTGCTGTGGCAATCTGAGCTTAAATGGTTCATTTGTTTCTGTGGGAAAGTTTATAAAATTTCAATTTGCAAGGGAAATGCAAAAAGGAAACTCTTATGAGGGCAAGGATTAGCAACAGTAAATGCAGTTGATATGTTCTATAGCATGTTAATCAAACAATTTTCATCTTTAAATTTAGAACTGGACATAGCAATGCTTGCAAATGGATTCGGTCTTCTGCATTTACCTAAAATGCCGGAATTGAAGGGAAAAGTCATTGACGGATTTCACAAGGCAGACGTCGATGTTAATCAAATTCCATATTTAGACAAGAAAAGAGAGAAGCAACGCCAACTGAACTTAAAAGAAGGAAAACAACTTAAAAAGAAGTCAAGTAGTGATACATTTAAAAACAAATCATGGTCAAAAGAGAAAGAGAAAAAAACAAAAAGGCAGATAAAGAAAGAGAAGAAGAACTTGAAACGAAAAAGAAACATCGAAGGGCATAAATTTGACGATGAGGACGTTGATGAATTATCAAAAGAAATTTGCTTGATTAAAAAGTTTAAAAAAGGGAAGATAACAAAGGAACAATTTGATTTAGCTGTAAAGGATGATTTTGATGAAATTGTTTCCTAGCACTGAAAATTATATTATGCAGTATACGCCTGAAGGTATTTAAGAAAGAAAGTATAAATTAGTTTTTTGTTATTTTGTCACAATTAAATTTTAATGAATTGTATTTTTCAAATAAAATCACTAACATAAAGGAAATAAATAAAATGACAAGATGGTAAAATATTATTTGGTTCATCTATAGTTTTCAAGACCATGTAGAAACCAAATGGATAGATATCTGGCCTGTTTGCTATAAAGAGTAAAAGTTCTCAAATTCGCAATATATGAATGTGATATTTGCTTGAAGATGAGAAGGCTCATTAGTTCTAGCGTATAAATCAAAATCAACAGTCGCTTGATTTCCAACGAACGCAAAAGATTCCGACATGTTTGTTGTTTGCAACACAACCGTTGCTCAAATTGCTAATATTTTGAATAATATGATTACAGGTATAGTGTTGTAAATTTAAACTATAAGCATCTCTCTAGCTCCTCAAAAAACAAATGGAAGAAGCAAGGAATGTCCTACGAATTGCTCACGCTTGTTCTATGAGGCTAAAACTCATTCTTTTTTACAAACTGTTTGTCATTCTAGTATTTCTCGTTTTCATGAAATGCATATCATTTCTTTCCCTTTTAACATATTTTGTCTGTTCCCTAACTATACTATGTCTGTCCCTGACTGTTACTGACAATTGCAATCATTTCTTGTTGTCCAATTTGCTTTTGTAAACAAAATAACCTAAATTGGTAAATAGCGCTAAATGCTACACTAGCTTCACTTCATACAAAATGATTTCATGAACATTCTTTCTGTGATCCAATTTTTTATTTTTCAGTTAACGACAGTCTTAAAATCATTTGGAGTTCTTCATCTTCTTGTTCTTGCTGTGCCCTTTGTAATGACATTTCTCTCTCAGATAATTCTAGTACTCTTCTCAAGTCATCAGCATAAGGGTCGACATTTGAATGTGTTCCACCTTGGGCACCAACTGAATCAACTTCACTTCCGTCACCAGGAAAAAGCAAACTTTCTTGGATTGCTCTAAAACGTTGAAAGATGAATTCAATTTCCTAATTAGAAAATTGTTTTCGCCTATACGCACCTGTTATTACAACAAAGTCATCTGATATTTCGTGTACAAGGCGAATCAGTAAATACAAAAAACTTTACTCCTCAGAAGCAAACTGTTGATTATTTTGCTTGATCATTAACGACAGATAATTCACAATCTTTGGCTTTAACTTCAATACGAAAGATGACTTCTACAGAAGATACATGCTATTAGAAAAGGTATGTGGGAAACATTAGCTTTCTTTTCTGCATATTGACGCGTCATCTCGCATAAAAACTCAGATTTCATCGCAAGGAAGCAAACAATGTTTTTGGAATACGCTTTGCTTAAATTCACAGTAAAACAGCAAGTTTCACTCTCACCTCCTGAATTATTAAAATAAACTATTTGATGACTCTTGCATTATCAATTCTTTACTCAATATATGATAAAAACTATAATGATGACAAAAACAATGAATATGACTATGATATGTTCTAAATGTTTATAGCTTACCGTCGCGTGTCATTACCAGCATTATACCCTAATGCTTCCAGTAGTGTCACATTCTCTTCCGAGTTGCCANATCCACTAGACTTTGCTGAATTGCTAACTGTAATAGCTCGTCATCATCATCTCTATAACCCCCTGGAATACAATTCAACAAGGCTTACTCAACAAAGCGCTAATCATTTCAGAACGTTTCAAATATTAAAGCAAGAACGGGCGTTTACTTCGTATTTTTGTGTTTCCTAATGGGGATGGAAAACCAAAATTCGGGTTATTTTGAGATTACGTTCAAACCATCTCTTAATTTTTGAATCAAAATTGCTCTCCACAAGAAAGCTTTGTAAATTTCCCTACTGCTTGTTGAGGTAAACCAGCATTTCAACCAGCGTATCTACTGTTTCCATTGCTCATATGCTTATTGAAAAATACTTAAAAGTTCTTCCTACATTTGCACACCAAAATTTCCATTAACAAATAATTGAAACCCACCTTGTCTTTCGTATGCTTCCACTCCTAGCTCCTTGTATCCCAATGGTATATCAAATATGAATTTGTCGATAAGACATCTGACTTTACTGTGTACCTTTTCTGCACTAACGACTTCCTCCTCATCAGGATCAGGGGCTGACAGATTCCCAGCTTCATCCTCATTCAAGGTAATTACGCCATTGGGACAGCTTTCCGTACCATTCAAATTACCAAATGTTATCCTCGCATTCAAAACATGAAACAGAGGTATCTCTGTGCAGAAAATATAACACAGTCAACACTCTTTCAAAGTTATTGTAACTCAAAAGATGTATTTCTGAAACACTGCTCATCAGACATTAAAAAAGATCAAGTTCAGTACAATAATTGAATTAATCTGCAGTTTTACTTCATGGAAACAATGGTTTAGCTAAGTCCACACAATTCTGATGTTCTTACCAATTTTAATTGGAAATCCAGCTGGCAATTGTAAGGTAATGAAATCTCGGAGTTTTGCAAAGTGGGAGTTGCTATTGGCCTGTGTAAGACAAAAAGTACATAAAGCTTAACAGTGGAAATGAAAAGTGCCATGATAATCATCCTCTATTTGCTCAAATCTCTTAGAAAAGCAGGCACATAAATCATTATCTAGTTACAACAAAATAAAGCTTTTGCTAATGCATCAGAAATTTGTTAAAATATCTTCTGCATGTTGCAAAAATGATTCTAGTCCAGTGGAATCATTCTGCCTTGTTTTTTTATGACAAAGAAATACATTGGAAACCAGAAATGAGGTGGCTTTTTTTGAACTCTGAGATCATTTTTTAACCAACAAGGAATTACAAGTTATAAAATAAGCAATAGAAATTACAGTTGACTAAATGAAGCAAAAACTGAAATAATAACAAGTTAACAAAACTTTCCTAACTGGGTGGGAAGGAATCTTATAGCACAGCTAATTTACAGACCCCACCAAGCCGATAAGCGAATTCCAATGTATTGAAAATGGTAGCTGTTCATTTAGCGTAACTGCTGCAGTGGAAGGGTGCTGATTCTACATGGTAGACAATTGGTGATGCAAAGTTATTTAGTTAAGACTCAAACGCCTAATCTGTAATATATTTGGCATATCATATTATAAAAAAAGTAAAGGTAGTCCCGTATACTTTCATACGTAGGGGAGTGCCTGTTAGAGAGAACACTATGCTGGGCCATCAGCATGTGAGGTAGGGTGGCCAGTTCCTTTCCTCGCCGCCATTATCTCCCCAGTGTTGCCACCGGGTACCCATTTGCTGCTGGGTGAACAGTGAGCGAGCATTCAGTTAGGGCATCGAGTCAGGCTCGAACCGTAGACCTTCCGGATGGGAGGCATGCACTCTAACCACTATGCCACCTTGCTCATTATCATATTATATAAACTGCAAAAGGAGCGATTGATGAGTAACTATGAACTAAAGAGAACCTAGTAAAAAGCAGTGAGATACTTCTTACCATAAGATTAATAATGGGAAGCACTTGATCTTGCAATGATAATGGAAAATTGTCACATAAAGCAAGGTTTGCTGAAAACTTTTGTGATTTTGATGTCATTCTTCTACATTTTCCAATATCTAAGGTAAAATAGTAACATTAACAACTCATGATGGTGAAATATTGATATTAAAAAAACATTGTACATGCAAACTCATTTCTGCACATTTCTGCATGATGCAGATTTTGCCATGCTTCATATGTTCTGGTTTGATGAAGACCTAATGGTCTTTTGTACCCAAATATATAATTTAAATACACAAACTATATACATGAAATATGCATAACTATGTATAAATATTTTATCTAGAATAATAAAATATAGGACAAAATATTATGAAATAACAGATATGTAGGCCTTGTCATGAGCAACATATTGGGCGTGCGGTACTTAGCATGGGCAAATGATTTTGTAAGTATGATTGCACTGCTGTGGAACTCTTTACATATGTATGCTCAGTTCAAATCAAGAAACTAAGAAAAGAATTTTAAGGTGCAACAAAGATGACACTAATCAAACAAATTTACTCAGGCACTACTATAGTTTAAACAACAAACGTGAAATCAATTCATCATCAGATTAAGCACTGCTCCTGAAAGTTGGAAGTAAGTGATGATTGTAATCAACATGCCAGGGTAGAAAATGTAAAGAAAAGCTAAAGGCCATTACCTTTCAAAAAGATGAAATCAGAATTTGAAGTCACTAGAAAACATTCCAGATCACCTATTTGTGAGTGCAATCAATGGCACACACAATTTGGTTTGTGCATGTGTGGGTACATGGATGTGCAATTGTACACGCTAAATGACAAGGCCTAAATATGCAAAATAATAGATAATGAATGAAGCTTCGATGAAACCTTTTCCAGGATATTCTCTTGGATTAAAATACTGTTCAATTGACAACTGAAAAGGATTGGTAGAATCCAGGTCAACTGCATCTTGGTATATCTTGCTCTTAAGGGAAAATAAATTGTTTTGAAACCTCATGATAATGTTAGACATAAGAATACAAATATATAATACTCAAAGCCAACAGCACAACACAACAATCTTAAAAAATCAATTACAACAACAGCTAAATTGAGAGAGTAATACATTGGGATGATTTGAAATGAATTGTGGAGAGATTAGTTAACAAACAACAAGATAAACAAATTTCTCTGATGCAAGCACAATAGTTTAAGATTGTCAAAGACCTTGACAATTGTAGCAGTCAGGAAAAAAGAAAGATTGTCATGGACTTACAGAAGAATCTTCTTCATCTTGGTTAAAGAGATTGAAAAATGATGGTAACTGTGAGTGGGCTTGCTTTTTCTCTTCTANAGAATCATATAAACATACTGGTCAAAAATGAGTTGTGAATTACACATAAAAATGCCAAACACTAATTCAATTTAAACAGAAATCCAATGACAATGGCTCAATATATCAGCTACACCAGTAAGAATCAAACTCATACTGATCAATTATGGTAACAGAGTCAAATAACTGAGAGTATTTCATAGCCAGTATTGAATATTTAAACTCAAACAGATCAAAATTCGGAAAATCTTGAAACAGTTTTGTCTGGCAAACCTACTCACCTTCAGATGCTACCAACAAAAAAATTCTCATAAAGAAATCAAAGAAATATTCAAAGATATTTTAAGTAAACATTGATGAAAACCTTTGAATTTTTCTCTATCCTCATCAGACATGTGCTCAGTTCTTGTTCTTGTAATGATTTCAATGCCAGTAACATTGTACATCTTTGATTCATAACCATTGATTACTTCACTCTTATCTCCACCCCATCCCAAAAAACCAGATCTTTGCCTAAACCACAAAAGTACAAATCAAAGATTCATTATCTGCTTTTTGCTCCATCTGTTGAATATATTACTCATATTGTTCCAACAAATAGAATGAAAATAACATTTACCCTAAAAGAACTCAAGAAACCTAATTTGGTATTCTTTATATTTAAATTTGGTATAATTCCTTTGGTCTGTTTTACTGAAGATTAACCCTAACTATCTGCTGTTTCAACAAACATTCGGCATTCATCAATCTATACAACTTCCATTCAAAATTTCAAGAGAAGAAATTCTGCTGAATTAGAATTTGCTCTGACTTGTTCTTTCCCCTTTCCTCTGATGATGGAATGATATAAATGCTTAGTTAGTCAAATAAAATTTTGTGCATGCTGACTAAAATACATACCATAACACAGAAATAAATGAAATTATGGATCAATGTAAAAATTATGCTGTCATTTTCATACCGGGTAAATGCAAGCCGTTCTGTATCCAAGGATGTTGTAATATTTGGTGATGTCATTCTAATACTGATTATATCAGGTGGAGGCTTCACTGAATCAAGGCCGACGGTATCTTGCCTATTGCAAAATTGAAAAGACAAATTATATGGCTTCATATTTTGGATGACCACAATATTCATGATCATTTAATCAAAAGATTATCTAAGTCAACTTCATTGGCCTATAGAGTTAGAGAAACCATAAACAATAATGCAAATACCTAAGTTTGATAACTTCTCTCCAAAATGTTTTTCTTTCATGATCAACCTCAAAGAGGCAAGATGATTGCCCTAAAAGAAAATGTCAAATAAACAAATGTAATGTGCTAAATACAATAAACACTTTCTTACTTACTTTATTTCAAAAAAACATATGTGTGGTATTGTAACAGCCTTTTACACAAGCATGTAATTCATCAAAGCTACACATACTTACTTTCCCCTTTAAATATGAAACTCTGTCTCCCTCTTTGCCAAGACATTTGGTCAAATCCCATAAGAGTGGTATCAATTCTGACATTTGCTCCTATTTTAGAAAAAAGATTAATACTTCTGAAAAATGTATACAGCTATGTCCAAATAATAACTTTGATAATATAGTGTCTACATTAGATACTCATGGGCATGAGAAAATACATGTGTAAAATACTCAACCAAATTTTATGACCTACCACTCTTCCAGATTTTGTAGGTATCACTAGGGCACATTCGAGACACAAAAGGCACTGAAAGGCAAGATTGGTATTTTAAATAAAGCAATTCAAGTTCTAGCAAGTATTTTCTTATTTTTTACAATACAAAAATGAAATATGAACTGCTAGAATATGAATTGCTATGCACATGAGGAGGATAGCATAATAGAATCTACTTGCAGATAAAAAAACCAGAATAAATGAATAAAATAAAATGACAAAACTATTTTACCCCAGCTTGTGAATTCCCACTTCATTTCTAGGTAAAAATCATCAGCCTATGAAAAAACAGACATACTTTGAGAACACAGCAAAGATAAAACCAAAAAAAGGACTTTCTGCATTGGCTCTATTTTTAGGTAATTTCATGGAGGTGTCTGGGTGAGTTTTCAGACTTCTATTTTTTCCTATACCATACAGAAAATGAAGACATAATAAAACATGAACAAAATGACAACAAAATTTGTATCAAAAGTTGTCTTGCCTCTTCAAGTGTTTCAAGAATTTGTGGGATACGTCCAGTTCGTTCAGTCAGTCGCTGATATTCTCTGTGCTGGATAATTGTTGATAATAATTCTGGATTTCCAGTTCCAACAGCCTCTTGCACCACTGAAGATTCATGTATTTAAGAGAGAAAACTTAAATATAATGCCCCCTAACTAAGATCTAGAAATTTCTATGTTTGGTACAACGAGAATGAGGCACTCAAAATTTTCACTTCTTATCACTGCCCTGCCTCAACATACATTTTCTAAACCCTAAACAGGAAGCTACATTCTCCAACATTATCTTATCAAAAAATCTTGAAGCACAATTAATTATATAAATATAGAACAGATGTTTTGATGCAAAATAGGAAAGGCAATGCTGCTAACAGAGAGTGACAGAAAATATAAGAAATAAACAAACCACTCCATCCTTCTTTATTTGTTGCATTTGCATCACAAGAATGCCTTAGTAGCACATTAACACAATCAAGCCTTTCTAAAGTCACAGCAAGATGAAGAGCTGTCCGTTTATGAGGATCCTCTTTCTCTGGATTATGCTGCCAATACAAATTGCACTTTGAAGTAATATAATTATGACATTTTGTAATAACAGGATCAAGCAAGAAATAGCAGAGAGTACTGTGAATATAAACCTTTAATATGATATTATTAAACAAGGACTTTAAACATTGCTTAGGAGGATCATACTGGATTGACTAATTAATCATATATATCATAAATTAATCATATATATCATAAATTGATGATGAAAATACCAGTTTTGAAGTCAGAAGCTCTTCCAATTCAATTGGATCATTACACCAAATACTCCAATGCAATGGGTATTCACTTTTGATTTCATCATCACTCTTGTAACCAGGAAGGGCCATTCTACCTCACCTAAAAATTGAAGTGCTTTTGTAAGTTTTTAAGCAAAGGCTGCCGATTTCTAACATGAATATTTTAACTTGATTGTCAAAAAGCATGACCTACAGATATGTAAATGCAACT